>VWZG01009478.1:587350-871752 GCA_013396735.1 Grallaria varia
TGTATTCTCCCCCCTTCCCTCCCCACTCGCCTTTAGGATCATAGAATCCTGGAATGATTTGGGTTGGAAGGAACCTTAAAGATCATAAGATCGTGTCGTTCCAACCCCCTGCCACGGGAAGGTATGCCTTTATCTCCTTGGGGAAAAAAAAACCCCAAATAACAGAATAAATAAAATGCCCAGTTCCCAAAGCCACCCCCCCGGCCCGAGTGCAGGGGGCAGAGGGACCCCCGCCCCGCGCCGGGCGCGCCGGGTCCGGGCATCGCCGCGGAGCCGCAGAATGCCCCGATCCGGGCTGGTTGCGTTCAAGGGCAGGAGGGACGGGGCTCCTGCTGCCCAGGGAGGCTTCTCGCCGGGAATGTTATCACCCGCATGACTGGATCGCTATTAGAGCAGCAAACTCCTCCTGACCTCCTTTACTTCTATGGGCAGATTCGTGAAATTGGATTTTATTAGACGTCAGCTTAAAGCTCCTAATTGTGCCGGGTTTGTGTGCAGCTGCAGAGCCATGGCAACGCCGGGAGATGCCAGGACAGCTCCCCGGATATATCCATTTGCGTGTTTTAACCTCCTCCCTTCTGTTCCATCCAGTTTCATGGCAGCACAATATAATAACCCACCCACCCACACACACACACACACTGCGGGCACTGATGAGCCCTTGGCAGCCCCGCTATTCGCAGCCCTGCTTGGGGGAGCAGCCGAGGGCTATTTTTGTCCACCCCGTTTTGCAGACACCTTGTTGTCACCCCAAGAGTGCCCAGCTCGGGAGTGGCGAGGGCAGCCTGGCAGGACGGGCACCTTCGGCTCCTTCCAGGGCACCCACGACATGGAGGAGATGCCCTCGGGTTTGGAAAGAGCGAGAAGGAAGCAGGAGCCAGCCCTGAGCCAGAGGAAGGTTTTCCAGGGAGGAAGGGCACCTTCCAAGCGCCGATGACGTAGCCCTGGGAACTGGGGGTCTCCATGAGGAGGGCAAGATGCCGGAAAACATGGCATCTTGCTGAGACTTGGAGGCTGGACATGGCAGCCCGAAATAGCCCGGCTGGCCTCCTCCTCCTCCCAAGGCAGGCTGGCTCCCACCCAGCACGGGCAGAGCTGCCAGACAAGGCCGGGCGCCTCCGTCCGGGTTGGGGCTCATGGTCCAGCGGGAAGGTGGGCGAGGGAAGGAGAGCCATCGCCCATGGGTTGGGAGGGCAACGGCCACGGGGGGCTCTTTTGACGCTCCTGCCTGTTCCCCCCCCTGCAGCCTCCCCAAAAAGGCAGCCGCGTTCCCGCAGCCCACCCCGCCGCCGCCCACCCCGGCCAGCCCCGCGTTAGCCCACCAGCATGGGGAAGGAGAAGACGCATATCAACATTGTCGTCATCGGGCATGTGGACTCTGGGAAATCCACCACCACCGGGCACCTCATCTACAAATGCGGGGGCATCGACAAACGGACCATTGAGAAATTCGAGAAGGAGGCTGCCGAGGTGAGGAGCCTGTCCCTTGGTGTGCTCCCACCCCTCCGTCCCACCCGTGGGGTTGAGCCACGCTGATGCCCACAAGTATCCCACAGGCAATAGTCCCCTTTTGCTGGCCTTGCCCTTCTCTTGCCTCCTATTTCTCCCTTTGTTCCCATCTATTTTTTTCCCTCAGCACCCCTGGGTCTTCCCGACTTCTCTGGCCTTGGGAAAATAGGCCATTTGGGCACTCGCCACCCTCTTTTCCAGAGCTGGGGGACTCCCTGCTGCTGGTTGTTAATGAGGGCAGGGGCATGGCGAGGTCTGCAGGATGGATTAGGGAACCAGCAGTAACCACCAGCATTCCGGAAAAGCCACAAGCCACGGTGTTTGAGGGCATGAAATTCCTTCTAAATATTGTGCATGAAGGGGGGGAACCTGATAATTCCTCACTGCCTAGTTCAGGGCTCCCTGAATTTCACTGTGAAGCACCAGCTTCCAATGTCTGCACCATCAGCTGGACCACTCATTCTATCCAGTTAAAAAACCCCATTCCTGTTTTCCTCAAGCAGGTGGTCTGGTGTGTAGTGTGATTGGTAGCCTTTAATACGGAAAAGCTGGCTGGAAATGTGAGCGTTTAAGTTAAATTCTGTTGTTTAATTCTTGTAATGGTGGCATTTATAACGATTTAATAGTATGTGCATTTAGCAGGCTGTCACAAGGCAAAGCAACACCTGTAACATGGCAAAGCCCAATATTAGAGAGGGAGAAATAGAGAAAAATGTGAATTGGAAGCTCTGAGAAATTAATGCTGGTAAATTCTAGAGAGGTGGGTGAGCCGGGAACAGCCTGGCTGTGTTATTGACAGGGCAAGTCTTGTCACTCAGAAGATGGCTTGTCGTCATCGCTCCGGGAATCTTCAATGCCCATATCCCTCATATCCCTCATATCCCTCCTTCTTCCTCCCTGCCTTTTTTTTTTTTTTTTGTGGTCAAGATCATTTTTCAGTGAAAAAAAAAAAAAAAGAAGGATTTTTAGCTGCCACTCTTGGTTTGACATTTTGCTGTTTGTCTGTCTTAACCTTTTTAATTTGCCGATAGCATCCGAGCTAAACCCCCCATTTTCCTGCCTCACTCTCAGCCCTTTTTTCCATCCCTTAAGTGAAGAGCTTCTTCCTTCCTACCAAATGATCCCTCTCCCTCTGCTTTAAGGTGATTGCTGATATCCCTCCATATATCCCCTCCTTTGCCTATGGATCAGATAAAGCATGATTAGGTTATCGTAGATGTGATTGCAGCAATTTTAATTGAACAGACACTTTCACTGACTTGCCAGAATACGCGGGGACCGGAGGCTGCTATTAATAGCCTATTGACTGAGCTTACCGACTCCATTTTCTGATGCAGGGCTGGGAAAGAGTTTGCTTCCATTAGGTGGCATTCACAGGAAATGGAGGCCTGCGTGCACCCAAAAAGCCAACAAAAAAACCCAGGGTCTGCTATTTTTTTTTAAAGAGAAAAGAGCAAGGATTTTTCCTTTTTTCTTTTCTTTCTTTTGACTCAAGGGCAGAGGTAACGATATCTCTGAAAGAAGAGTTGTTCTATTTTTAAAAAAAATTAAATAATCAGTATTTGTGGTCTCCAAATAGAAAGTTGTCCCTTTGCTGGGGTTCGATCGGGGAAAATCAGGCTGTTTCTGGCACTGAACAGGGAAGGTATTGTGCAAAGCTAGATAATACCCTGGGTTTTGCAACACAAGCTCTGGGTAACTGAATATACCCCATGAAAGGAGGGAAACTGTTTGCTAAATAAAGGATCTCATTTGTCTTCACATTACGTGTGATGCCGAGCTGTGGAGGGGGTTTCACATGTGATGACCAGCTGTTCGTGTGTGTGTGGACATGGTTGATGGCAATAAGGGACTGATACTCACTCAGCTCCCGTGGGAGAGCCAGGGGGTCTCCTCTGTGCCTCAGTTTCCCTATCCAGAAGTGAGGGAATAGGCTGCTGGTGGGGGAAAGGCTGTGGGATGTGCTGATTGAGCTCCTGCCCGAGGATGACCCATTGTTCATCTATTGCACAAATGCACCATTCCTGACTGTATCTCCCTTTCCAGCAGTAAATGAGCACATTCTAACGACTCCTCCCTGCTCCACTGGCAAGGGGGTTTGATGTGCATGCTGGAAAGGGTTAACCCTGCCCCATTGCTGGAAGTGTCCAAGGCCAGGCTGGATTTGGCTTGGAGCAACCTGGTCTAGTGGGAGGTGTCCCTGCCCATGGCAGGGGTGCTGGAATGAGATGATCTTTGAGGTCTCTTCCAACCAAAACCGTTTTGTGATTCTATAAACCTCCAAGATCCTGCTCTACTCTCTCGCTGTCAGGAGGATGCTCAGTAGCAGAGATCTGATTCTGGATTTTTCCATTCCAGCTAGAGCCTGCAGCTTCCCAGTGGAGATGGGGCAGCGCACTCTCGACCTGGTGTCTCCTCTGAGGAGGGGAAGGCTTGCCCCTGGCTTTAGGATTTTGCCTGTAATCCTCCAGAGGAAGCTGCTAAGTCATCGCAGCACTCAGCTGTTATGAAACAGGCTGTCACCATTAATTCCTTGTGCTGGCTGGGAGTGGGCTTGGAGTGTGGGAGCTGGGGCAGACCAGCCCCTGGGCATGGTGTGGGCAGGGCAGGTGTGGATGTGATGCTGCGTTAGCTTTCTTGGCAAGGCTCATCACTGAAGCATTTGGTACTTGCCATCAGGAAGTCCCTCTGACCAGTGATTTATAGCTGGCCAGAAGAAACCATGGTTGCAGGGAACAGTGGGATGGATGGATGGATGGATGGATGGATGGATGGATGGATGGATGGATGGATGGATGGATGGATGGATGGATGGATGGATGGATGGATGGAAGGATGGAAGCAGGGTGTCACAGCTCTGACCTTGCATAGCAGTGGAAGCTCATTAAAGCATACACAAATGACCTAAATTCCATTCTCTATCTTAAACAACCTTGTATCGGAGGCCCAGAGCTGATGATTGATGCTCATTAACCCTTTGCTTTAGCCAGGCTCCCCAGACTGCCCCAGCACACAGTGTGGTCAGTGGTGGGCTTGTCCTGTCCCATCTCCAGCTTGGCAGGATCCCAGCTCAGACTGGGAGCAGCACTTCCATGCTGGAGGGAAATCTGCCTCTCCCTGATGTCATGACATCAGGGGACACAACCCGGAGGAGAAGGCAGTTCAGAAGTGCCCCTATGGTTTTACCAGGGAATGTGCTTTACCACAGGGCAGAGAGATTTACTGGAGCTGTTCTCCCCCAGCGTGATTTTATGCATTACAGTGTTGGCTGAGAATTTGGCCATTTGGCAACAACAGTTGGTCTGGCTGCAGCTCACAGGAGCTTTTCCTGTGAATTTGCACACTCTGTGGCAAAAATCAATCATGTTTCTATTCTGCTCATAGCAACCATCTCATTTCATTTTTTTTTAACCCATTCTTCCCCTGTCAATTATGGGCTCTCTCATGCAGCAATTCCCTTTCCCACCAACCAGCTGCCTCACAGATTTGATTCATAGATTAAAATCATAGAATCAGAGAATCATTTAGGTGAGAAAAGCCCTCTAAGATCATCAAGTCCAATTGTCCATCCAGCACTGCCAAGCCTACCATGAGACCGTGTCCCTAAATGTGCATCTCTGTGAAACCATGGGAAATAAAACAGTATCTCAGAAACAGACCTTTTCCAATAACTGCATTAAGATTAGGAACTGGGATAAGTATGTAAATATCCTCTCAGAAATCCTTAGTTAAAAAGAAGCAGCTTTCCACATTGCTGTGCAGTTCTATAGCAGCATGATTTTGCAGCAGTGCAGGACTGTGGTGTTGCATGGGATGCTGGCTCCAGGTCCTGCCCCACTCACAAGTTCATTTCATGGCTCTTCATCCAGCCTGTTCTCCTCCCTGTTGAGGAACATGTTGAGAACAATACTTCACTTCTCCTGTATTTATTAGTGACTAGATCGTGGCTGCCACTGAATTTTGGGAATTTTGCCTTCAATGTTTGCAACATGACCCTCTTGTCTGTGTGAGCTTGGGATGTGACCTGGAGGGTGGGTGGCCATCATCAGTGCTGTGGGCTTGGCTTTCTCACTGGTTCATGTCTCTGTGTTGGTCAGATGGGGAAAGGGTCCTTCAAATATGCCTGGGTGCTGGACAAGCTGAAGGCTGAGCGTGAGCGTGGCATCACCATTGACATCTCGCTGTGGAAGTTCGAGACCACCAAGTACTACATCACCATCATTGACGCACCTGGGCACAGGGACTTCATCAAGAACATGATCACTGGGACCTCCCAGGTGAGAAATGGGGGCCAGGGGCTGGGGGGCTTCTGGAGGTGCGAGGCCGAGACTTACTGACAAGCCCAGGGTCACGTAGGTGCTTTTGGAGTCCTTTAGGAGGGGGTTAGTTGAGAGAGGAGACATCAAAGAGCATTGAGCAGGGTCCACACATGAAACTGGGTGGCACCAGGGCACCCAGCATGCTGTAGTCTGTAACTTCCCTGGACATCTGGGGCACAAAGAAGTGGATTCTCCCTTGTGTGTCCATCTACGTGAACAGATGGGGATGAATATTGGCCTCTCTGGAAGCTGGGGTGCTGCAAGCTACATACCTTTGTGTGAGGATATATCCACATTATTTTGTCCTCAGTCAAATGGGGTACACAAGAAACTTTCAACAATCCATTATGTTTTATTGGATAAAGGAGACTCCACAGATCTTTTCTCCTTCCTTTTTCTTGAAACAGCTGTCTTTGTCCCAAAACCCACATCGTATTGCCAAACTCAATGGTCTACCATTCTAGGGTCAGAATGGTAGACCCCTCATTGCACTGCTGAGCATTCCTGCATCTCCCTGTGGCTCATAGGTGCTGGATGCACACCACTACATGCCCAGTGAGATTTCCACTGTGATGCCAGTTGGGCTGGGCATGGCTTTCTGTCAAACCCAGGCAGCTTCTGCTGCAGGCTCTGGGTACAGAAGTAATTTGGGGAACATGGTTTCCATGGCTGGAATCGAACTCGTCACCCAAGGAGGTCATTTGCAAGACTTCTGTAGTGTTTTGAATAAGACCTTATCTGTAGATGACCAAAATGAGGTCCTGCTCAGAGTCATTCAACCTGGAGGGATCCACCCTGCTTTCCAACCCACGTTGCAGAACCATGTGGAGTTGGCAAGTCTGGAAGAACACAGTTGGGTTGGTTCGGAGGTGGATCAGCAGGGTTATGGGTAGCAGCTGGCAGAGAGCATGCCCATGCTGTGAGTAGTGCTCATCTGGGACTCACTCAAAGCCCTCAGGGGTGTCACCAGGACCGTGCTCTCTGGGGACAGCAGCACTTCATTAGCTCTCTCCTTCCAGGCTGACTGTGCCGTCCTGATCGTTGCTGCCGGCGTGGGTGAATTTGAAGCCGGCATCTCCAAGAACGGGCAGACCCGTGAGCACGCCCTGCTGGCTTACACCCTGGGGGTGAAGCAGCTCATCGTGGGCATCAACAAGATGGATTCCACAGAGCCCCCGTACAGCGAGAAACGCTACGATGAGATCGTCAAGGAGGTCAGCGCCTACATCAAGAAGATCGGCTACAACCCAGCCACAGTTCCCTTTGTGCCCATCTCGGGTTGGCATGGAGACAACATGCTGGAGCCCTCTCCCAATGTAAGTGTTAGACTTCTCCCTCCACCCTGATGATCCCGACCCAGGCTGCAGATGACCTTCGTGCTCTGAAAACGTTTCATGCGCCCGTTGTGCATAATGACCCGTGCTGCCAGCATAGATGATGTGTTGTAGCTCTGATTGGCCCCAGGCAGGATGAATGGGCACACTGTTCATGGGCACACTGTTCGTGGGCACGCTGGGTGCTGTACCCTGGCCACACAGCCCAGCAGCTAAACATGAGCATCTTCAGGAGGTGATCTGTCTTGCTTCACTTCTGGGCTGGGATTTGAAATTTTCACATTGTCAGTCTCATGGTGACGTTAGAGCCTTCCACAGCAATTGTCACTCTCAGCAGGAGCATTGTGTGTGCTTTTAGGGCATTGTTTTCTGCGGGAAATAATACGATCTGGTCTCAGGCTTGGAATGGTTCCCACCATGCAGCGAGGCTCCCTCGTGCTGGGTATCAGGTCCCCTTTCCCATCAATCCTCTGTGCCACTGTGGTGGCCTCATCTCCTGTTCTAGTGCTGGGATCTCCCTTCTTAAGGTGACGTTTTTTTGAGGAGGTACCAGCTTTCCCATGCCAAAACCATGATTCTCTAGAGCATCTATTTGAGGCTGGTCCTTGTCCAGCTGATTTTTACAATGCCTCTCCCTCGGTAATGGGGATGGTGGGGAGACAAAGGCAGAGTGCTCTGGGTGGACCTGTGCCATCATTTCATGTGAAGGAAAGAAGAGCTTCAGAGGGATGGACGCTTCTTGGCAGACAGGTTGTCAATAACAGTTGTTACTCTGACACTGGTTTTTTTGGAGCAAAAACTACTCAGCTTTAGCCTGCTAAAGAAAAGATGGGCTGGAAAGTTCTAGACAGGGCTGGAAAGTTCTAGCCATGGCTGGAAGGTTCTGGCCAGAGCTGGAAAGTCCCTGCTCTCCCGATGACTTGTGGCTGACCTCGAACAAGTTGCTCTGATGAGAAACCCCAGTAATCTCTTGTGAAACCAGTGGGAAATTTGATTCTTAAGGGGGCTTTAGGACATCACCTGTGGTTTACAGGGCAGGACTCTGTGACAAGGGAGGCAATCATGAGTACAGCAGCAACTGAGGGAGCCAGGGATCACAAGCCTGAGCTAGAGGAGTTTTGCAGTGCAAGCTCACACCATCATGAAATGCAGCTCCTGCTTTGCGGAGGAAAACCAGCTCGCTTGGTCTGGCTTGGAAGGAAGAGATTGTTGGGGTGCTTGGGAGATTCCTGTTCCCTGCAGAGCAAAGCTGGGATAAAGGTCAACCACGGCCATGCCAAAGCCAGCCCCGTGGTTCCTGGGTGGCTCAAATCAGACAGGTCCCAAATGTCAGCAGCTGCTGGTCCGGGAAGATGATCCCAAAAAATCCTCCTATTAATAGGCTGCAGAGGGGAGTCACAGAGCAGGAGGGGCTCAGTGGTCCCCCCTTCCTCTGGAGGGGTCTCAGGGCAGGTTCTCAATGTGATGTGCTGCCCAAGAGAAAGCAGGGGCCGAAATAACTCTCCCCTTTGTCATAAGGAGGCAGCTGACTCCTGGGTGGGTTCCCAAGAGCTGCCCGAGCTAGGGAGTTGGGAAGAAAGCCTGGCCTGGTCTGGAACAGCATGAGCCTTGCTGGAGAGGTGCAGGGACAGACTCATCTTCCCCATATTGCACCACCTCTAGGCAAGCTGGAGCAGGAAGCTGGTGTAGATATCTCTCCTCTCCTTCCTTGCCCAGAAAAAGCCCTGATCATTTTCACTCACAGTTTCTGGACAGGTTTCACAGAAGCACAAGGCAGTCAAGTGACTTGTCTGTCAGGGGACTTATCAGAAGGTGGGGATTGGAGCCATGACATCCCTGCAGCTCCTGTCACCTCCAAGCAAGGGGAGGTGTGGTGGTATGTCAGGTTGGAGCCAGCTCTGTGTGGGAGACTCCAGCCCACGTCCCTGTCACACAGAATCCCAAGGCCAACTGCAAAAAATGACAGCTGGGCTGTGCTTCCATCAAAGTTTGACATTTGAGAATTTTTTGGCAAGTGGTGTTTTCTGTGAAGCAGCTTTCTCTTGCTGCAGCTGGCAGAATGGGGCTATTCCATGTGGTTTGGGAGACTCCTCTATGGGATGCTGCAACCCAATGCACCCATCTGTGGTGCAAGGGAGTGAGATGGCCTGGGTCTGCATCCCCAGCACTGGGGTGTGTGGGTGGGGGTGTTGGGATGCTCATGGGCTGGGGAAAAACAGTGAAAGGCAACTGCTCTGTAAAATAACTCAGGGTGCAAAAGAGCTGGAGCTCAGCTGTTATTCTGGGGGCCGGGGGCTGGAGCCTGCCTGCCACGCAGGATTTGGTTGGATCCTGCTTTTGCCATAGGAGTGGGGGGGTGGGAATTGCTCTTTGGGGAGCAGATTTGGGGAATACACAGGAGAGGTTTTAGTTGGTTTGCCACAGGAGGCAGAACAAACCAGTTGCTCCTCACCCTGGGGCCACACTGCGGTTTCACAGAAGAGATTTGCTCTCAGAAGGTGTCTAAGTGCCCCTTTATCTGATTCTTGGGATGTCAGAAGTTCCCTGGATAGAGGGACAGCTCTGACAGCCAGGTGTCACGGGCAGAAGCTGCCATTTCCCCATGTCCCCGAGCTGTGTGGGGCAGAGGGACGGGAGCTGCAGGCATATGGTGACTGTCACCCTCGAGAGCAGAGCCCGCGGGCAGGTGGCTGCCAGGGCAGCTGCTGGCACAGCTCCCTGCCCTGCAGTTGGGTCATGCAACAGCAGGCTGGGGGAAGCTCTGAGTCATCCTGTGCATCACATGAGGCTCCCTCACTGGCTGGCTGGAGTTATCATTTTGCCAAGCTGTTTCCTGGCGCTGGGACCGGCTGCATGGCAAGAGCTGCAGTACCCTGGGAAGAACCCGCTGCAAAAGTGTCCCCAGGCTCCTCCTGCCACTGTCACCAAGGAAGACAAGTGGTGTCAGACATGACCTTCTGAGGGGGGCTGGTCTGAGCACCTTGGATGCAGGCTGAATTCTCTCTCTGGCTGCAGCCAGTTCTTTCCCTCGCTTCTTCCCAAAAGTGGTGCAGGTTGCAGGATAGACACCAGCCTTGGCACAGCTGTGTCCTCCAGGGGTGGTGTGAAACTGGGGGCACTTGGAGGGTCTCATATCACCCCAACTCCATTTCTGTTGCATAATGCCACTGGTGTTGGTGCCTAAGGGAAATGCCATGTCTGGAAGGTGTGTGATGGAGTTGGGGCAGAAGGGAAGCATTTGACCTCATAATGGGAAAATATTGGCTAACCCTCTCTGTGCAGAGGCAGAGGGGTGGCCTTGCACGCTCTGATCTCTGCTTGTTGTATTAGGGTTGCATCAGAACCAGGACTGAATTCTTTCCTGGCAAGCTCCAGGTGTTGCTACAGCTTTCAGACGTGCAGTCACACCAAGAAAGCACTGCAGTTTTCTTCATTAAACCACAGCTCCTGCCAAGCACATTTCCATTCCTCTCTGCCTCTTTCCCGATCAGTTTTAGTTTTAAGGGTCCAATTTAGAACAGGAGCAAGGAACATCTGTGAAAAACAATTCTATCCCTAGGCAAGCCCAGTGCGAGGCTGTTTCCAGCACCCACCAAAGCTGGGGTTTAAAATCCAGACCCTGGAGGGGTGATAGCAGGAACATGTGGGGAGAAGCATCTGTCTGGAGCTTCTTTGAAGAAACTGGGATCCCAGAACTGAAGGCACTCTGGGTTTTGACCTGTGGTCCCTGTGCTGAAGGCAGCATTGCTGGAGGGCAGGACCCAGGTAGTGGGTGCCGTGCCCATGGGCTGATACTGGAAGTGGGGGCTGGGAGTTTGCTGGTTTTTACCACTTCCCTCCTTTTTCTCCTGTTAATGGATGTCTTGCTTGTTTCTGGAAGAGAGGGGTAGATTGAGCAAAGGAGAGCAGATAAACCTGCAGGGACTGGGGAGTGGAAGGAGCTCCCCAGCTCCCAGGTAAAGTCAGGACAGACTTGGACTGACTCTAAGGACATTTTCCTGGTGGGACATCTCTCTGGGTTCATCTCTGGATGCTGAGGACAGGCACACTCAGTGCATGTTGGCAGAGTTCAAGGCCAGGTTGGACGAGGCTTGGAGCAACCTGATCTAGTGGAAGGTGTCCCTGCCCATGGCAGGGAGGTGGAACAAGATGCTCTTTAAGGTCCCTTCCAACCCAAACCATTGTGTAATTCTGTGATTCTGTAGCTCTGTTGTTGCTGCTCTCTTTCCAGATGCCTTGGTTCAAAGGCTGGAAGGTGGAGCGCAAAGAAGGCAATGCCAGTGGGGTGTCCCTCTTGGAGGCCCTGGACACCATCCTGCCCCCGACTCGCCCCACAGACAAACCCCTGCGCCTGCCCCTCCAGGATGTCTACAAGATTGGAGGTGAGAAAAAGCCGTGCCACTGCCCTTCTTTCCTCTGCTTTAACCAGAGTCTTCATTCCATGCAAATTTGGAAATGACATTTCCAGGCATTGGGAAAGTGGAGGGGCTGGACTCTTCAAACTTGAGATAGTGCTGGGAGAAGGGTGGTAGCTCCAGGGCAAAGGCCCCATTTGAGCTTGGGCTGCCTGGGGTGGAGGTGGACACGTCCAAAGGCTCCCAGGGATCCGAGAGGAGCAGCAGGATTGGGAGCTCTCTGCAGGGAACACATGATGCCAAAATGGCTGCAAATTTGTGTGCCCCAGAGGTCATGGCCGGCCAGGCAAGTTGGAGGCGGCACAAAACATTCTGTGACCCAGATGAGGGACAAGACCAGCAGGGAGGGCCACTGAAACTGGTGCCTTGACCTGACAGTGCTTCCCAAATGCTGGTGTCCATCATCAGCACCTCCTCCTGCCGAGCTGGACCGCAGCACTTCCATGTAGGGAGCGTGTCTCCTCTTCCCTCTGGAGAGGTGATGGGGACACTTTTCTGAGCTATAAATACTCTGTGAGCTCTCTGACCTGCTGGCAATAGTGGGCAGTCCTGCTGACTCCCCAGCTGCTGGATTCGGCAGGCACAGCCTTTTCTAGCCCTTTTCCACACTTTTCCAAGGGTGCATACAGAGCAGAAGCCAGGCAGGGATTGAATTTGGGATTTAGCAAGGTTTTTAATGCAGACGTTTGATTGCAATAGAAAGGAAAGGTGGTGAGCAGGTCTGTGTTCTCCCCTAGTTCATCTGGGGCTAAGAGATCTGGTTTTTCCATGAGGCAGGTCCCTGGGGAGCAGAAACAATGAAAGGAGGGGAGGTGGAGGCAGCAGGGGGGAGGTGGAGGAGTGAATGACACCAGTCAACCTCCCCAACCTCTTTTCAAGGTTATTTTTCTTAGTGAGACTTCACTTGCCTCCAGAGGTGTTTTCCCAAATCTCCTGATGGCACAGGATGTAAAAGATCCCCTTCATTTAATGAGCCACCTTCATTCCCTGCCACAGCTGCTGTTGTGGCCAGCAGAAATGTGGATAGTGTCATTGTCCACATGCTGTGATGTCTCAGTCCTCCATGCAGGAGATGCCAAAGCTGCTCCAAAGGCAGAGTTTCCAGGGCATGTGGATTGCTCAGAAGCTCCTGACTGTGGTGTTACTTCTTTTTTACAAAACACTGAGTGGGAGGGATGGACTCAGTAATTCTGAAAATCCCAGTGTTGATCTGCTGAAAACTGAGGGGTTTTGAGCAAGAAGCAAACACGTTCTTTGGTGAAAACCACTGGAGATAACTTGATTTTGCTGAATCCAAGCCATGGCCCAGGGATATACCAAGCAGATTACATTTTGGTGTGCTCTGTCCTTGTCTCTGCAGGGATTGGCACAGTCCCTGTGGGCCGAGTGGAGACTGGAATCCTGCGGCCTGGCATGGTGGTCACCTTTGCACCTGTGAACATCACCACTGAGGTGAAGTCCGTGGAGATGCACCACGAGGCCCTGAGCGAGGCTCTGCCTGGGGACAACGTTGGTTTCAATGTGAAGAACGTCTCGGTCAAGGATATCCGCCGCGGGAACGTCTGCGGGGACAGCAAGTCGGACCCACCGCAGGAGGCAGCGCAGTTCACATCTCAGGTGAGCAGAGCTGCTGATGCCACCACGCGTGGTTTGTCACCATACCCCAGCTCCCAGCCTTGCCCTGACACTGCTCTGCCCCCCAGGTGATCATCCTGAACCACCCTGGCCAGATCAGTGCTGGCTACTCGCCCGTCATCGACTGCCACACCGCACACATCGCCTGCAAGTTCGCCGAGCTGAAGGAGAAGATTGACCGGCGCTCCGGCAAGAAGCTGGAGGACAACCCCAAGTCCCTGAAATCGGGCGACGCAGCCATCGTGGAGATGATCCCTGGCAAGCCAATGTGTGTGGAGAGCTTCTCCCAGTACCCACCCCTTGGTAAGGGAACGGCTCTTTGGTGGTCTCTTGTGGAGGAGCCTGAAGGCTCTGTGGGTGTAGAGCTCACAGCAGACATGCATGGTCTCTCCCAGTGTCCCCCACTGGTTGGACTGGGGAGGTTGCTGAGGATGTTTTGTCGCTCCCCCATGTGCTGGGGACAGACTCTCTGCTGAGCTGGGTTTCCAAAGGCAGGGCTGGGTTTTCCTTCTGGGAGCAACAAGACCTTTCCTTCACAGTTACTAAACTCTGATAGTTTCTGGACACGGAGACATTTTTAAGTTTCCTCATCTCTGCCCAAAAAGAACTGGTCAGGAGAAGAAAGAGGGAAGTTTGCACAGCAGAGGCCATCATTTAATGCAGGGAAGTGCCTTGCTTGGGTTCTAGAACGGGTTGGAAGGGACCTTAAAGACCATCTTATTCTAACCCCTTATCACGTACAGGGACACCTGCTGCTAGACCAATCTGATATTGCACATCTGGAAGCTCTAGCAGTGCTGGGAGCTTGCAGAGAACATATGTGATTTAAATTTAAGTAAGAGTAATTTAAACAGAGAGGAGCATCAGAACTATCTTGGTGATCAGAGTGAGGGCTGATAGCTCAGGGCGTGTTCCCATCGGAATCTGCACCAAGGAGGTAGGTGTAGATCCCACCATCACCCTCCCAGAAATGCTCAGCCTTGGTGTTTCCCTCACATGTCCCCACTCTCCATCCCACAGGCCGCTTCGCTGTCCGTGACATGCGGCAGACCGTGGCCGTGGGCGTCATCAAGAACGTGGAGAAGAAGAGCGGTGGGGCCGGTAAAGTCACCAAGTCTGCCCAGAAGGCCCAGAAGGCTGGCAAATGAATCGTGGGCTCCCAGTGCATCGCGCAGAAACCATCCCTGACACCAGGACGCTGCCACCGTCTCCCCCGGGCGCACGTGTGCACATCAGCTTGTAAGAGTTTATATGTCAACGACTGGATGCTCACCATTAAGGTCCAGTGGAAATTCTTTAAAAGGAAAAGCATGTTCCAGCGTTTGTGAGGCTTCATGTTAATTTTACCAATAAAACTGGTACAACATCCACAGTGGAAAAAAAAAAAAAAACAAACAAAAAACCCCCCCCAAAACAAAACCAACCAACCAACCCAAAAGGTGTGGAGCTGTGTGTGTGCGTCTGTCATTGGGAGGGGCTGGGTTGGGGGCGGTTTGTGTGGTCCTGCTTAGAGCAGGTGGTGGGGATGGGCATGGGAGAGGCTGGGATGGAAATCTGGAGGAAGCAGAAGAGCTGGGCACCCATTCTCAGAATGTCACTCAGCACTCAGTCCTTCCCCAGCTCATGCCCTTTAATCCATGCAGGTATGTGGGCTGATTGCCCCAGCCTAAAGCAGCGGTTGTTTTGACAACAGTTTTGTCACTCTCCTTAACATGCTCAGCCCTCTGGTATCATCCATCAGAGCCTTTATTATCATTTTTTCATGCAAAATAAGCACAGGTTAAGTTCCTAAAGCTATGCTTTTGAGAAAAAGGAAAATGACATGCTCCATCCCTCCTGGAAGGGCAGGCAGTGTCGCTTTGGTTCTTTGTGACACCCCAGTAATTTGGGAGAAGTGACTGAGGCTGCCTTGTCCCTTCACATGCTGCTTTGCCTCACACATGGCGGATCCCCCAGCCCTTTCCAAACAACACAACAGGAGCGTTTCTCCCTGATTGAAGCCCAAGACTCCCAAGAAGCCCCAAAACTCATGGTCTTCGCCCAGGATAGTGTCTTGACTCCCATTACAAACTTGCAGCCTGTGTGCCTTTCCCCACTCCACCCAGTGCAGCTGTCCCAGTCCAAAGGGTTGTGATTGCTGAGGTTTTAGGATTGACCAACAAGCAACAGACAGGAGCTTTGAGGGGGACATGGTGGGAGCACCGAGCGGGAGGAGGAGCAGGGGGCAGTGCAGTGAGGCAGGGAGATGAAGGGAGGTGGTTGGAGAGATGCTCCTTCCACAGCAGCTCTCCGGGGACATTTCCAAGGGACACTTCCTCCCCGAAGGTGGCATTGGCAGTGTGTTGGAGCTTCCTGAGCCTGTGTGTGCCCAGGGTATGGCTGTTAGGAGAAGACAGAGCGCTGGGAGCAGGCGGCTGTACATGGGCTCCGTGAAGGGCAGCATCATGCAAGCTCCTTCCCAGGAGAGCTCCAGAGGCACAAGGACAATTACTGTTTGTGTCGCAGGAACTCTTAATGATCCTAATTAACATCTGATGCTCTGCAGTGCTAAGTGTCCCTAGGCAGAGCTTCAAGGAGCTGACATCAAGCTGAATCACAGAGAGCACTGCATGAAGTCACCCTGTCTGCTGCCCCAGCACCCTCCCCATCCCATGTCCCAGTCTGACAGCACATGGACATGTACCAGCTCCCTGAGCCATGACTCCAGAACTCTGCACAGGTCACTGAGGCTCCTCACCCCTCTCCACACTCCCCCCACATCCACCAGCTTCATTGATAGAAATAAATGTGATGCCCAAGGTCTTTGCAGCATTTGAGCTCTGTGAAGTGCCATGTCCTTGGCGTGCCACATATTGGAAGGGGGATCTGGGGATCCCTGCAGGCACAGCATGTCACGGGAGAAGGCTGTTTTCCCACTGATAGTTTTCTCATCTTTAACTCCTCCTGCATTTCCCAGCTCCTGAGGCATGTTGTCCCTGAGCCATGTTGTCCCTGAGCCAGCACAGCAAGGAAATACCCTTCCTGGGGTTTTCCAATGAGGAGAACATCTTCATGTGCATGTTTTTCCTCCATCCTTAAAAGCAGCAGGAAGAGGGACTCCTATGGGAATATCACTCCCATGCTGCTCAGGAACCTCCAGCTCTCTGGTTCCCAGTGAAAACCAGTCCCAGTCACAGCTGGAGTGGGGACAACCTTGGGGGCAGAGAAGAGCAGGCACGAAGTCTGCACCTCTACTGCTATTTTAAAAGCAAAACCAAGTCTGACAAAACCACAGCTACGTTTCCATAGAAATATGCCAGGGGAGCTGTGAAAGATGCTCTGGGAGTGATGCACAAGTGGTGTGGTAATTAACAGTGGAACTGCAGAACACGAAAAACGTAAAACCCGGAGGATTTAACTCAGACTTGCTCATGGCTCACAGCAGGGCCAAATTTTTTAGCCTGATTCCAATGTGGGTTGGCACCCCAGGTGATGTGCAGGAGCAGAAAGAAGAGACAGGGCCTGAAGTGAGATGTCAGCAGCAGCATTCCCCATTTCGGGAAGTTCAGATCAGGATCTGTACAGAGGCAGAATTAACAGGATATTGTGATTTAAACCCACTCCAAAGCACGACACTCAAAAAAGAAAAAATGCTGAATTTTGAGGATCTCACATTAATATCAAATGAAGCCATGACCTGCCTCCAGCCAAACCCTGAGCTGAATCCGTTGTGCATTTGTGTTTTGGAATTGGATGGATGACCCAACATGTGCAATTCATTGCCTGACCCCACAGGGCTTGCAGGCACGCTGGGGATGTTCACTTGGGAACCATCAGCACCGTGTCAGGGCTGTGCTGGTGAGATGGATGATAAAACTCCAGCGACTCCTCCTGTTCCTCCCTGCCATGGCAGGTGTGCTGGGACCCCTCAACCGAGAACTCAGAGGCATTTTTTCATAGCAACTTTGATTTTTTTGGAGGTGCTTCCCATCCCAGCCCTCCCCGCAGCCCTCGGCAGCAGCTCCAGCATCGCCATCTCGTGGAAGGAGGGACAAAATCCTTCTGGAACAGCTGCCGAGGAAAGGAAATCCAGACCCATTTCCCTGGTCCTGGCAGGGAACGCCTCTGGGGCAAAGCGAAAAAGGTAGCCCTCGCCCCGCTGCAAAATGCTTATTGTCATTTCTTTGGGGACCAGTGTTTGCAAATGTGATTGTATTACCTGAAATTTAAAGCTGGTGGGGGGAAAATTACTAGAGGTTGTAGGAAAGTCAAAAAACATCGGACCTGACTCAACTATGCATCTGGGAATCAGCTACTCAAGAGGTTTTCAATAAACCAGTGGACCTGAAAGAAGAGAGAAGGGGAGGGAGATGTGGAGGGTCTGGATGTGAACCAGCATCCAGTTCCCAAAAGGGACATCATCTCCGTGATGCAGCACACCCTGGCACAGCACGGCACCGATGCCTTGTTCGGGTTTCCTGGGGGAGAAGGGAAGATTCCATGAATGGGAACATCCTCCAAGGTGTGAACAGACAACTCTGCGCATCCCCAGCCTCCTGCTGGCTGCTCTTGTGGCACCCACTAGAGAAGGAGGAATGAGTCCCTTCTCCTTTCCCACCTCTACCCTCGTGTCTGGCTGTGTGTTGTTAATAATTTAAAGTAAGTTTTCTTAATCCACCGGACCTGATTGGCCAACTCAGCAGGCGTTTTGGGCTGCTTTAAAAAATTTATAAGGTTTTTGCAGGACTGCAAGTGGAATCCAGGCTGCAGATGCTGAGCTGGGTGAATTTGAACCGCCTGCTGCCCTTCTGCACTTGGAGGTGACTTAAAGCATCGGCCATAACCCCTTGTCAGCTTGGGCATGTCCCTGCAGATGCTTGGGAATGCCAGTGAGGAGCCTTTTGTGCCAGCTTGGACACTTCACCCCCACACAGAGATATTGCTGATCTGGGGGAGAAACTGGAGCTGTAGCACAGCCCAGGGTCCAGCTCTGGGTCAGCTCCCCCTTCCTGCCTTGGGTATCATTTGGCGACAGGTCCCTTTTATGCAGGTACTGCAGCATCTTCAAATAACTCACTTCAGCCCTGTTCACAAACACTCCTTTGCTGCCTACAAATTTAGGGTGGCCTGGTTTTGCCTAGTTAAAATGATTTGTAATCACCCTGTGTCTGGCACTGTTCTCATGCCTTATATCTCCTAAATACTTTCTGCAATCCCAGCCAGTCCCAGCGAGCGCCTGCCGGCCGAGCACTCAGAGTGATGAGTCTGGAGGCAGCCAGCCTTTGGGACAGGGATAAAAGAGCAAGAGGATCCCCAAATATCACCTCTGCGTGGTGGTGGTGGGTGTGACAGCATCTACTTGGCCAGGGCTGCTGGTTCCTGAGCACGGGTTTTGGCGTGCAGGGGGGTTGTTTTCTGCGCCAGCCCCTGCCACAGCTCAAAATTCAGCATGATGGGAAGATCCTCTCTGATGTGGCTCCAAGGACACAGTGTGGAATTCTGACCTGAAGGACTGCAGTGACAAGCGAGGGCGGCTTGTGCCAGGCAGGAGGTGGCTGTGATTAATGGAGCTGCACTGGCCTCCTGGATGCTCCGAGCAGGTCCCATCAGAGGGACTGCTGGAAGGGAAGTGTGCTGCTGCAGGTCAATATGCTTTGGTGCTCTCGCCAGCCAGAGATCTCCGCAGGGACCACGGGAAACGTGGAGAGAGCGGGGACAGGGAGGGGTGGCTGAGGCTGACCACGTTTCCAGGTGGAGGTGAAGTCCCTCTCGCAGGGTGGCCTGGCCAGCTGACAGCTCGCTGGCAGGACACAAACACAGCTCGGTTTTAGAGCTGCTCTGCCCGCTGCCTGCACAGGCAGGCGAGCACACGGAGATGCTGAATGAGAGGTTTTGAGGGCACAGCCAGAGTGTCCAGATGCCCGGAGGACAGGAACAGCCTTTGGAGCAGTCTGAGCAAGACAAAGTTGCAGGAACAAACCAGGGGCTGCATGAAAATCAGGCTGGAGGGGAGGAAAAGTCATCCTGCAGGCACAGCATCTGCACTGCCAGAGGGGCCCTGCCCCTTGGCTCAGTCCTGCCTTGTCCATCACAGGGATATTTCACAGAGGCTCCCTGTCTCCCCGTGCCCTCCATGCAGGGTCCAAAATGAGCCCAAAAAGAAGGAGTTTCATGAGCAGTAGATCCAGGTGAGGGACATTTTCCAATGAATTTATGTGTGGAAACGTCTTGGGCGGTTCTCTGATGTCCATTACAGTTGTGTGCATGCATCACCATCTCCCACAGTGAGGGGATTTCAGGGTTTCTGTCCTCTCTCTATTCACATATTGTCACCCATAGCAATCTTCCTATCTTTAATAACGATGATAAAAATTGCCCATAAGTTCTGCAGTTATTAAAGGAGGGAAGAGAGATGCAGATGCACATAAGCCAGCTTTCTTTAAGACCTCAGGTTAAAGATAAATAAATCATAAACCCTTGCCCCTTCATGTTCTTTTGATTTCCCAGGTGTCCAGGCTGAAAGGCTGAAGCAAGCCTGCAGCAAAAGCTCATGGTGCAGAGAAACTACGAATTTAGTTACTTCAAGAGTTTTTCTTTGCAGATGACACATGGTGTGCTGTGAGAGAGGCAGGAGCATGGAGACAGCCACGTCTGCCTGGCAGCTTCCCAACAGAACACTTCCATTTTTTAACCTGAAACATGGATCAAAAACAACCCTCTTAAATAAACCCAAAATCTAATATTCCTTCGTTAACATTTTGGAATGAAATGAAAAATGAAAACATTACATGAAAAAATTAGGGGAGCAGATCCTTTTCTACATTTGGAAGGTTTGTTTTTTTTTTTTTTATCTCTTTCAATAATGAAGAGATAAAATAATTAGCCTTAAAGCTTTTCAGTGTTTCAGTGATTGAGTTTGGTTGTCTAACTTGCCAGATTCTGACATTTCAGCAAGAAAAAGAAAAAACAAAAAGGCTTTTGCAACAAGAAAAAAAAAAGAGAGAATACTTTTCCCCCCTGCATCTCCCATGCTGACTCCTTCCATCAGGCAGCACCTTGTACCTTCTTTCCCTGCTCTTCCCTAAGGAATACAAAATCCCTGGGGCATGATGGGCTCATCTGGACAGACCCTTTGTGACCCAGCACAGCTGCCCAAGTGCTGTAACCCCAACAGAGCAGGGATCCCCCCACATCATGCCCCAGTATCTCCTGCCCTACACTCCAAACCCCATTTTGTGCCCCCACCACCTACTGTGGTGGGGACCTGGAAGGCCCCTCCCAACCCAGGACACCTGGGACTATTCGAAGCCTATTTGACTGAGTTGCTTTCTACTCCTCAGCAGGACAAGGTACAGAGCAATCCGCTGTGCTCCTCCTCTCCGAGATGATGTGTCAGAATCAGCTATTTCAGTATGGGCTTATTTCTTTCTGATGACAACCTCTAGTCCCTAAATATTCATGAAGGTTTCAATTCAGCTCTGAAGTTGGTGGGAGGCAGGTGCTTGAATGGGAACAAAGCACCTAATGGGCTTTGTGGGACTGGGCTCCAGCCAGGATGCAGTTATGATCCTGGGAGGTGTTTTACTGGGAACGGAGCCAGTGCTGAGCTGGACTCCAAGCTCCTGACACCTTGCAAGGCTGGAAGAGCTCCTTGGTGAGACCAAGTCGGTTTTGTTGCTCGAAGCTGTATTTGGTAAAACGCACAGCGCTTGGAGACAGTGGGAAGGGGCTGCTGGTGGGAAGTCTTCTACATCTCTGAGGGGCCACCCCTAAGGAGGTTGTGGCCCTCAGGGTGTGGGAGGAGGTCCTGTAGCAGCCTTGTCTCAGGGAATGAGGTCTAAGAGCACTGAGGTGGTGGCAATGTGACGGTGTTGCTTTGGTCCTTGTGGGTGCAGGAGGAGGCAGAAAACCAAGGAGGTCAGGAGGAAGAATGTGAGCTCTGGAAGACGAGGAATGACTAAGAGAGCTAAATTTACAGAGTCTGGAAAAAGGAAGGCTCAGGGGCAACGTGGTCATGGGCTAAAAATACCTTCAAGGTAACAGTATAAACGAAGAAAGGGAATTGCACGTGGTCTCAGAGGAGGCGAGGGCAGGAGATGGAGCTGGAGGCTGATGATGGAAGTGTGGAGAGTAGAGATGGGGAAGGAGACCTGATCAGTGGGGAATTTGCCAGGGGAAGGGTCTGTGGGAGGCTGAGTGGGGAAGAAGCAGAGTGGTAAAAAGGTGATAGGGGAAATGGGGTGGGTGCCAGTCCCTGTGTGACCCCAGAGCTTATTTTCAGTTTTGGGGGTGCTCTGAGTATAACCCAGTTTAACTCAGGAGAATTCACAATAACTATTTTTCTCCACTTACTTCTCCTTCCACATGCCTAGTTAAGTAGCTGTTCTTTCCAGAAACTGGTTTTCCTTACAGTGAGGCCTTCACAGCACAAATTAATATTTAGACTTCAGCAATTTTAATCACTCTTAGAAAGAGGAGATATAAACTTCTTAGTTAAGAATGGAGTGTCTGTGTCTCCCTTCCAGGTTAATTCAGTGTAACTGAGGGAGATTTCTGTTCATACAGCTGGACACTTCCAACTGCAGCTCAAGCTGATCTCATACAGCAGGATTTGTCCTGAGTCTTTCTGGAACGGGCTCCAGGGAGGTTGGTGCTGTCTAAGAACAGGACAGGGAGATGGATGGTGGCACAGAAATTTTGCATCCAATAAATATGTAATATAAAATAAGCAGCTCTGTCAGCAGCAGGATGAAGAAAGCCTGGCTTCTTATCAGCGTGTTGCTTGCAAATTCTGATTGAAGATTTTCGGTTGCAGGGAGGGGTGGCCTCCTCGTGGGCATCTTTTCCTGTGCCTACTAAAGATGAGGATACGCTTTAGAATCTGTTTTGGAGAGAATCACTGGGGAGTCTCTACTTAGGCTTCTAATTTTCATGAAAATTGATAGAAATTTAATTAGCATTATAACTGATGACTGTCAGATTTGATGGAAACTGGACAACTGCCTGAAGCACCTTCATTTTAGGCAGTAAAAAAAGAAAAAAAATCAGTGGTGGTACTGTGGTTGTAACTGAGTGCCAAGAGCAGCCTTTGCTCTTTGCCCAGTTTGAACCCTCTTGCTCTTGAGGTGGTCTTTCTGCATCAGTGTCTTCATCTCTGGTCTTTGTTGCCCCAGCCCTGAGAGCTGGAGTGACTGTCCCCTCTGGTGGCAGCAGGGGCCTGCAGAGCCCTCGCTGGCCACAGCAGAAGGCTCAGGCCAAGTCATGGGTAGCTCCAGGACGGAGATTTTAAGATCAATGAAATGACACCACGTCACCTGCTGTTAATCTTCCAGGTTGGGTTCCTTGTACGAACCAACCTTTCTTGGGTCAGAGCTGCTGGTTTCAAAACCCCAAATGCTTTGGCATATGTTGGAAAGAGTCCCTGTTAGCCAAGCAAGCAAGACACATAAATAATCAATAGACATGGGCTCTCAGGAGCTGTTTTCTGCTCAGAGAAGAGGATGGGGTGGTGGGAGGTGAGGGGTAGCTGAAGCAGAAGGAGATGGGGGGACACTGGGTGCAGAAAGACCAAGCTGTTCATGTCTTTTCCCTTGGCAGGTTAGTGTTGCCGGGATGTTGCAGCATCCTGTACAAGGGGAGGTAAAGCCATCTGCTTTAGGGTTTGAAAATAGCTCTGGAAGAAGGCTGTGAGTGACAAAACCTGGGCTACGGGTAGCACAGTTCACACAAACCACCAGCTGGGAGGGGATGGAGAAGGGGCTCTCGTTCAGTGTTTCAAGCAGAAATTTATCCCTGGAGTCATTCGACATATTTCACACCAGTCACTTTTTACTACGTCTCAAAAATTTCCAGGGGACAGAGCATGGACTTGCTGTATCTTAACACGGATTGATGGATTTCATCCTACCTTCAGGATCTAAGCTATCTGCCACGGTGTTTGTGTTTTGAAGACATCACTAGTGTTGAAAGCAAAGGACTGACTCAGTAATTCTGTTTGTTTGTGGAGACATAATGTCCTTGGATCAGATAAAAGCACCTTCCCCGTACTGCTTTTATATACCTCGTTAATTCCCAGTGTTAATGGCTGTGTCCTGTCTTCTGCCACCCAGCAGAAGTGGCAACACAACTGACTTCATCTCCGAAATTACCCGCTGCAGGCTCCGTGCTGGACATCACAGCTCGATTAGTGTTTGTGTTCCTGTGGTCCCCAAGAGACTGCTGCTTCTCTCAGGGCTGCAGCTCATCAGGCACTGTGCAGGCTGGAGCAAGGGAGAGCTCCTGAGAGCTGGTGGAGTGGCATGTTGGGGAGGAAAGTGGAAAGCCAAGTGCTCGGGGTCTCAGTCGTGTGTTTCTGAACACTCAACTACAACTGGCAGAGCCAACCCATGGAATATTATCCATAGAGGAGTTAGAGATGCCCTGAGAGTCCAAGGTGAAGAGAAAGAAGGGGCAAGGCTAGAGCAGGTCTTCACCCACAACTGCAGGTGTTTTCCACCTGCCAAGGACTGCTCTGTTTACATAAGGAGGCAATTCTTGATGCCACTTGCTTACAAGACTTTGCTTGTCCGTGAGGTTTTGCCTCCCTCCCAAGAGAGGCCTGAAAAGTCCCTGAAAGTCCCTACAACCACACTCTGTCTTTCCTCAGCTCATCCGTGCCTTGGGAAGGGTGAAACCCCACCCCTTACATTTCCCACTCCTGATTTTTGGTGGTCTCAGAGATACAGGATACCCAAAGCTCTGCTGCAGTGAGACACTGCAAATGACCAACTAATTAGGCAAAGAGGAGTGCGTTGAATTTAGATTCTTCTTTAGGGCTCACAGACTATTAGTAATCTCGAATTTGTTAATTGAAAATTGCTTCCTCTGTTTGTTGTTGGTCTTTTTGTGGAGGGGGATATTTCCTGCTTTGGGACTGCGTCACTGGATCTATAATAATGCACTTTGTACATTAGTGCCAGGCACATTTGTAATTGGCCACCCTATTAAAGAACACTAATGATCTTACAAGTACTCACAAATAATGAATAGAATGGCCCCTCATTGAATTGAGTAATTTATTCACTGACATACTTGCAGATCTGTTTTTCCAGTATTTAACCCAGCTTTAGTTTTCTGCCCGCCTTGCAGAGATGACTTCTCTTTCAGCCATGTGTTGGAGAGAATATGGGTCACAGGAAACGTACTGTTCATAAAAAATGTAGGGCTGCTCCTCGCTGGCTCTTCTCTCAACGTGCGTGGTAGGGTTTGGGGAGTGAGCGACAGCAGCTTTCATCTCAGCCCTCCTCTTGTCCATTAGTTGTCATTGGGATTCTCCTGAGGAATTAGGAGAGGATCAAAAAGCCAGGACTTGAGAAGTGCACTCTGGAAGGTTATGTTGATTTTCTCGTTTAAATATGAATTTCAGGAAAAGCTGGCAACAATACAGTGGCAGGATTGGTTTCCCAACTGCTGACTCTGCTAGGGAGGGAACGAAATACAGCCCCGGGTGGCTCCTGCTGCCATGAAACTGGGGGCAACCATTTCGCTTATTTCCTACGAACATTGTGTCGAGGTATTTGTCACAAAAGAAGCAGCTCATCTGAGCTTGCAATTCAATTTACATAACAAAAAATCTTGTCCTAAAGCCTTGTTTACATACAAAGATCACGCAGTTTACTTACAAAGTGTGCGGTTTACAAATTATCTGTGACCTGTTGGGTTGTAAGGGGTAGAAAAGCCACTGCGTAGGAGTTGACGATCCTGGGCTTGATTTTATTTGATTGCAGGTCTACCCATTGCACTGCAGGGAACCTTTTCCACTGAAGATATTTGTGGGGGGCAGATACCTCTGCTCTGTCTCAGCCTTCTGCAGCGTATCTGTCTTCTCCTGAGCCCTGCGAAGATGGGAAGGTCAGGGGGAATGTTGCTTGGGGCAAAACCAGCTTTGGGGTTGAAATGGTGCTGCTGGTCCATAAGCAGTGGGCTGTTAAAGAGCTGGTGTGGGTCAGCACATCTGGAGGTGGATTTTCTATGCTGAGAGCTTGGTCTGTGGCCAACTCGGTAACCCTGGCATGGGGAAGTTTCAGCGCGTAAGGGAAGCTGAATTTGGGCTTTCAAGTCCTAAGGCGGTAGGTTGAACCTTTGGGAAGCGTGGAGAGAGGGAATGACTTTGCACGCAGGGATTTGTGGCGAGGGTGAGCAGGTCTGGTGGCCGAGTGGGCATGTGGAGGTACGGCATGGCTCGAATCCCCCCTGTGAAACTGAAGCGACGTCTGCACCGGCTGCTGGGCCAAAATCGTGGGGACGGGCATCCCATCCAAGGGGGCTGCTCAGCCCTTCCCGTGGGGCTTTTGCAGAAGGAGCTCAGTCCTCGGTGGGTTTCGGTGGGATCCCAGAGCCTGGGGTTGGGAGCGGACACTGAGCAGCGGCTTTGAGGGCAGGGGGCAGATGTCGGAGCTTGATTTGAGAGGGGGATGTCAGAGCCCGCTTTGGGGACACGCCGGAGCCGACAATCGGGGGAACAATGCCAGACCCCGATTTTCTTGATGGGGAGCGGCCGGAGCCCCTTTTTTGGGGGGTGGAGAGGGGGTGGGTGGCAAGCCTGGATTTTTGGGAATGGGGGGGTCCTCGAGAGGCCGCCGNGAAATCCCGCAACGGAGGCGTCTACCCGGGGCCCGCCGCCGAGAAGAAGCTCAAAGTGGGCTTCGTGGGGCTGGACCCCGGAGCGCCGGACTCCAGCCGGGACGGAGCGCTCCTCATCGCCGGCTCCGAGAGCTCCAAGCGGGGCAGCATCCTCAGCAAGCCCCGCTCCGGGGTCTCGGGCAGCGGGAAGCCCCCCAAAAGGAATGCTTTTTACCGCAAGCTGCAGAATTTCCTCTACAATGTGCTGGAGAGACCGCGGGGATGGGCTTTCATCTACCATGCATACGTGTGAGTAAAAGGGTGGGGGGCAAACGTGGTGGCAGAGACCCTCCCGGTGCCGTGTGCCCTCCTCCTCCTCCACCCCTCCCAGCCCCCCAAAGGCGCCGAGGAGGGAGGATGCTCCAGCTGCAGAGCGGCTGCGGGGAGGGGATGCGGGGTGCCAGGGCTGGCTGGAGAGCCCCGGGGGATGCTGCGGGATGAGCCTCTCCCACCCCCCGAGCAATCGGGCCGGGCAACCTCTGTATCCCGCATCCCTCATCCCGCATCCCTCGCCCCGCATCCCTCACTCCGCATCCCGCATCCCTCACCCCGCATCCCTCGCCCCAGCGCAGGCGGTGCCCGGGGACGGGGCGGGAGGCGGTGATGGCCGTCCGGGGAGGGCGGCGGGTGGGTCGAAGGTGCCCCTGCAGAGCTGGGTGGGTGTCTCCTGGGAAAGGTGCGATGCCCCGCGCCCCTGTTCGCCCCTGCCCGCTGCTGCTTGCGGGGGAAGGGGCTGCTCATGCGGTCGGTGCAGGGGGCTGGAGCAGCGGGAGTGATGGGTAGCGACTGTGCCTCCGTCTTGCTTGAAATCACCATAGCAATGCTCCCCTCCCCGGCCCCATCTTTGCCTGTTGGGTGTCTGCGGAGGGTTTGGGGCTGGGGATGGTTCTGGGGCTCTGCTCAGGGTTCTGGAGGTGATTTCTTGTCCCTCCGTGGGAAGCGGCTGAATTGGAGATGTGTCTAGAAAGAAATGCTAATCAGTGTCTGGGGCTCCCTGCCCGCCCAGCGCCGAGCGGGCGGTAAACAAAGGAGCATCCTTGGGGGCACATCTGCCCCCGGCACCGGCTTTTCGGCAGAAATGGCCCCGCTGACCCGCGTCTGGCAGAAGGATGCCCATCTCTGAGGCATTGCTGCATAGGAGAGCAGATGACTTCCCGTTGTTCCCAGGACTGCAAAGGGTCAAGATAAATCGCTGTGTTACTGCAACTCCCTTCCCTCTGGGACTTTCCACAGTCCCACCGGGCTCCTCTGCAGGCCTGGACTCAGCCCGAGGTGCTTCTGCCCTTGGTGCCTGTGGTGGGTTTTTTTTTTGTTTGTTTCTGCTGTTTTCATCATGGCCAGGGCCTCTGTCAGCTCTGGCAGGAGGAATTTTGGGGCCTTTTCTGGTTTTTTCCCCCTCCCCATCCTTACGGTGTTATGCTATCATAAGATAAGGAGTTGGGATGTGCTTTCTGGTCCTCAGCCATTTTGTGCATTGAGACCTTCCAGGGAGGTGTTGGTGGGACCAGTTGGACAGGTGAGATCCTGGCTGGGTGGGAAAGGGAGCTTTGCTGTGCTCTGCAGTGAATTGGGGTCCTTGGGGAAGCTCATCCCCGCCGGGGAAATGGGAGAGGAGAAGAGGGAGCGTCTGTGGAGCTACAATAAGGAGTGTGGAGCCGAGTGCTGGGGGCCCCCTGTGCGTCCTTTGTGCTGGCCCATCCTCTGGACTTGTAGGTGGTTTGTGTCGCAAAATCTTCCAGAACTGTGTGGAGGGGCTGAGCATTTATGGTGTGGGCCGGGAGCTTCCCTGTGCGTGCGCCAAGGATGGGGAGGGATGTTGTGCAATGTGCACTGGGCGCTGTTAAATACAGGTGAGACCCCAGCTTGGGACACCGGAGGGACAGTGACAGAGATGGAAGGGGCGTGAAAATGACAAGAAGCAGGGGTAGCTCTAGCTGTATAGGCTTTATAAACAACTTTGGCTTCTTCAGCTGCTCCGACTTCTGACCTGTTTGACTCTCTGCGGTGGCATTTGCTTGGGCAGCCAGAAATGCTCCCAGGGCAGGAGCAGGGTCACCCCAAACAGATCTGTCCCCAGTGCCAGGCTGGGGTGCCCGTTGGCTCTCCCAGCTCAAGCAGCTGTGTTTCTTCTGGGCTTGTGACTCCACTTGACTCTGCTGTGACACCACATGGAGCCATTGAAAACCATCCTCTGCCCTCCACCCCTGCACCTGCTGGGAAACAGAGCCTGAATTCAGTGCTGAAGTGGTAATTGCACCAATGTCTGTGAAGCATCGGTGATATAATTATTTTTATTTTTTCAGTGCACTAGGAAGTTGTATGGATTCCAGTCTTCTGAACTATACGTATTTATACATACGTATGAAGGTTTACCATATACATATACTGGTTTTATACATATACAAGGTTTAGCCTTGGCAGTTTGCTGTTACATTATTACTTGGTAAACTTCATACAAAGTCACCAGGATAAGCTCAGGCACCAGTTATCAGCCCTTGCTGCCCGGATGAGCCTGACATGGCCTGAGTCAGGTGTGTGTGTGTTGGAATGGGGCAGGGAGTGGCTTTCCTGGGTTTCTGTCACTGGGAGTCTGTAATCCAGGCAGACAGGACAGATAAAAAGCTTAGTGGCTGGTTATTTGAAGATATGGGAGGATGATGAGACTGGCTCAAGGTCACAAAGTTTGTATGGAAGAGCTGGAGCCATCATGATGTCCTCATGGTCTGTGCAGTGCTATTTGGGTCCCTTTGTCTCCTCCTGCCCCAAACCTTATTTTGTGCCAAAGTCTCAAGTACAAAAGCACCTTTAGTCCCCATGCTGTGGGAATGGGAGCCCTGAAAAAGACTGTGGATGAGAGTGCCCTGTCCTGCTACTGTCTTGAGCTCACTCTGCTTCCCCACCCTGACTCCATCCGCCAGCACCCCTATTTCTCTGCTCCTGCTGTTCCCAAGGACTTTCTTGCTTAGTAGCTATTTCCAGTGTGAATGAGTTTGTCACCCTGCAAGGCTGGGTTTTACCTTGTAGAAATGCTTATAGACCCAGCTGCATTCCTAGGTGTGGAGCTGCTCCAGAGCTGCTGTGCTGCTCAGGCAACTCCCCGCACCCCATGCCAAGACACTGACTGTAAAGACTCTCCCAGCATGGTGATGTTTTAATAAATATGAGAAGTGCCTCTGAGTCAGTACCTCTGACAAATGCCTGGCAGCAGAGGCTCATCTCCCAGACTGGTTCTGCACCAGGTGATCAATGCTCTGCGTTGAGATGCCTGCGCGGGTTGCATTTATTTCCAATGCTGCATCCTACATCCAATCCATCTGATTTCATTCCCCACCTCTTCCTGCTGTCACTCATTCCCTTTCACACCATTTCATGCATTTGAAACCAGGGAAATTCAAACCCATTTTCCCCTGGCCCCCAACCCCAAACTCATTAAGTTGGTGTCATTTCAGATGTTGTCTCTATAAAAGTGCTGTTGCCTCTGTGAGCAAACGCATGGTTTTATATTTCTGTGTTTTGATTCATTTTTGCACTTAATAGCTCTTCCTACACTGACACAGCTGGGTGACCTGCTCAAGGGAGTTGTGTGTTTACAGATCATATATAATATATATTTTGCATTGCCCCTGGTGGGCCCCCATTTTTGAGCATGGCTGGAGGTGGACTCTGGCTCCTCTATTTCTCATCATCTCCCAGGATTTGTCTCAAAATCTTTCTTTTCTATTCCTCCCCCTGCCTTTTTTTTTTTTTTTTTTTTATTTTTGGCAGATCCTTAATGATGCAGCACGTGGCCTCATTCTGTTCAAGGCTGAGATGAAACTTGAAAAGTTGTGCTGTGTCTGTATAGCAGATCAGGATTTTTGAGGCATGCAGCAGCACTTGGATCTTGAGGCAGTTTCCTGCACAAGGAAGCTTTTGACTTCCAAAATTCTTTCATTTGATTTCTTTGAATAATCTAAGTGGTTTTTTTTTTCTCCTTCTAGCCCTTTTCCCTTGGTTACTGTAAACTGCCCTGTGCTCAGAGGTGCTGAGGTGGAAGGGCTGTGATACTTTAAAGTGACTTTTAGTCCCTACTTGCCATTTTATTTCAGGAGGGAGCACTGTATTCTGTGCCAGCCTAATCAAAGTACTTGCACTGGGCACCCTCATAGCCTGGTGTGTCTGGAGGTACATCTGCTGATCGCTGGGTGAGCTGCTCGTGTTTGGTCCCTGAGGTGGAGTGGACTGAATTTGGGGCAGTGGCAAGAAAACAGCCTGAATTCAGGCACTTTTAAAGCTGTGTGTGCTCAGGAACCAACATAATTCTTGCATTTCCTAGTTAGAATTTACAACCCTAATGCGCCTTTTTAACTGTGTTAAAAATAGTTTGGGTGCATTTTTTATCCGCATACTGTGCACCATACATTCAGTTAATTAAGCAAGTGCACGGGCTTAAAATTATAATAAGGAAGAACATTTCCTCCTTGTCTAATTCTATTAAAATTTCCTCGTACCCTCCCTGTCCTGTTTTTTCTTCCCTTTGAACCCCAGCCACAAAGCCACCTCTCTCTCCAGAGACTCTCCTCCCTGCACTGCATCCTGGCATGGCCACAGCTGGCACGGTGGGAGCACTGGGGGTGAATGCAGTTCCTTCCCTGGAGGTCCAGGGTTTCTCAGTGCAGTGTTGGCCTCTTTTGTGACTCCTTCTACTCCTCAGGGACTGATGAAAACATGGTTAGTTCATATAGGTCCATTCCCAGATAATCTCTCACATCAGAATTTGGGGTAAATGTAGTTTGGCAGGCTCAGTTATCCATCCCCAAACACTGAGCAGTGGTGGTTCATGGCAAGCCCTCACCCACAGACAGGGGTATTATGGACAGGTACGATGCCACCAAACTCAGCCCATCCACCAGTGACATCCAGGGACCTCCTGGATTCTCCTTCCCACCTCCTAGTGGAGTCCTTGGGGTGAAGGAGCCAATACAGATCTCCCACAGGTGCTGAGCTTGATGGATGTGCTGGGCTTTGACCTCCAGTGCTGATACCCTCAACCGTGTGGTTGTGTCCACCGGAGGGACCGGCGAGACCTTCACAGTGTGAAGCCTCACGAGCTCCTCTCCAGCTGCTTAGTCAGAGCTTGGTGGGAGCAACCTGATTTCAGTCGCTTTAATGTGTCACGTTCCAGCCATCACGCTCACCCCACACTGACATTAAGGAAATGAAAAACAAGCTGGTCCCCTGGGTGACCTCCTTTTTGTGCTGCACCACACCTCACTCACTCAACCAGATGAGTCTTGCTGTGCCTTAATTTATTATTTATTACAAGAGAAAATAACCAAAAAAGCAAGCCCCAAATCCTATACTAAAGAAAAGATGGGCCTTCCTTGAAGATGTAAAGTTAGCAAAAATCAGGTTTTTTTGCACTGCAGCGGAAGGAAGGGACACCAGTGGGGTGAGACTCTGTGGTTCCTTGGGCAGGGCAGGGGTTTACCTGTCAGTTTGGCATCAGTGGTGATTATGAGAATAAAAAGCACCTACGTTTAGTGTTTGGTTTCTGGTATTTATGTAGCAAACACTTAACTCTGCACAATCCCTTTTAAGGGCACCCAAATGCTTAGCTGGTTTCTTAGTTCTTGAGAAACAGATTCCTCTTTAGACTGTGGTGACAGGGAGATGTGCCAGTCCTTTTTTCTGCAATATGATGTCCCGTGGAGCAGATATAGGAGAGCTGATAAAGATGGAGAATGACTCCTACAAAGCATTAAACCTTGTCTATGGCCTGTCCCTGCTGGTGTGAGGTCCATGTTCTCAGGACATCAGAGGAGTCTCCAGCACAGAGATACGCATTGTTTCAGAATAATGCAATGACTTTTAGCTTCTGATGGTCCAAAAGGCACCACGTTGCAGAACCAGATTGTTGCTGTTGTCTAAACTGAGTTTCGTGAATGTATTTAGATGGGAGCTGTGATGAAAGCTGATCTGACTAGTGAGCACATGACGGCAAAACCAGGTAGTGCAGAAGGACAGTGAGCACAGCGGTTCGGCTGGTGCAGCCAGGTCCTTCACCTTTGTATGTTTAAATGGCTCCTAAGCAGGTTGAAAGACTAAAAAACACTTGGGCTATTCTCACAGTCACCTGTGGCAAAAGCTGGCCCCACCTGGACTGCAGGAATAGGTATTTAAATATATAAATATCATATAAATATGGTACCTTGTTGGATGTGCGTAATTTACTCAGATTAAAGGAAAAATGTACATTTTCTCCGGTAAGAACAAGGTGTGTGATACTTGATTTTACTTGTTCAGCTCATCTGCTGTGACGTGAGCTCCCCACATGGTTCTCCTGGCCATATCCTGGGTAAACTGCAAATGCAGCCTCCTGTGACACCTACAGTGGAGCTGTTTTGGGGGCGTCACGTGCAATTATTCCAAAGCACTGAAATAATTACTTATAGTGTTTGATGGGGAGTATCTCACACGAGGCACCGGCTGGGATGGCGAGAGCTGGTTTATTACAGCCTTGGGGCTTCTTGACTGTCTAACTGCCAATAACTGAGGGAAAGCAGAGCATTCCTCCAGAACTCTCTGGTCTCCCTCTGGCATCACTCCAGCCTCTTAACATGCCTTTGGTGTTGGTAAACTTCCATCTGGTGACTTTTTTGAGTGGATTGGATGTCAAAGGGCAGCTTTTACCAAGGCTTGGGAAGCAAGAAGTCCTCTGAAATCTTTTCACCTCTTGCTCTTGCTGCTGTAGAGAGGTGGTTTAAAGCTACATCAGAGTCCCTGGAGCTGCTGGATGCAGCAGCAACCTTGGCTTTGCAAGCCCTGTGACTGAGCAGTCCCTCGATTTGTTTCAGGACTTAGAATGTCCAGTTGTTTCAGGTGGAGTGGGCGTTCAGCTGGAATTTGGTGGTGCTCAAATACATGCTGGATTCCATGTGGAAATCCCATAGGAGCCTCGGTGCAGGCTTAAGTGGGCAGGTTTGCCTTCTGGAGGTGCCCAGTGCCCTCTGTTGATGGCAGAGGGAGTCTAAGTTCCCCTGCAACCTTATGTGAGAGTTGGGTGGGATGAGTCCAGACAAGGAGGAGAGAAGGCAGGGCCTGGCATGATTTCAAACTGGGAACTGGAGTGAGTTGAGGCATCTCCCACCTCCCTCCTCCAACCTCAGTAGGAAGTGGAGTGCTCAGAGCCAGAACTACACTGTGGACACCCTGCCAGATCAGGTCAAGGTGAGAGATGATGCTGATCCACATTAAAATGGGATGACCAGGATCTGAGATCCAAGTTTTCTCAGCCACGTTTGAGAAGTGGTTTTGAGAAAGGAACCTTTGCAGCAAATCCTGATCAGCTCTTGCTGACCTGCAACCCAAGACTCTGGGGAAAGCAATCCAGCCTTGCTGCTACTGACTGTAGTTCCTAAGCAGCTCCAGTTGTGTTTTGGCTCTCGGAGGGGAGTGCCCACTGGTCAGTCCTCATTCAGAGTTCCTCCTTTTCTAATGCCTCCTGTGGGAGGGCAGGACAGGGAAAAAAGACAAGGGGACAGGCAAGGGCAGGGGGAACAACTGGGTTAGGAGGCAACCTCTCTCCATCTGAGGATCCTGGCAGTCCATCGTGTCTGCTGCTTGGTCTCTTCAGGACAGAATTGAAAGAGGCAGAGGTTTTGCCTTCCGGAGGGTCTTTCCCAAGGATTCACAAGTTCCTCATTTGTAAACAAACACTGATCTGCCTGGAAGTCCTGCTTTCTCATTTAGAGCTCTGCCAGCCCGGGGAGGTGACAGTGTCAGAGGGAAATCCGGCTGGGGTGGCAGCGGAGCTGCTGTCACGCACTGCAAGGGATGAGCACAGCGGGGCAGGCGATCCTAACACAGCTTCCACAGCTGGGCTGTCACTCTCTATGAAGTTATTGTCATGCCCAGGAAGAAGAAGTTCTCTAGCAGAAATCCTGACTCAAAGGTGACCCGTGTACGCCTCTTCTGTCTCTTGTCTGAGCACAGTAGGTCCTGTCTGTGTACCTGCTGCGTGTGTTTCTTGCAGCTTGGGTTTGATGTGGGAAAAATTAATATGGGGTGCAAAAGAAAAAATTCAGTCAAAGAATAGTTAAAATGAATAGAAAGGGGAAAATAATACTTTATTAATATTACATCACTGTGCAAGCACCCGTAATGGAAGTAGAAGTCTACAAGCTTCTGTTTTGTGCATCAAGTCAAAAAGAGCCAGCCCTTCCTCTAAGACTTGGTGTGTTGAACAGTCAAGAGAGATGAGAGGCATAAAGTAGTTGCTGAGGCACTGCTGGTAAATGTTATCTTTGCTCCACTTTTCTTTTTAACAGTATTTCCTGTCATCTTATTTGCTTTTGAATTGGTAGGTTGGTTTCTATTCGTGCTCCTTGGCTTGGCTAAGGAAGTGGTGGCTGGCCTTGGCTGCAGCAGAGTGTCAGAGACACAGGTCAGCCCATCTCAGTGGGAAATCCTCTGCTCTGAGGATCTCAGCAGGGGGAGCGTTGGGCTAGCAGGGTGAAGGTGGCCCACCTTTCCAGGGACACGGATCACCCACGGTGGGGCACTTTGCTGTCATCTCCCTGTCCGTTACAGATGCAGCACGCAGAGGGCTGGGAGTGGGTCCTACTGACTTCGGTCCTGTTTGGGTGTTGTACGTGGCAGCAAAATGACAGCGCTGGGAGACTTCTGCTTCCATTGCACAACTTGATGTCTCAAAGTGGCTATTAATTGAGTTTATGCTTGCTGGGAGGTTCGTTACCTGATCTGAAGAATGTAATAAGAGATGTAAGAGCACTCCATCTTTCACTCAAGAGGGGACCAAAAGAGGTAAATATAAATATCTCTATATTATAGCTGGACAAAGAGGGAGTGAGGCTGTGTTGCCTCCTACCACTTCAAGCCATATGGTGGTTAAGCCTGAGTGCTCCTAGGAGGAGCACTGAAAAACAGAACCTCTCCTCAATAACGGGGACAACCCATTGCTCTTGAGGAAGGTAGGCTGCATGAGGGACTGAGGCTGGTGTGACCATTGCATCAATGTTGGACATTGATTTATTTTTGTGGTTACTCATCCTTCCTCTTCCTCTATGTCTGGCGAGGCTGGAAATGCCACATCGTGTCCAGTTAACCTCTTGTTGGGCCTTCCTCCACGTTTTCTGGGATTTATTAGCAATGATTCGTGCTTTAAAGACTAGTGAGATTCCTGAGTCATCTCCTTAGGCACAGAGCTATTTATTTCAGTGTGTGTGTTACACTCCCTGGGAGTGGGTGTCTCTCTTCCGCTTTTGGATCCTGCCCTGGCTCTATATAAAGACTCCAGGCTTGAATGAGCAGCAAAACCAACCCTCAAACTGGATCCATCATTTGGAAGATCCGTGCTGCTGATCCCATCTCTCCTGGCTGAAGGAGCATGGCCATTTGGAGTATGGGTAGGACCTTGCATGGGGCGTTTGTCCATCTCGGGGTTGTACAGCTGGTGGGACTCACAGGGACACAGAGGGCTGTGTGTCCATGTCCAGGAGCAGCTCTTGCTCTACAGTGGCTCACAGCAGAGGGCTAGGTGTGATTTGTACCCCTTTTTCTCCCCAGAGGTTGATTTGCTGATGCTGTCGGGTTTTGGATCATTGGAGTTTTTCTTTCTTAGGAGAGGTGAGATATTGAGTGGATGTAATGCCCTGTTGGTATTAGAGAAGGGACTGGAGGTGCCAAGGGCAAATGTGGAAGGGCTCTGCTGAGACACTGCCCGTGCTGTTGCTGGCAGGTTTGCAGAAATTCAGTTGTGTCACTTTTCCTAGGATGGGCCTTTTAAGAGGTTGTGTGGTGGTCTTGCAGAAAGCTGCCTTGCTGAAGATGAATTTGGGGGTGAAGTAGAGTTCCTCACGTTACACCTCTCCGGGGAGCTGCAGAGAATCCAGTGTGCTGATGGCAATGTGCGTCCAAAAGCTGACTTCACACCCAATTAAGCATCACCCTGAGCCAGAGGGACAAGTCCTCATGTCATTATGCCTTGAACTCAATTGCTGGCACTTCATGAGGTCTCTGTTTCCACAGCCTGAGGGAACGAAGCATTTAATCCATATCAGCACTAAGGAAACCTGGTTAATGTGTCCTTGTGGTTCGGTTCTCGTGGGTAGTGGGTGCACATCACTGCAGTTGTCTTTTTTTTAGTTATGGCTGTTCCTTTAAGGAAGGAAAAAGACCTGGTGAGGAGGAGAGTTTCCTGAACTCTTTGTCTGTAATTTGCCAGAATTTTGCCCTGAATTTTTCTTCTTCTCCACATTTTTTTCTTTTAACATCTAGATGTTTTTAATGCTCTTGTAATTAGCAGTTTCCCGCTTATCATACCAGATAATGAGGGGTAGGAAGAATTTCTGCACTGACCTTTTGTTGCTGATGATGTTTTTCTTTTCTGAACAGAAATCAGATATAATTTGAAACCTTCTCTGAGCTGCCCCTCCAGGTCCTGAGCCTGCACTCCCTGATGCATATTTGTGGGCGGTGGGAGCACTTCAAGTCATGCCAAATGGCATAGAGTGAGCTGCTGAGGCTTAGTATGGAAATCAGTAGATCTCCCATCTCAGTCTGGGATAAATAGAATCCTAGAATTAAGTTGGAAGGGACCTTAAACATCATCTCATTCCACCCTCCCTGCCATGGGAAGGGACACCTTCCACTAGCCCAAGTTGCTCCAAGCCCCGTCCAACCTGGCCTTGGACACTTCCAGGGATGAGGCAGCCACAGCTTCTCTGGGCAAACTGTGCCAGGGCCTCACCACCCTCACAGGGAAGAGTTTATTTGAAATATCTAATCTAAACCTGCCTTCTGTCAGATTAAATAACACCATGTAGATCTGAGACTTAAATTGGTGATGGTTTAACCAGCCTTAGTGTGGAGGTTTTGAGTATAGGGAAAGGTAATGAATGGGACTCTGAATAAGGCAAGTGAATGGGACTCTGAAATTGTGTGTGTCCCACTGTTTTTCCCGGGAGTTGGGGATGTAGGAATGCACAAGTAGGTGAGACTTATCCCAGCCTCAGGTCTCTACCCTGTGCTTCGGAATAACCAGATCTAGGAGACCTGCTAGTAGTTCTGCACTTGATGTTGCCTGGGTTTGACCCATCCATATGCAAGAACTTGGGGACCATCCCCATTGAACTTGCCGTTTTTGCTGCCCCTCTTTGCAAATGCCCTGCAGAGCAAACAGCCTGTACAGAAACGGGCTGACCCTGCAGAAGGAGTTCAGTTCTCCCTAGCTGTGCTCTTCTGCTCTTCCCCACATGGGAGCCAATGCCTATTAACAACCCCAGAGGAATTAATTAATCTAATGAATTGCCTCCCCCTCTGTAATCAGGGAGGTCCCTTTATCCTGCAGCCACATCCCCATGGGATGTGCTGGGAAGAGTGGCCAGAGCCAAACCTGACCCTGTGACAGCATTCCCTGATGGCTGCTGTGAGCCAATGGGATGTGCACCCCACCTGGGAAGCACAGGGGCTGGTAAAGCCCAGAGAGGTAGCACAGCCTCATAGGGTTGTTCACTTGTATTCCATTTGCCAACAGGCAGCAGAAATTAAATGGAGATTAATTAAAAATTTTTTTTCTTCTCCTTCCTGCTTCCTCTTGCTCTTTGCTGTTTCTAGGGAAGACTGAAAAAAATGTGCTAGATAGGAAGCTTAACTCTGAGCATCCTTTCATGAGTTCAGAATATGGCCCCCTTGGGACTGCAGGGAAAGGCCCTCTAATTATGGGGAATGTCCTGTGAGGCCAGGTTGCACAACCAGGATGTAGAGCTGCTCTGGTTTAGCAGCAGGCTGATGATGCTGTAGCTCCAAATACTACCTGGCCATTATCCATTCATTTCTTTCTGTCACTGCCGGTGTCCTCGGTGTGCAGCGCTGGCCACTCGCGAGGCTGCGAGCCAAGGAGGAGGTGGGAAGGATCGTGCAGGATCATAAAAGGGCCATTTGATGTTTGCAGTGCTCGGTGACATAATTCCCAGACAGCCCCAGCATATCTCGGAGCCGGCTGAGGAGTCGCCGGGGAGATCTGGCTCCGATGGCACCGAGTGAAGGTGACTCCTTCCCAGCTCTGGCAGGAGCGGGATGCCCTGATGGGGAATTCGTGCTGCGGCGTCTGCTCACGGGCTCCGCACCGGCTGCTGCTGCTGGGTCAGGAGCCAAGGCAGCGTCCAGGAAAGGGATTCAGGACTGTTGCAACACCCCTGAGCTGTGACACAGGGGAGGACAGACACTCTGGCTGTGGTGTTGGGCATGCCCTGGTGTCACGTGCTGGAGGACACTGCTCCTGCCTGCTCCTGGGTGGCTTTTTGCTGTCGTTGGAGGTGCTGTGTTGGCTCTGGTCCATGTGAGCCTCGGTTGCTGGTGTGCTTTGCAGTGGGTTTGTGCCAGGCTTTATTCCACTCCAGAAGGATTTATTGGTTGCTGAGGGCCGTGGGCACATCTTGGGCTGTGCCTGGGCTTTGCCTCGGCTGTGCCCCTGTGTGCAGGGGGGAATCATTCCCCCTTTTTCCAGTTTGGGAGCAGAGGTCTGGAGGAATTCAGCGACACTGGATGCCTGCGGTGTAAAATCCAGCATCCCTGCTGCCCAGGCTGTAACCCTGGCCTCTCCCTCCTCCAGCTGCAATAACCATTTCCCACACAGACAGGGAGACTTCACTGGGTATCCTTGTCCCATCAGGCTTTCCTAGGCTTTGAATTATTAAATATTGTCTCTGATCTCCATTATAAATGTTGTTAAAGCACAGTTACTTATCAGAATAGAAAATGATGAATTTGGCTTTATCTGCATGTGGGATTTACAATAAATGAAAAGAGTTAAAAAAAGAAAGGGTGCTGGAAGTGTTCAAGGCCAGGTTGGAGGGAGCTTGGAGCAACCTGGTCTAGTGAGTGGCATTCCTACCCACAGCAGGAAGGTTGGAATGAATTGATCTTTAAGGTCCCTTCTGGCTCAAACCATTCTGTGATTCTATGAAAAAAAAAAAAAAGAGAGAGAGGTTGAGGTTGCGGATAAACAAAGAGAAGTAACATCTTCACAAGAGAATGTCCAGTTTTATCCCAGTACCCGTGTGATCACTGGCTTATACCTTCTGTTTAAAACAAAATACCATGCAAATTCATTAGCATTAGTAGGCTGGAGAGTGTTTGCTGCTGTGACTTCCACAATGCCTGATTACAGATTGTGCTTTGGGAGTGCCCCTTCCCACATTCCCATCGCCTTCTCCTCCCTCAGGTGGCAGACACCCCAGAAAACCACCCTTCAAGAGCAAGGACTGTACCTTTGGCTTAGAGGGATCAAGGAGAAGGTGCTGGGGCAGAGCAGGAGAGCCAGGGCCAGCTGCAGGCTCCATCCAGCTGCTGAGCCCGGCGCTGGTGTATCGTGGTTTCTGGGAGCCTGCAGTCCTGGCTGCGGATTGCTGTAGTGCCCAAGGTCACATCTGTGCTCACTGCTTGTGAGAAGTCGGGTGGTACCTGCAGCTTTGCAGGAGGCTGTGTTTGAGCAGCAGTGACTCGGGCCATGGTCCTGCGGTGAGATATTCCCTTGCTGTAGCAGTGCCTTGCCCCACAGCTGGGCACATCTGTGTATGTCTGAGCAGAACTGCTTGATGGGACCCAGGCAGGTGATCCCTCCCCTGTCCATCCCAGGGAAATAAACCATGGAAGCTGGCTTGAGAGTGAGCTGGGAGTTGGTGGCAGTGTCTCACTGTTGTCAGGCTGGACCTCGTGGAGAGGCATGGTCTCCTTCTCCTGTTCCCAGGTTAAGCAGCTCTCCCAGGCAGCAGGACAGGATGATACTGCAGGTCTGGGGGAGCTGCTGGGGGACTTGTATTGTGCCTGAGAAAAGGGGGTTAAAAACAGGTTTTTACAAGCCTTTGCCTGCCATTTTAAATGGGAAGGATGTTTCCCTGGCAACGAGATGGATGCTTCCCAGCAGAGCATATGGCTTCCATCGACTTTGATTTACCAGTGTGTTGAAATGGCAGCTAGATAATCTCTTTTCAGCTTTAGTGTGTCCATGTCCCCTGTCCCTGTTCCTTGTGAGTTTTTAAAGGGTCCAGATCCTGCAGCGCTGCCCTTGCTCCTGTCCCAGGGCTGCAGTTGGTGGGGTCCCATGTCAGGGCTGGGTCTGGGGACCTACCTTTGCAAAAAGGGACCTGCACAGAGGTCTTGAGCGTAACCTGGTGCAAGGAGCTGCAGGGTGGGCAGGAAAACCTTCCCTGCCTCTGCTGCCTTTTGCCAGCCAAACAGCTCCTCCTCCTCCTCAGAGAATGTAATCCACAGCCCTCTCTTCCTATTCTCCTCCCTGCTTTAAATCATTTTTAGATGTTTTCCACCTTTCACCACACAATCATCTGCCTCCTGCAGCTTGCTATTTATTGTTGTGTTTACTGGCACAGGGAAATAAGTAGAGGGAACAAACCTGTCATTTGCTGTGCGGGGGAACTTGGGGGAGCTGCTTTCTGTGAGCTCGTGGTTTTCCCAGGCTGGCTGCTGAGTGCCAACCCCACCGAGCTCACATGGCAGCCTCCTCCAAGGGGCGAAAACAGAGGAAAAGGGGTTCTTCTCCTGTTTGCTGCCCATCGCTGGCTCTCCATCCTTTGGCAAATTTGATGGAAATTGGCCAAGGGGTCCAAATATTAGGTAGAGACAGGGAGGCAGCAAGACAGGACAATCACATGAGTATCATCCGTTACCTTAGGAGTCAGGAGATCTGCAGAGGTTTATTCACCACCTGGTTGGTGCTGGTCTGAGCCTGATTCCCGTCTGTCAATGTCTTGGTGGTTCATAGCCACGAGCAGCAGTGAGGGGCAGGCATGGGGTTTGGGAATTGGCTGGGTAATGTAGCCGTCAATTAAATTAAAAGGTTGTTTACCTACCTGTGAACTGCTGCACTGCAGGCACCAGGGAGGACACACATCATTCCTCCCCTCCTCCACTGATGTAGGTTTTGGGGGAGCTATGGATGAGGCAATGTCACCTTCTCTGCAAGTATCCAGGTGAGCAAACCAGCCCTGAGCTCCTCACGCTGGCCCTGGCCTCTGAGCCCTGCTTGCAACAAGCCCTCTGAAGCTTCCCAGTTCCCAATGAGTCTCCTTCATTAACTGAGGTTTCCTTTATTTCATCCAGCAGCATCTTTGCTTTCCTCCACTTTCTGGGGTGTTCAGGTCTCTGTGAAGCCTCTCCCTCTACAAAGGCTTCTTGGTGATGGGGAGCTGCCCCGCAGACCCACCCCAGCACTTGGGCTGAGCTGTGCTCATCTGCTGTCCCATCCACACTGGCCACCCACTCGCAGCATTTGGGGCATTTGGGTTAAGCCGGGGAAGAAGTGAGAGATGATAGAAGTGATTAATTGCCTTTTGGTGTAGGCGATTAATTTATCAGGTGCAAAGAGGGGCTGCCTCCTGTCAGACCTGGCACAGATGTCACGAGCTGGCAGTTCTCTGCCACGAGCCAACAAGATGCTGCCGTGGGTGGTGGCAGGAGGATGTCCCCGTCCCTCCTGGGGAGCAGAGGGCTGGGGCAAATCTGGCTGCTGCTCAGGGAAACTTTGCTGATGGGAAGGCTATGGAAAAGGACTTTGAATTCAGAGTTGCAGCTCCTGGGATACCCAAAACACTTCTGTTGGTGGTGAAGGTAAGCAGAGGTTGACTGGCAGCTGGTGTGATGCTCTCCCCTCCCTGCACCATAACTGGCTGGTTCAGCAATTTTTTAGAGCTACGGAGCACTGCCTTTTTAATGCTGAACTCTCCAGAGATCCAAGGTTGTTTTGCATCCCTTCGCCCTGGGCAGCTCCCCTGGGCTGCCTGTCTGCATGGACCAGGTGCTGCTCCTGGAACAAACGTTCCCATCCCAAGAGGAGCAGCTTCACAGCCTTGGAAAGCACCAGGGCCATATTCTACCACCTCTGCCTTGGAGGATCATGCCATCCTACCAGTGTGGGGAAGGGATGCAGAACTTCAAAACTGGCCACTGGCCTTTTATTTCTTGTTGTTGGACCTAATTCTGCATTTTCCCTTGTGCCAAACTCAGGTGTCTCTCAGGCATCGCAGGGTTTGGACCCAGCTGAGCTGGACCCTCTCCCGTGGCATTACAGCCCCTGAGGATTTCAGAGAGTTATTTCTATTTTGCACTGGTGTAAGTGGGAGGGGGCTGATTGCAGCATTCCCATTATTCCTCTGGATATGTTTTTTACCCAGCTTGGGGATCAACATTTTCTGGGGATTAAAATCAAAAGGCTGGGTACAAATTCTTCTGGGTCTTGCTTGTGAGCTCCTTCCTGATAATTAGTGGGCCAAGAGAGGTAAAATTAAACAGATGCTGAAATTACCAGCTCTTAGACATATTATAGAGGCAGTTTGCAAATACTGCTTTCTTGTCCCCAAGACTCCATTAATTTAACAAACTGATGAGCAAATGAAATTAGCAGGGCTTTGGTAATGCTTGCGTTTTTTTACTTCAGTGTTATCCATTAGCCTCTGGTTCTGAGAAACCACATTCCTGTCTTCTGATTATTGAGGGATGAGAATGGGGCTGAACCCTGGGAAATGTCTGGGATATCCAAATGCCTTCAACATTGCCCATATCTCGGCCATCCTTCCCTGCTGTTACCCGGGAGGGGGCCTGAGAACGCAGCTCTGGGGTCCTGGCTGTACTGAAGAGCAAACCATGGGCTGAAGCCTGGGGAAACTGAGGTTTTTAAGGGCAACACAAGGATTTTGAGCTATTCAGTTGCCTGCTGTGGGTCTGGGGCAGTTAATGCAGCTGCTGAGAGCTGCCAAGCCTCTGTGCTGGCAGCTCCCTGCAGGGGCTCTGGGAGAGGGTGCTCGTTTGTGGGGTGCTGTAGTTCTTGGAGCTGCACAACCAGCGCCAAGTCAGAGATGGGGAAGCGAAGCTGAAGGAGCTCAGGGAGATGGAGCTTGTCCTTCGTGGGTGGGAAACCTCAGGCTCCAGCTGAATCGCTGCTTCTGGGACAGACCTTTGAAAAACCAGCTGCTATTCCTGTCTGCCACGGGAACCGGCCCTGCCCGATCTGAGACAACCTCCCTATCTGCAATTAGACCAGAGCCTATTTTTGTATAGCCCGTTCCCTCGAGGAATGTTTAGATGAGATGCAGCATTACGTTTTACAGGGACATCTTGCTTTTAACCCAGTTTTAGAGCTCAGTTAAGTCGGGTCAAGTGACTTGCCCAGGTCAGTCAGAGTGACTTGGCCTCAGCGAGAGAAATTTTACTTCTTTACTTCTGGAATGTATTTTTCTTGAGGTGTTGCAGAAATCAGAGCTTCAAGAAACAGAAATAACTTGCTCTTCAGATAGAGATAAAGGTTAGATTAGGAAGGTTTGTATTCCTGTACTCACTAGCAATGATTTCTCAGAGGTGGGGAGAGAGCGGAGGCTCTTTTGGGGGAATACCCTGCGGGATGGAACAGAGGCAGCGCTCAGATTTCAATCTGAACAAAACGGGTATTGCATGAGACAGCAACTTTCCCTCAGATTAAAATCAATGAACATGCTCTCAATAAATGCCTGCACAGATGTTTTAAGAATTACTTAAATGTCCAATATTTTATACTCTTAATTTACCTCCCAATACACCATAATTGCACCGTGGGCTTCAGGATTCTCTCCCAGGAGCCATTTCTGCAGCTGCATGAAAATATTTCTCCCCACTAAATTTTTTGAAAGAAAACGTCGGTCCAGCAGCGCTGAATCCCAGCAGGAACAGGCTCTGCTGGCAGGTGCAAAGGCTTGATTAATACTTTGGGTTTTCCTCCAGACATCTGGCTCCTCTGAGGCTGCGTGTGCAGGGTGGGGAGAATACACAGACAAGCATTTCCAAGTGATTCATTCTGGATGAGGACAAAGAGGAACATTGGAGCTAGGACTTCGTATGCAGTCATTATTAATAAGGCTTTTATTCAGAGTAAGTTAAATTATTAGAGCCAACCTGTAAAAAAACCCCAAGAAATTCCTTACCTTTAACTCTTTTCCCCCTGTAAGTGTTCAGATCTTGATCTCCATTCCCTGGCATTTCTAAATGGGTTTTGTTCTTTGAGGCTTCAGTCCAGAAAAGCTCTTAAGCTCACTCTTGGCTTAAGAAGTGTGAAGATGCACAATCCTTTTGCTGGACTAGGGACAAGTTATGTCATGCAAAACCCGTTTCTGCTCAGATTTCTGCAGCTCATGGGTTTGAATCAAGACTGGCTCTGGGCACTGGGGACAGATGCTGCTGCTTGTGCTCTTTGTTACAAGAAAGAGCAAAAGGCTGGAGGAGCTCTTGGAGTGGAAACGAATTTCAGAAGTGATGGATGTTGAAGGAAGAAATGTATGTGAACCTATATCCTGGTCTAATTTCTGAGAAATATGCTGCCTAAATAGAAGGAAGGCAGGGAAAGAGATTTTCTTGTGACTTAGTTGTGCCCCTTTGCCATACTCATACAGTAAAGCTGTGACCAGCTATTCCTTTTTCTTTAGTTTCCTATGATGAATTTATGAATGTTTATTTTCTGCCCATAAACCAGAAATTAACTTGCCAAAAAAAAACTTCTGCAAAGGAGATCTCACCTTCCCTGCTTCCCTGGGACATAAACGTGCGGGTGTGTTTCTGTAGCTATTGAGCACAGCAGCCGGGCACTGTGCTCAGCCAGCAGTGCTTCCACTCTGCCCAGGAGTCAGGGAAGACCCCAGGAATCCTGATCTGCTGGAAAACCACCTCCTGGTTTTTGCCACGCTGCTTTCAGCAGCAAGGAGAGTAGATGTGCTGCTGCCCCGTGCCATGTCCCAGGGCGTTTTGGTGGTGGTGGCACAGTAAGGCTGATCAGGAGAGTAAACCCTCAAAGAGGCTGTCCAGGGCAGTGGTGGGGCCACCATCCCTGGGGGAGTTTCACAAATGTGTAGCTGTGACACTTGGGGACATGGTTTAGTAGTTGGCTTGGCTGTGCTGGGGCAATGGTTGGGGTCGATCTTAGAGAGCTTTGCCAACCTAAATCATTCTATGATTTTCCTTCCCATTCTAGTGCCATCCCTGTAATGTGGTTTGGAATCTCTAAGAGCTGTTTTTCTGTAGCCTGATGAATTCTCACCTCCTGGCACACCATTTACTGCCTCACTGTCTGTGCCTCAGCCTCCTCTGGAACTCCACTGTGGTCCTCTGGAGACACTCCATTGCTCCATTTAGACCACCCTCTCTAGTGGAAGGTGTCAACCCCATGGCAGTGGCTTGGAATTAGAAGGTCTTTAATATCCCTTCCAACCCAAACCATTCTACAGTTCTCACCACTGCCCTTAGTACTCTTTATGGCTTTGCACAAGCCGAGTGGTTCTTAGCAGGGCTGTTCAGGCATCACCCGAGTGCACTGAGAAGGCACAGGAGCTGTTAATGTTGTCCCAGACAGGCCTTTGATAATGATTTATTAAAAAGTTTATGAACCGTGACAATCCCTGCCTTGGAGCCAGCGGGTGTGTTGATCATAAACAGTGTTTCCTACTCGCATGGATGCTCAGAGATCCTCCAGGCTCATCCAAGGAACATGAATTGTAGGAGAGAGGAGTGAGCTGGGCATGGCCAAACCTGAGGGGGGACACCATCAGGAGGTATTTTTGGAAAGGAGACCATTTATTAAGGCACAGGAGCAAAAGGCAGGACTCCCTCCTTCTATTTTCAGCTCCTCTAGTGACAGAATTTGCCCTGGGAGATGATTTTGGCTGAGACCAAGGGATGTGGGAACCCGGAGTGAGGCATTTAGGCTTATGTTTAGCCTTGTAAATGAACAGCCAGGTTGCAGGTCGCTGCAGGATTGCTTACATGAATAAAGATGATAGATGCTCCTGGCTAAGGGTAGGTGCCATATGACAGTCTTTATGCCTGGAAAAGCCGTGGCTTTCTCAGAGTTCTGCTTTTGATTCACTGGAGGTTTAAAGTGAGCTGTAAAGGCTCCCATTCTGATTTTGAGGCCCTCTGAGCACTAAAAGGTATTTGCCAATCTCTGTTCCTCTTTGATATGGATGTTCTTTCACCTTCACTTTTTCTCATTGCTGCATTTTCCTGGCCTTTGATTTGCATTGAAGTTTCAGATACTTGAACTGCAGCATTTTCCAGAGACAGCCAGCAGAAAGTGGATTGCTGGGATTACAGATGGGTTGCCCATAAGCGTATTGTTTTTATTTTAGCACCATTATCAATACCTTGTTTACATTCCCAAAGTAATTTTCAAGTGTTTTAAATGTGTTTTTTTTTAAATGCTTTTTATTGTGCATCTCTTGAATGCTTGTGGAAAAATATTCTTTCCTTTCCAGCTTTGCTCCTTCCAATTAAACAAATCATTAATGTCCTTTCTCAGTTCCAGGGAAAGGGAAAGTCAGTAAAGTGGGCAGCAGTTAAAAGTTACAAGTTTATGTCACCTTCTTGTGCTGTATCCATCTCCATCACATCCAGGAATCCCGTTGCTAATTAGTGGTGCTCCATCAGAGGAACCCCAGCATTTCTGAATGTCAGTGGATGTTATTTGAATATGAGTATTTGAGGAATAAATTCAGAGGGTTTTTTTAAATTCTTATGCAAATGGGTGTGTGGATTCCAAGGGGGTTTCTTTTGGAAGGCAAATTAGATGATTAACCTGAGAAGCTTTAAGATGATTCCATCATGTGCTTTCACTGAGGAAAAAAAATAGAAGGACAATCTCTCCTGTTTCATGCCATTTTAAGTATTTTTTTTCCAAAGGGAAGTTCAGTCATTTCTTTTTCAGTTGCTAACCTGAAGTACAGTGTATATGAGATATGGATATGCAAATTTTGCGCTCGCATTTAGAAATCGTAATAAGAAGCTTGCACGGGTGTTTTAAGTCACCATAACCTTTGGATGTAAAGTCAGCCTTTGCAGGTCTTTGGATTTGTTGGTATTAGCAGCAGCAAGATTTGCACAGCTGAGTCTCGACTGAGCTTAAAGGTCTCAGCAACAGGCATGGAGAATGTCAGAGCAGCAGAAGGTGCTGGGTGCCTGTGGGAAAAGATGGTGGGTGAGAAGATGCAATGACGTGAGATGTCCTTGTCCAGGAGGCTGGAGGCAGCTTTTTCCTTGCCATCACTCTGCAGAGGAGACATTGGTCCCAAACCACCAGCTGCCCTTTGCAGCCTGGCCAGGGTTTGGGGGATGGTGGTGCCAATTCATCGTGTAGGATTGAGCTCCTGTCTGCTCAGGAGGAGGATATTGTCTCCTCCAAAGGTCTAAGCAGAACTGGCATCTTTAATGCAAAAATCATTAGATGGGACCTAATTAATGTTCCTTATTGCACATTAACATTTCCCAGAGTCAGGCTGCAGACATAATTTGCTTTCATTAGATATGTTGCTTTAAAAATTAGATTCATCCCAACCTCTACACTATTTATTGTCTTATTTCCCTTTCCTTAGCTATCCATTATGATCTGAAGCCCTTTCCTGATCTGTCTGGGTAGATTAGGTGGAATTAAAGCAGAGTCCAGCTTCCTGTTCCCCACTGCCCTCCCTCTGTGGGAGCTCAGACCATGCACATGGTCTCCGGTGTGGACACACCTCTCAGCTTTCTTCTTCCACTGCTCTATCCATAAGGATTCTGTAGGTCCCTCAAAGCCTCCCAGGAGCCGTACAGACCCCAACCCCCTGAGTTCAGTTTCCTTGCAGAAAAGCTTCGTGCTCCAAGTCTCCTTTTACAGCATCCCAAAGATTCGTGGACCACAGCAGAGCATCACCGTGGAGCTATTTTGGGATGCTTGTGCAGCTCACCCTGTGGTGAGCCAGAGCCTTCATGCCTTGCTGGCAGAGCTGTTCCTCACCTGGTAGGTGGGACTAGGGGGTTCCTTACCCGTCGGGACTGAGACAGGGAAAGGCTTTTGTCCGTGTGGGATTTGGCCATGGAGCTCCCATTCTTCGCTGAATGAGCTGGTGCATTCCCCGTTGTCTCCCGTGCTCGGCGGTGCTGTAATTAATGCTGGCCCTGAAACCACCATCTGCATCAGGTCTCCCTGGCAATGGGAGCCCTGGGGAGCCCAGAGCCGAAATTACAGCAGCGCTGAGCTGGCCCTGGGGGATGAGGAGGGCAGAGAGGCCGGGGATGAGGCTGCAGGGATGTGCTGGGGAAGGGAAGAAGCAGCACCAAGATGTCCAGCTGCTCCCGTGGCACCCAGAGCTGCCCCAGCTCTCCCCATAACCATGGTTTGCACAATCCATCCTTGGGATTTGGAGTCATAAAGCAATTTCTTTTCCTTTTTCTTTCCTTTTTTTTTTTTTTTTTAATTCTGTCCCTTCGATATCTGTCTAGTGACAATTTAATATGCAGGAATCCTCTTGTTTTCTGGTGTATGTCCCTGCCAGGACTCATCATCTGAGAGTGGCTTCATTCTGGATCCATCCAAGGTGGTCACCTGAGCAAACACAGTGTGCAAGCCTGCTTTCAGCTCCTTCTCAGGCATTTTACAGTGACAAAAATAAAAGCCAATCACATTCTATGATTCTATGACTCACATTTCTTTAATCAGAAAATTTAGGATTTTCTTTTCCCTTGATCCCTTTGCCATAGTCTTATTTTTGTTTGTTTGTTTGTTTTCTCTTTCTTCTTTCATTGATTATTCATTTGTTTCTCACTTCAGTGCAGGGGTTTGCAGCAAAATCTGGGCCACCCCAGGAGCGGGGCTGCCTGACCCAGTTGTGGCTCCTTCCCTGCTGGGGTGGAGGGCTCTGCTCCCCTTGCACCTGTGCAGGCAGCAGAGGGGTCTGTCTCCAGCTCCCAGGGCCTGGCCCAGGCAACTCAGAGGGTGTTGGGATGGATGGAGTCCATTTGGCTGCAGGGCAGGTTGGGGGTAGGATTGTTTATGGCAAGGGTTTTAAACAAACAGCTTGGGGAGAAAAGATAATTTAAGTGAGACCTAGAGAAGACATTAAAGGGACATCATGAGTTGGATTGAAAGGGAGGTTTCATTACTCTGTTGAGGTTGTTTCAAGTGTCTGGGTACGAAACCTGGTGAGAAAACAGAAAATCTGCAGTGAGAAATCAGGTAATTATCCTTATCTGCTCTGTGCTGATTTCATCTTATGGCTGACAAAGCTCAGCCTTGGCTGAGGTGGCTCTGAAGGTCCCTTACCTCCAGCAGTCCATTACCTCACCACCACCTATCAGCCTGTGGTTCAAATAAATACTGCAAATCTCCCTATTTTGACTTGTTACTGTGACATTAATGGTCACTGAAAAGCCACAAGCACGACCTGGCAGTGTGAAACTCCTTGTCTTTATTCACTGCAAAGGAACAGCCCCCACCCAGCAGAACCAAATCTTATAAATATTCAAAATGCAGTTTGTAGGAATGTGAGACAAAGTCAGACAGATGAATTATTTAATGCTCTTAAAGAATGCAGCTTTTAGTTTCTCCTTGCGCTGGCCTACTTTATTGTATTAGTAAATCGATCTCTAGTAAATTAATTTCCCTCCTTTTCGTGGAGCAAGCAGTGGGCATGGGTGGAAGGCTCCATCCTTGAGCAGATGCCAGGACACCTCAGTAGCTGCAGACTGAGGCGCTGAGTGTCGGAAGAGAGTCGAGCTCCTGTCATTCATTTGGTGCCCTTTGATTTGCATTAGAACATCCAGCACTCAGGAGGAGCACGGAGCCTTGATGGGGACAGGCTGTGAGTGACAGGCTGGTGTGGCACTGCTGAGGCTGCGTTTGGGAGGATGCCCAGGGATGTCGATGTCATGTCAATGAGACACGGATGCGTGCTGGGTTTTGAGAGTCTCCCCTGCTTAGTGGTAAATAAGGCTGAGAGTGTTGATATCAAAGTTTGGTTCCCCTCGGCTCATGGCAGGATGAGGCTCCTTTTGTCCCTGCAGGACTGGGACAGAGGCCAGCTCAGCTCCCCCTGCAATGGCAAGGGTGTCTCTGGTTTCATGGTACCAACAGCACCAAGATCACATTTCCTTGGACAGGATCAAAGCCCCGCTGGGTCATGTGTCTGACCACAGAGGAGCAGAGTAACAACTCCCAACCTCCCAGTGCTGCTGCAACAAACCCAAAAAGCTGCCAGCCTTTCCAGGCAGTGAGGAGTTAATGTGGAGTACCTGCCTAAGAAAGGAACATTAAATCCACCCCAAACTGTCCTACCCTGGCAAGAAATGCAGTCCCACTCCTGTGTGAGCTTTTTTGGGTGTAAATGCATAAGAAGAGCATCAGTGGAGTTCTCTTTGGGTTTGTGCTCAGCCTGTGTTCCTGCTCCTCAGCCAGTCTCTTCTCCCTCTTCTCCCAGTTAGAAATGCCCCTGTTCCCTTGGATGGTTGTTGAAAGAGGTGATCAGTGCTGCCAGCTGGGAGGGGAACTGGATTGGCATGGGCCAAACTGGGAACAGTCCACTGGGTCCATCCACACGTAACCCTTTCAATTAGTAAAACTGGTCACTTTATTTACTCTTTTTACATGGTGTTGTAGCAGCAGTGCAGTAAACACTCATAGAGAAATATGTCTAAAATTGCTCTCTGGACTACTTTGATGAGTCTGAAAAATTCCTGCCCTGAAGACTGACCCTCTCTCTCTCTCCCCTTTTTATTTTCTTTTTTTTTTTTTTTTTAATATCTGTGTTATGTAGTTTTCTACTAGTTTTCTCCTGCCTGGTGCTGTCTGTCTTTTCAACCATTGATGAGTACCAGAACAGCTCAGAAGGGGCCCTTTACATCCTGGTAAGTGGGAGCCAACAGTGAGGTATTAAAACAAAGTCAAAACCACACAAAAACCTGAGATTTGGGGTGTTTGAGGTGAGAATTGAAGCTGTCACTTGTGAGAGGGGAAGCACTATGACCTGCGGGTAGCAAATAGGAAAAATGTGAAAAGGAGAAATCTGTATCAGGACTAAACTAAAAATGTTTTGAAGGATCCTTTCAAACCCTTCTTCCTAAACTTTTTCTTTTTTTTTTTTTTTTTTTTCCCTGCATTTGTCTTCAATTTCAAAGCACAGTAGCAAGGCTGATCCCAGTATTTAAAGCTGCGGGTGCTCTGTGTCGGGAGCAGCCGGCATAGCTGCCTCCTCTCCCACACTATCACATCCCTGCAACTATTTGATCCATCATGAAGCTGCAGAGTTTTGTTCCTTAAATAGCCTGGCATCCCTCACGCTGACAGTGTGGCTTCTGCCACCAAGAGCCAGCAGAGATCCTGCCACCGCGGCAGCGCTGCGGGGCTGCCAGATTCACACATCCCCTTTCCTTCTCTCCATCTTCCTCTTCCCCAGTCCCTGCCCTACATCGACATCAAAAGGTGCTGCAGACTAATTAGGGCTTCCTCAGGTTTGACAAGTGAGAAAGCTGAGAAAAGTGGTGCTAGTAAAGAACTCCAAGGGAAGGGAGCGTGCATGGGATATTCGGATGGTGATGGAGAGAGATCGTGTGGCATTAAAGGGATGGGGGATCTACATCCCCCTGCACCAGATAGCTCAGCACACACAGGCAAACCAGGCCACTTTTCTAGGGAAACACAGAAATCCCCTTTGAAGAGCCTTGGGATGATTCCCATCCAGTGATTCCCATTTCTGCTCTTCCCTGAGCTGCTCAGCATTAACTGAGTTGAGTCCTGGAGACTGATGGTAGGGAGACAGGGAGGTGCTTGCCAGTCCTCTGATGGGGGACACAAACACAATAGAGAAGGTGTGGAACTCCAACTCATGGCTACCACGTGCAGTACCTCTCCCCACCCTGGGGAGGGTGAGGAAAGACATAAAAAGCCAAGATCTGATGGTCTTTTCCACCTGGGCTCCCTGTTGAATGGTGCAGACAGCGTGGGGATGCTTTTTCGGAGGTGTCTTTTTCTGAGGTCACGGGTTTGTCCTTGGTTCTGGAGCGTGCTCTCCATCATCCTTCTTTCCTGACTAACAGTGTTGTCTCCCCCCGCAGGAAATTGTCACCATCGTGGTGTTTGGGGTGGAGTACTTTGTGAGGATCTGGGCTGCTGGCTGCTGCTGCCGATACCGGGGCTGGAGGGGAAGGTTAAAATTTGCCCGCAAGCCTTTCTGCGTCATCGGTAAGACCTCCCTCCCTGCCTGAGGTTTCCCAAACCATGATGGCCATTGCAAGCACTTGCTTGCACAGTGCTCTGGTGTCTTGCATGCCTTTTGGGGGTTCATCTTCGGCTGCATCGTGGTCACGTCGAGCAAGGAAAAAGCACAAAGGCAGAAGTCCTCACCCATGGATGTGTTTATTCATTATTCATCACGAAGCACTCCCTGTTTTCTGCCAACCTGGGAGCCATCCCAGTGCCCTGCATGCCTCAGGCACTGCTGACGGTGGCCCACAGCCACAGAAGAGGGATTTAGCCAGGAAAAGCTGAGCACAGGAACTGGGATCCTGCAGTCCTGTGTCTGGTGTCCGCACCGAATTGTTCACAAGTCACTGAAGCTCGGTGTGTCACTTTGCCTTCCCTGGTGCTGATGAGCTGCCTCACAAGGGAGTTATGAGACTTAATTAATTCTTGTTTGTAAAGTACTCGGCGAGGCTCTTGTGAGAGGGGCCATCTGGGCGCAGCAGAGATGTTTTCTGGGATAAGAAATGGGCAGAGTCCATGCCCTTCGCTATGGAAACTGCCTTCAGCTGTCCAGGAGCTGGCAATGAGCATATATAGTACTTTAGCTTATTCCACAGAAAAAGACTCCTATTAAACTTGCATAGAAAATTAGGGAAGATGGAGGTTTACAGGATGTTTGTGTATAGAGAGAGCCATGCTTTTTTTCTTGGCCTATTTCTTGGGCTTTTCTATGAAGGACCTGTAGATTTTCATTCCTGTTTTAGATGGTGCAATTCCCAGCTTTGTATAACAGGCATCTATGGCTGATAAAAAAAAAGGGCACTCATTTTGCAAGGATTTAATCCAGTTTAGCAGTGTTAACACTGAATCATATCAAAATTCAGCCTTTGCAGTATTTGACACATTTTCTATGAGTGACGAGTGTGGCGAAGGAAACTCGGATATTCCACAAGGTGTGCAGTGTCTCCTTTCATCCTGTGTAAGATGAGTGCTATGTCCTTCCAGCGCAGGATACAAGTGACAGGAGCTCACTCTCCCACACAGCCTGTTCCCGAGGCAGTGGGAATTTGTGCTGGTTTAAAAGTAAACCGGCAGGAGAAATGAATCCACCCCAAAAAGTTTAGAAGTCAGAACTACAATTTAATAAAAAGATTACAATAGATACACTGATACAAAGGAAAATTGGTTTCAGCCCTCAAAACCCAGTTGTACAGCCCAGCCCCCTGGGACACAAACAGTATGGTGGTCACCATCCCCTGTGCTGAGCACCACGTGGTCCCCTGAGTCCAAAGCAAAAAGAAAAGGAAAACCTGTTTTCCTTCCAGAAGGTTGGTGGTCCTAGTCTGATTGAGAGTGGTAGTTGCAGTCCTGTTGAGGTGCTGGTCCTCCTCTCAATCTGATGAGTGAGTGAGTGCCCTCAGTCCCCAAACCCCAAGCTTATATATGCTTCAGTTCAGATAGGAACACCCAGTACCTCCCCCAGGCTGAGGTGTTTCACAATAGGCAATTTACTCAGTGAGTCACATGATATTTTGGTCTACTTGATGGCCCATTAGCAGACATGACGACTCAGGTTGGGTGTGAAGGTGTTAATGATTCCCAGAGGAGAGTTACCACACCTGAATCATTGGTGTGAAGACAGGGAACCCTCTTCTCTCTGTTTTCTCATGCACCCAGTTCATATCCCGAGGTGTCAGGTGTGTCCTGGGCAGCTGTTGCAAACAGTGAATGCATCATTAACAGTTCATGATAAATGGCAGAGAGGGTATGGAATACGCAGTTCCAGTTACATTCACACAGTGATGAGCTGGTCCCAGCCACTATAACTAGGACAGAATTCCATCCCCTTTCGCAGTGGTCTGGTAGCGCTTCCTCAGCTTTCCCTGCCCTCTGTTGCTGCAGACATCATGGTGCTGATCGCATCCATCGCTGTGCTGGCAGCGGGCTCCCAAGGGAACGTCTTTGCCACCTCGGCGCTCCGGAGTCTGAGGTTCCTGCAGATCCTGCGCATGATCCGCATGGACCGGCGGGGCGGCACCTGGAAGCTCCTGGGCTCTGTGGTCTACGCACACAGTAAGGTGAGCCCCTCCCAAGCAAGGGCATTGAGATGCTCTCTCTGTTCCCCCCACCAGAGGCACTGCTTTGGTTCAGTTCTCCATCCCAAAGCTCTCCCAGGCCTGGGGAGATTGGAAAGACACCTCAGGTAACTCGGGGAGCGATGCAGAATCAGACACAAGGTCTGATGGAGTGCTCTGACCAGTCAAGGAGAGAAGGGAGGGAGTTATTGCAGTGATGGAATCTCCATGGTGCAAGGGGATCAGCTGGGGAAGAGTTTATTGATAACTTTGTTTCCTGCTGCTGAATTTATTATTTTAACATTTCTCCTGTTTCCTGCACCATTTTTTTTCCCATTCGAAGCTTAGCCAGCTTATCCAGCACTGTGTAAAAATCATAGGGAATTTGTGGGTCTCTTTTTTCCACCCTTGCATTAACCTAATCCAAAAATAATCACTTCTGTGAATTCTGAATTAAAAATTCCCTTCAACTGGGGGATATTGCATCCAGACTCCAACTTTGCAGCCACTCCTCAGTTAGTGGAAGGGACCTACCTTAAGTAGAAGCCTCAGGGATTTGGGATTCTTCTTTCAGTTTTAACTGTGGGAACTGGGGAAATATTAGTGTTTTTTAAGTCTCTTATCTTGCAATAATTGAGCTATTAACACTCCCTTCTCCATTGACTTTAGATGTTGGGGTCTCCAGGATGGGGATTGCCCCATGTGCTTGGCAGAGCTACTGCCTCGTGGTCCCATCTCAAAAAGTGTCATTACTGACCTCCAACCAAAGCCCCAAAACCTAAACAAATGCAGGGAAAGTTCAGATCCAGCCGCAAGCAATTCAGCATTTGGAGATGCGCACCAGGATTGCAATTATTCTCTTCTTTCCTTTAATGATCTCGCAGGAGCTGATTACTGCGTGGTATATTGGCTTCCTGTGCCTCATTCTGGCCTCTTTCCTGGTATACTTGGCCGAGAAAGGAGAAAATGAGCACTTTGATACGTACGCAGATGCACTTTGGTGGGGTCTGGTAAGTAATTTTCATAGAACAGCTGCTGGTTATTAAAATAAAATGTCCATTAACCCTCCATCTTCTATCACTTACGTGAGGTATTGACTTATAGAGTGCTTAGTTAACATTTTTATTAAATGGCTTTGGGCTGCTCCATTTAGCTCTTTTTCTTATATAAACCTCATAGAAAACGTTAAGGGATCACATTTCTGAATTAGCTGGAGCTGCAGGGAAACGGGGAACTCGTGTGCTCCCAGCTGTGGGATTGAGCACTGTCGGGATAGTGAGGCAGGTTAGACAGAGACCCCACACTATGGGGTGCTTTGATTGTTTGTTTGACAAGTATTGCTGCCCTTTAATTATTTAAATTGCACTTGGGCAAGGCGCTGTTAAACGCTCAGGAATAAATTTTATAAAATTAATAGGGTCTAAGTACCAGAAAGACTCCAGCGGGGTGAGCTTCACATCTCTGCTGACAGAGGAGGAAAGGGCAGTACTTTTGGTTTGCTCTGTGTGTGTGTGTGCATGTGAATTATCGGATTACTCGATTAACAAAGAAAGAATTAATGACGTTCTAATCTTCTTGTGTTATTGTTCTTCTGCTCCATCATTAGTTTGGCCTTGATTACAAAGCATGTAATGAAAATCCCCGATCTGATCAAATCCCAATAACAGGCTTGGGGAGGAATCGGCTGATCAAGCAGCTCCTCTGTTCCAACAAAGGGAAAAAAGCAGTAAATTGCTTTTCAAGCCCCTTAGTTACGACAAAAAAGTGAAAACAAAGCCCAATTTGACATAACCAGAAAATAAACAATGAGGAAAAAGTGACAGCTCAGATTAGAGCTCAGTCTGGGGAGAACCACGGGCAGATTTATCCCTCCTGCTTCCCAGGCTGTGCAGGCCTTTGGCAGAGGATTACCACTCCACGTTTTGGGGTGCAGAGGTACACCAGACTGGTTTTGCCCCTGAGAAGCTCAGAAAAAACTTTGAGCTTCATTAAAATAAGTAGTTTTTGTCATTGTTCAACTCACTGTTCCAGCACAGACAGATGTTAAGAGGTGGGATAAATCAAATTTCGGGTTCAGAAACTCATCCCTTTGTTGGTCTTACTGCATCCGGTCCTTGTAGTTGTCTATAGAAATTATAAAAAAATTATAAACCAACTTTGCATGATTATGGAGAGGGCATTGCTCCAACGTTGTGTTTCAGTAGGGATGAGCCACGCCGATGCATTGTTTAGCCACTTTGACAAAATAGTGTCTAATTGATACGGCTTTTAGTGGGTCCAATTAAAAGGTGCTTTGGGATCCTACTTCCATCTGTGTATGAGTTTTTATTCTAAATGAAATACATGTTTCCAATGCCACATCAGCCTGGTGTCAGCTCCCATCCCTGGGGCCAGCTCTGTCCTTGGAGGCTGTGGGATAGGAGCAACCTTCCATGTGTCACAGGGGCCTTTGGGATCAGAAGTCTCAAGGATGTTTCTAATCACACCACCCCTCTCTGCCTTGCCCTGCCAGTCCCAGGCTCTCCAAATCCTCTTGAAAGCCCTGGGGGAATACCTAGCATTTCCCACTGGTGATGTGCATGGACTGAGGTGGGAAAATGTGTCTTCTGAAGTTTGAAATTCAGGGCATTCTGTCCCCAACAAATCTCTTGGCTCCTTCCCTGAAATACGGACAACAACTTGCCAGCTTTCTTTTGATGCATTGCAAAAATGCTGAGGAGGGAAAAACCATCCCTAAATGAGGTGATATGAAGGAGCCATAACTCATCCTCTTGTCCTAATAAGCTGTTTTTAAATAGGGAGACCAGCTAATAGGCACTGCTGGGAAGATTGGGAACAAACAACATCAGGTCCTTATGGGTGCAAATAGCCCAGCCTGCCTGGCTGTGATGCCGAAAGGGAGTTTGGGGGAGCGGTGCTGGTTCTCTTCCCCTGCTGAAGGCACAGCCCCATCTCCCGGGGGAGGTTCCGAGCTGCCACCAGCCTCTGCACCAGATGGCAGCTCTCTCTGTGACAGCAAAAGGCACGAAAATGCTCCCAGCCGGTGTGAAAACCCAGCACGTGAGCAGGGCGGGTGTCGGGGTGTCTGCGTCCCGTGGAGATGCCCATCCTTGCTTGGTCCTCCAGGGCCCCCGAGCTGCTCTTTCCCTTGGTCTGCGCAGGGCATGTGGTGATCCTGGCTCCTCCATGTCCTGCTTGGGTGTTGCTGTTGCCTACAATGTGGACAAAAACTTTTGAGGCATTTTAATTGAGGTAGAGCAGAGAGGAGTTCTTTACTGAAAAGCTGTTCAAGTTCCAAAAGTGTAATGGCATGTGCTCAGCATAGAGGTGATTCCTATTTTTATAACACTACTTAATTATGATAACTAAAGATTACATCCAACCCAGAGAGCATCCACCCTCGTACCACCTTGGTGCCTCCCTAAGAACCTCCATGCCTTCCTAGAATTGAGTTGGGGGTCTCAGGATCCCTTACTTCTTCACCATCATCTTCTTCAGGTCACATTCCCCTGGTTGGAGGTTTTCCAGACTTCATGGGTCTTCTATCTTGTTTTGACTACAATGTGTATTGTTATCCTAGTCCTGGTCCATGAGGCCTAAATCAGATGTTCTAGTCACTGTCTTATTCTTAGCTCAGACGCTCAGGAATGCAGTACAGAGGTAGAAACTGCTGGTTGCTCCTTCAAATGGGAGAAGCTATACAGCTACATAAAACACACAAAAATATATACATATATACAAATACATAAAGTCTTAAGGCATCATTGCGGGAGTGTTGACTGTGTTGGTTCGGTGTCAAGGCTGTCTGACCAAGGGCTGGGCACTGGTCTCCTCCCTGCAGATCACTCTCACCACCATCGGCTATGGGGACAAGTACCCGCAGACCTGGAACGGGCGGCTGCTGGCGGCGACGTTCACGCTCATCGGCGTCTCCTTCTTCGCCCTTCCTGCCGTAAGTTGGAGGGTGCTGAGAGTGAGACCCTCCCTGGGAGGGGGGCTGTGCCTTGTCCCAAGCCACTGGAGGTGGTGGCACTGCAGCAGCTGCGTCCAGCAACGTGATGCTCCCTCCTGACTGCAGAAACCAGGGGGAAAAGGGGAAGCCCTGCCTGAATAGCCACAGCTTGGGCACTGCGAGCAAATGGGATGGAAACTCCAGATTTGGCTCTGCACTAATAATTATTGAAGCAATAAAAAGCATTTTTTTCCCCTCAAAGGGCTGTTCCTTGGGGTGATTATTGGCTTTAAGCTGAAGGAGGGTAGATTTAGATTGGGTATTAGGGAGAAGTTCTTTCCTGTGAGGGTGGTGAGACCCAGGCATGGGTTTCCCAGAGAAGCTGTGGCTGCCCCATCAAGGCCAGGTTGGACGGGGCTCTGAGCAACCTGATCCAGTGGAATAAGATGAGCTTTAAGGTCCCTTCCAACACAAACCAGTCTGTGATTCTATGATTACACCATTTCACTGTGCATTTCCAAGTGTGGCATGGATCTGGATCCCTATGAGGATAATTTGCTGAATACCAACACGCTGGGATTATTTTGTATTTTAGCAGCTGGCTGGAGGTAGTTTGGGAAGAGCTGCAATTCCAGCGAGTGCCAGCAAAGTCTGCTGCCCCTTGGAGGGGGTCTGCCAAGTCTGCTGGGCTGAAGGCTCCTTCCTTCCTCGATGTTTGAAACAAAAAATGAGCCAGAAAAAAACTTCCGAGGGAACAGTGGCCACAACTTTCAAGTGAAAGCTGAGCTAAACCCCTGCTGACTGCAAATTGTTGTTTTCTTCCCCAGGGCATCTTGGGTTCAGGGTTTGCCCTGAAGGTTCAAGAGCAGCATCGGCAAAAACACTTTGAGAAGAGGCGAAACCCAGCAGCGGGCCTGATCCAGGTGGGGATCACATCCAGGGAGCCTTGGGTTGCACTGGCCTGGGTTTGGGGGGCTCAGGAGACTTTTAGAAGTTGGGGAGGAGATGGGGCAGATGAAAAATGGGACTGTGTGTTTAAGGTGTGAGACAGCAGCTGGTGACTGGTTTTGTCTGGGAATAAATGCCAGGAAATCAACCATGGGAAAATAGCATATGTGGCAGGGAATCTAGGGGAGAAAAGGGATGAGATCAGCCCAGTGCACGGCAAGACAAATGCATTAGGACAGTCTGTTTTCACCCGTTCTTTTTCCCCAAGGGGAATATTTATACTGATATAAAATTACAATTGGGAGCATTTTCCTCACGATAACAGATGTCTGTGCAGAAGGTTGGCCTCAGTGTATTGTCTTGGAGATTTGAAAGTAGTCATTTAACATTTCCCTGCTCCTCTCTTTCCAAATTTTTGGCTTCTTAATAGACAACAATACCCATTTCATCCCTGCCTTCAGCCTGCCAGATCGTGCCTGGGACCCACATAATTTTTAACTGGGCTCACATGGTGAGGAGTATCATGGTACCACTCCAAATTTGTCATGTATCAAATCAAGGGAAACGGCAAAATGCCGGATCCATCCCATAGAAAACCAGGGAGGAGTTACAGTTGGCTGAGGTTTATAAACCTGAGGGTGGTTCTGGCCATGTCTTGATCCACAACAATTCTGTGTCTTCTCCTCCACAGGCGGCCTGGAGATTTTATGCCACCAACCTGTCCCGGACAGACCTGCACTCCACCTGGCAGTACTACGAGCGCACCGTCACCGTCCCCATGTACAGGTACCTCCTCCTCCAGCTTCCTCTGCCTTCCTCATGATGCCACTGTCTCCATAGTTAATTTTGTTACCTGAGTATATAGTTTCATTTATTTATTTATTTGTTGAAAATTCTGATTTCAAGAGCTCTTAAGGACTGGTGTATGCTTTTTCTTTTGGAGTTCTTTTTTGCTTTGTGTTTTTTTGTTGTATTTCTTTTTGACTTGATTTTAATTTTCCTGTTGCTTTGTGTTTTGTTTTTTTTTCTTTCCATGTCTCTCTGTGTTGTACACGCTCTTCTCTTCCTCTTTATTTCTCCACGCCTGCTGGTAGTTGCATTGTGTTGTGACAGTTGCCGTGCCCAGGTGTGAAGATCTCCCTCTGAGCTGCTCTGGATTGTAGGTAAACGCTGCCCTCACCCCACCTGCAGCTCCTTGTGCCCTTCCAGGTTCTCCTTGCTGGTCCAACTGATCTCTAATGGTCCTTCTGCCTTTCAGCAAATTTCTCTCCCTCCTTTGACCAGCCTGGCACTCTCTCAGGTGCATTTGCCCTGTATCCTCCTTTCCTTTTTTTTTTTTTTCCTCTAAGAGAAGAAAAATCCAAATCGGGATTCAGCGAACGTTTCCCCATTTCTTGTATTTCATTTATCCATCCGAGTCTGTTGACAGGAGCAGGGAAAGATGGTGAGCTGTGATGGATGAGGCTGATGAACACCGATGGGCTTTAGCAGCATCCATCTGCCTTGCTTTACCTGGTCTACTTATCATCATAGCCAGGCAGCTTTTTAAAGGTGAAACAACACAGGGTAGAGCAGTGCTGTGACAATTCACAGCCTCTTGGGATTTGGAGCTTCATGGAGGTGGGGACAGAGTCCCCTGCCATGCCTCAATGCCCTCTGGGACATGGGGAAGCACTTCATCCTTCATGTTCCTCTTGGGCTTGGTGGTATCAAGAAGGAGGCATCCTCAGAAGCTCAAATCCACAGTGTTGCTGTTCATTTTCACCCCACGCTGCCCTGCATCCCAGGCAGGGCTGTGCATCCCTGTTGGGTGTGTTTTTAGGTGCTACCCTTGTCTCTCTGGGTTTGTAGCAGGGTTGGACATATTAGTTAGATATTCCCATAGCTCTGTGGGATTTTGTTGGGCATGGTGGGGCTCCCTGTGCCCCATCTCCCTGCTCCCACAAAGGGCTATGGTCCTGCACCTGGTTGTACCACTGTAGGTATCATCCCTTCCAGTTTTCCTGTGTTACTGGTGTCTTTTAGCCCTTGGGCAGACAGTCTGGATGTATTTTATGGGGTAAGCATTAGCCTGTATTTCAGACACAGCAGCCAGCCTCTTAATCCAGCATAAAAATCTGTTGGAAGTCACATTGTTGTGATCAGTAAGTTTTCATTAGATTCATTCCCAGTGTGTGGTCCGATTGGTTGTTTTTTCCCTGGAAATTTGTGAACCAACTTCAGGATTTTGTCTAAAAAAATCGAAAACAACAACACCCCAACAGAACAGACTAAAGCTGTTTTCCAATAACATTAAACCCATCCTTTGAAACTCTCCCTCCCAGTATCTGAGTTTCTGGCTGCAGCTTTGCAGCACAGCGTGGGATCAGCTACTGTAGAGGGTGAGGATGGAGCCTGGCTCTAAGTCCACTGCAAAATGCAGGCACCCAGGGCTTGTTTTCAGTGCACTTTGCCAGGTTTTACTTCTCTTTGAACTACTGAACTTACCACACAGCCAGACATGCAGTGACACCCTTTTGATTGCAAAGTATTGGGGTAATTACCTGCTGCTTAATCTGCTTCTTAAAACCTGTATTTCCATGGAGCAAGTCCGCAGGAAGAGAACAAAGCTAAAGAGCTCCAGGAGGGGCTAAATAAAAACCTTAGGGAGGAGAAAGAATAAAAAAATACAGTTTGAAGAGCCCACTTATCTCAAGTGAAAAGCCAGGACAGATTTGTAGCAGGATTGTTTCACCAGCTGATGCTGTGGGTGCTGCCCAGCCCCACTGAGCACTGTCACCCTGGGCTGCCCCAGGCATGGGTTTCACTGCGGTCCCAACTTCTCCCTTCAATGCCAGCTCCTGTTTGTGCCCAGGTGAAGTGAACATCATCTGAGCGAGTGAGCCGTGGGTGCACTGATGGACTTAGGCATTAGGCAAATTGCATTTTTTTAGCAAGAGAGAATTAAACTCCTTCTGAATGTATTTTGATGTGCTCAGGTGAATTAATTGGACTTTTTAAAATTTTCTTTTTAGAAGGGAGTAACTGTATGTTCTGGCTGCAGCTTCCGTCGCTCACACTGACCACCTCTCCTTGCCCACCCACTTCTCTGGGCCAGCTGGCAGGCTCTGGCAGCCCTGTGCTGGTGCTGGTGCAGCCGTGGCAGCACGTCAAGCCCAGCACCATGTTAAGGTGGTGGCTGCTGACGTGTGTCTGCGATGCACAGTATGGTTTGGAAGTGGGTTGGAGGAACAGAGTATGCCCCTCCCTGGTGCCCCGGGGGTGGTCTGCAGACACCGCTACCTTGGCACCCTTTCTGCTCAACATCGGGCTGCTTATTCCTCATAGCAGGAGCCCTGTGCCTTTAGCTCATCCCTCTTTCCAAGGCATCTCTGGAAAGGCTTGGCTGCTTGATCCGAGTAAATTGTTACACATGCCTTGGAGGAGCTCACATGGCTCCAGAACATCACTCAAATCACTGCAGTAGAGCTACTCTAACTTGTTTGGGGAAAATGTGGTGGCCTCTGAGAGAACCTCATATTTAACCTGTAAATCCGAAATGTGGTAGAACCAAATCTGAAATACTCACAAGGCTTTCTGTGTGTGCAGGTGTGGTTTGGGTTGTGATGCACGAGTAGCTTGGCGCACTCAGACGTCGTAACCTGGTCTGCACCAGCCACTGGATTTACTGGGAAAATAAATTTGTTCTCATTGTCACTCATGAGAGCAGAGCCTTGATCTCAACTCCATTCCCATATTGGTCTTCACTAAAAGAAAAACACAAACCCGTGGGCACATCCTGCCCGAGGCAGCAGCCCAGCCCAAGGAGCCCCTGCCTGGTGGGACCGAGGGCGGTGGATGTCCCATGGAAGGTCTCTGGGAGGCCCCCACACTTTTGCTGCTCTGTGGTGCCCATTTGCTCTCAGAGCAAGGTGCCAGCTGCCTGTCCCCGAGGGTGACACGGGTGTGTGGTGGCTTCTGAGCCGGCCACAGCGGGAGCCAGCTCAGCCCACGCTCCCGTGCTCACCTGTGAGCCTGGCCACAGCATCTGCTCCCGGGGAGACACTTCGTTCATGTGCTAATTTTCTTTATTCTGTTTCTTTTCCCCTTTCCTCCACCCCACCTTTCCTCCACCCCACCTTTCCCCCTCCCACCCCGTTTTTCCTTTGGTTTTCTTTGGTGAAAACACTTGAAAAGCACGCAAACGCAAACGTATGGTGCCTCCAGGTATGAAGTGCATGTGGCTCTGAAAGTGTGTGTCATGTCACTCCTTGTTCTTCATTTGGGACTGTAGTATACAAAGCCTTGAATTAAAACAAAACAAAAAAAACCCCAACTACAAAAGAACAAATGAAAAAGAAACCTCTGAAGATGAGTTTTCTCAAAGGAATGAATGAAAGCCCAAAGCAGATTCCCCCTCCTGCTGCTGACAGACTAACCCCGTGCACCTCCGTGTCCATTGGTACACACAGTGTTGGGCAACTGCCAGAATGGTGATGTAAGGAAGGAGAATGGGAGAGGGCTTGATAAGCTCGCTTTTTTAAGGATGATTTCTTGATGGTCTTACCAACCTCCTCCAATCCATGCAACACTTAACAAGGAAACGTCCCCGTTCATATTTCCATTTCCCTCTTCCACCGTTCCTGAGTGTTCCCTTTCTCCAGCCCTCTTCTCCCATCCTTCTTTGTGTCATTTATCTGGCTCTATGCTGCAGGAGGTGTGCCCAACCAGTAATGCTGGCTTTGCTGAGTTTGCTGGTGTGGTGGCACCGTGGGACACATCAGTGGTAGCACAGAATAAATTCTCTATAGCGGCTCTGCCTGCTTTTGAGTTCTGCGTGTGGAGGAGAGAAAGATCTGGGATGCTAAACTGAAATGATCATTCATTTCTTTGAGTAATCCAGTCAGATTTTTGGGAAAATGATGTTTCATCTCTGCAGGACTTTTCCATTTCATTTTTTGATTCCAAGACCGACCTAGAGCCAAACAGTTATTAGCCGCAGTTGTTCAATCTGGGACTTAACCTTTTGGGATAAATCCAAATGCAAAGACCTGGATGTGGCTGTGTAAGATTTATGATAAATGATGTTATCTCAGGTTCTGCAGAAAGGAGCAGATTTGCAAATCACAGGCGTATTTTGTATGAGATGGGTATCTGAAGGTGTAGTCAAGTTAATATTTTAAGAGGGGGAATAAATGACTTGCATTTCAAGACTGCAGGCCAAGCTTAGTTCTTACAGCAGTTTAAATCCTCGCTAGATTCAGTAATGCCATTAGAGCTGATGTGATTTAGTGCCTGATTTCCAAACTCAGCTCCAGTTTTCACAGATGTAAGTTTTATAGCCTTAGTAAATCACACTTACTGTTTTGTGTGCTTAATTTACAGCAAATTGCATCAATGAACTGCAAGTATAATATTAAAAATGCATTTTCCTGTTGTGCTGAACAGGAGTCTGAGAATCAGACATTTTTCTACTGCTGGGAGTGATACAAGAATGTGCCACTTCCATCCCATTTGTTGTAATAAAGTATTTTATGAGTTTCATAAATGTTCTCAGTTATGAAAAATAGCTTTAGCTGGAGACATAAAGTCATGGTTAGGCTAAAAATTGGCTTCTCATAGGAACTGCAGCATAGCATGGAGATTCATTTAGGTCCCCATTCCATTCCATTCCATTCCATTCCATTCCATTCCATTCCATTCCATTCCATTCCATTCCATTCCATTCCAACATCCATCTCCTTGTCACCCTCTCCCTTATTGTTCCTACTGGGACTGCTCAAAAAAGTCATGTTGTCTCTGTGTGCGGGTCGTGGGGTGTGTGTGTGTCTGTGTGCACTCCCACCTGTGTTGTGTCCTGCTGCCCTCCCTGTGTTGTGGGCTTCTGGTGACGTTCTGGCCCCAGGCATGATATCCCCACTGTCCCCTAATGCTTGGAAGTTATCCGTGCTGCCAGGAATAGCAAGTCTGCCTTCCCTGTGGATGTGGAGTCGGCACCTGGAGTTGGTGTGGTGTTTCTCTGTGCTCTTCTGAGTGGGATGATGGAAACAGCCCTGGGTTCCTCTGGGTGCCCTGCAGCAGCCCTGGGTTCCTCTGGGTGCCCTGCAGCAGCCCTGGGTTCCTCTGGGTGCCCTGCAGCAGCCCTGGGTTCCTCTGGGTGCCCTGCAGCAGCCCTGGGTTCCTCTGGGTGCCCTGCAGCTGCCCTGGGTTCCTCTGGGTGCCCTGCGGCAGCCCTGGGTTCCTCTGGGTGCCCTGCAGCTGCCCTGGGTTCCTCTGGGTGCCCTGCAGCAGCCCTAGGTTCCTCTGGGTGATGGAAGCAGCTCTGGGTTCCTCTGGGTGCCCTGCAGCAGCCGGTGGCTCGGAGGTGTCGCTGTGGTGGGTGGCATGAGCTGTGTGTGTTCCTTGGTGTGCAGAGCTCCTCACCCAGCGCCCCCTTAACCAAAACCTGCTTCCCTTGCTAACAAGTGACATGCAGACCAGGAGGAGAGAGAGAAAACACAAGGTGCCCCAGCCAGAGGTTCTTCCTGCTCGTCTCTGGAGGACATGGTGGCACCTGCATCACCTGTCCCCTGGGCACACACACCAGGGCAGGGGGCCGTGCTTCCGGCGTTCCACAGCAAAGCTCAGTTCAGGAGCTGAGCGTGCAAAGTTTATTTTTTGGGGGGGTTCTGGAGAAATGGTGTGATGCAGTAGCTGTTCCCCAAGCTGCTCTGGCAGTGGCGCGTTAGTCTGAGCATTCAGTTGAGATTAAATTTCAGGTCATCTACATGGATGAGTTTACACTCATTTTTAGTAATTATTTTTTCAAGCAAAATATTGCTTATTTTCACCTCATGCATACCAGGCCCATCAACCAACCACAGAAACGGTGAATTTCTGAGTTTGCTCTGGGGCTGTACTTTTGTGTGGAAATACCTGTGGTGGCCCAAAAGGTGGCCACCTTCAGCACAGTGCAGACCATGGGCTATGGCAAAAGAAGTAGCTCCTTTTGGAATCCCGAGTCCTTCAGTCTGGTGAGCTGACGAGCTCTTCAGCTGAGACTTGCATGAGTGAGAGCCCTGGATCTGTGATCCCAGCTGGAGAAAGTAGGGCTGTGTTCTGCTGGGTATGGACATTAGCTGCTGAGGACACTTGGTGCTTGAATTTATGCACCACCTCTCCCATCTTGGAAAGAATCTCCAAAGCCTGCGGTGGGTTTGAAGGGAGGTGACAGCCCAGCCCTCCTGCACTGCTCCACTGAACCAAGGTTGGCTTCTTCCTGACATCTGGAGTGAAGAGGATCATTAATTCAGCAGATCAGGATGTGCTTTTCTCTGGTTGGAAGCAAACAGAGATGGACTGGAGAGCTGAGCCAAAACTTTCAGGCCTATTTTTATTCTCTTCTCCATGCTTAGAATTGGAAAATTTTCTGATTGCCTCAATCTTGCAAATCTCTGCTGTACAACTGTGGGTTTGAGGGTAAGTTTTGTTCATGCAGAGGAGAAGAGGCTTTTCCAGGCTGGTTTTTTTTTTTAGTTGAAGTGTGAAACTGTTGGTCTCATAATGGCTGAAAATATGTGGGCATGAATATCTCTGCCTTTATTTTGTGGTAGCAGGAGCCCCATTTCTTACAGCACCTCAGCTGAGACCAGTCTGTTAGTCTGCAAGTCCCTGCACTCATTTTTTTCCAGTCCTGAGTTGCAATTTTGGGACAGTTTGAGTAGATCCTTCTTGCTTCCTTTAAAACCTGTGGGGCTCATTTTCCAACAAAATCATAAGTATAGGCTGCCCTGGGGCTGTGGCACTTCGGGTTGTCGTGGATGTGGGCAGGCACAGGCAGCCTGTTCCCAGCCTCCAGCAGCCCCTGGTCCTTCCCTTCATCTCAGAGATAATTGTCACCAGCGTGACCCCAGGCGGCTGCTGTGCTGACCTGGCACCCTCAGGGCACAGCGATGGCACTTCCACACTTTGACAGGGGCACACTGGTGGCCTGGAAAGGATTTTGCAGCCAGTGGTGCGATGAGCCCCATCGGCCCTGACCCTGAGTGCAGAGCACACGAGTGAGCTCTCAAGTAGATGCCGCTCTTCCCATCCATGTGTAGCATTCTCCGTCCTCCCCTTGACACCTCCAGCTTACCTTTCCCTTGGTTGAAAGGCTGACTGTGAATATCAGTGTTAAATATTTATAGGGCAAGCCCCAGCCTCTCAGGGTCTGAAGGAAGAAACCGAAAGTGGATGTAGAAGCTAATTCAATGGCTTTTAGCACAAAAGCAGGATAGACCACAGGGTATTTTTTCTTTGGTTTTTTTTTTTTTTCAGTTATTAACCAGGATTCCCTCTCTCAGGTTCTTTTTTTGTAACCGAGAAAGGAAGGAAGCCTGTGGTTCCTAGAAGGCAACAATACAGAGTTTTGCCTCATTTTGGGACAAAACCTGACGTGAAAAGTAGTGAGTTGGTTAAACTTGACCCTGGAGCACATTGCTGTTTCTCTTGGTACGCTTGCAACCTCAGGTCCCCGTTTTCTCTGCCCCATAACTGCTCCTTCCCATGCTCCCACGAGCAGCAGGGTTGAGTTTTCCCATTTTGCCCCGAACTGCTTAGCACACATCCAAAGCAGTGACCTCCAACCACAGCAATGCCAGCCTGCCAGACTGCATGTGGTGAAACAGCTCTGCCAAAGCACCAGTGGGCTGCCCAGGAACCCTGGCAGCCACTTGGTTTTTTGAGAAGTACAAAATCCAATGGTGCAGACAAGTTTCTCTCTCTCTCTTGCTGTCTCTTTCTCTCTCTTACCCCACTGCTCTGCCTTAGGACACTGTTGGAAGTAGCAGCCAAGCCCCTCTCCATCCTTCCTGAGCTGTCCCCCAGTTGCAGTTGGTGGCACAAAGCTAGTTCTGGTTGAAAGGATGGGGCAGCAGGGGAAGTTGCCAAGACAGGAGGCTTTGGGATCAACTCTCTCTGTGTATTAATTGTCTTTGTTTTCTCCCTGTAGACTAATCCCTCCTCTGAACCAGCTGGAGCTCCTGAGGAACCTGAAGAGCAAGTCGGGACTGACATTCAGGTTAGCAACAGAGTTAAGAGAGTTTGGAAAGCACACACTTTGCAACCCTTTTCTTTTTTTTTTAGTTTTTTTTTTTTTTTCTTCCTTCCTGCATTTTGCATATGGACAGTCTGGAAGATGTGAGAGGTTTGACAGCTGGTCCCCCATGGGTCCTTCAGTGACCTCCTCCCTGTCCCTCTACCATACTCTACATGAATTCCTTCAGCCTGACTTGGCTCTGGAGCAATGTCACAGTGCTTGACTGACAATGAAAAGTCGTATTCTCAAAGGGACCGATCAACGTAGTGTTCCCAGTTTTTCTCTGACCTTTTTGCTCTTCAATGCCCTCAGAGGAGTCTCAGGCCCACAATGTGTTAGTTTATTCTTTGTTACCTCCAGTGAGAGCAGACAAGGTTGCAGAGGTGATAAATTTTTGCTAAATTTGTTATGATAAGGTATACAGGATTCCCCAGAAGGTCAGGAGTCCTGCAGCTTCACCCTCTGCTCAGGAGGGGAAATACTTGGGATTTTAAGCAGTCAAGGCTTCCCTGTTGGTGAATGAGGAGCCTGCAGACCCTGAGAGTGATGGAGAAATGCTGGCTGTTCTGGTGGGCATCATGGCCAGCTGGGGATGCTTGGGATGGGACCTGACCTGGACTGTGTGCCTCTGCAGAGAACAGAGGTCTGTAGTCCCCTGGGTTAGCTGAAAACATTAAAATATGAGTATTTGACCTAGTGACTGAGCCTGGGCTTCCAACCTTTTCTGAGCAAGGAGCAGAGGGTGGAGGGGGATTTTTTAATCTCTCCAGGCTGCTGCCTTTAGCCAAAGGGAGAGGGATCAGGATCAGTGCAGGTCCCAGCTGTTGCTGCTGAGTGGTGGCAGGGTCAGGACTGGTACAGCATCATGCTTAGAGGGCATCTGTGTTAGGGGAGACAGCCCCATATCTGCTGAGAAAAATGGTCTGGTCCCTCTCTTGGGGGGGTGCAGGGACAAGGCTGATTGGGGTCCCACACCAAATGCAGTTCCCCATTGTGTAGAGGTTGTGAATTTGAGCAGTTGAAGACAGAACAGGTTTTCCTCATTGCTGGAGGGAAATGCCACCACGATGCCTGGTCAGTGAAGGTGAGATATTTTTTTCAGTGTGGCCTTAGCATGGCTTGCAGTGTCATGACTGCCCTTTTGTAGGTGTGCAGCTCACTTTGTCCTCAGTGTTTTTTTCAGGACAATCAAGTTTGGGATCTCAGTAGGAAACCGCATACAAAAATTGTGGTGTCCCACTCCCTCCGTGTCGCCTTTGCCAATGGCTTTGGTAAAGTAGCTGCCAAAGGCTTTGGAGGCAGAAACCCCACCTGGGGTGTCAGGATGTCAGGGCAGAGGTCCATGCTCCTTCCCATCCATGTGCCCCTCCCAGCACCCTGCATTGGCACTGCGGCGTGAATCCATGATCCGGAGACCTGACCTTGGCTCTGTCCCAATGGCCAGGGAGGAAGAAGGAATGCAGGATCATGGGGGCCATTCCAACCCTTCCCTACATGCAGAAACATCAGGACAGTGCGTTTCCAAAGGAAGGGGGCCGCTCTCTGAGCCCACAGAAGTCCTCCTGTGCTCACACAAATCACACGACCCTCAAGTGTCTCAGTCCTGCGTAGGCATGAGGATGGGTTGGGACAAACGCTTCAACCCTGTGCGTTGTATGTGTCTTCTCTGAGGTTGTGTGAGTCTCCAGTGATCTTCCGTCCAGGCCAGAAACTCCAGGAATTAAGTGCTCCTTTCCCTTTCTTCTGTCCACAACTTCCACTTAGTTGTACTGTTTGGTATTGTCGTTTCATTATGTTTTAACAGTGAAGCAGCAACATCTTTTGCCACCTGACACCATGCTAATGTACTATTGCTTCTTGTTTAAAGGAAAGAGCAGCAGCCCGAACCATCGCCAAGGTCTGTATCACTGCCAACACGCCATTCCCATGCATTCCCCGTAGATTTCTCTGTGCGTGTGTGAGTGTGTGTACCATGTCGTGGCACCATCGAGGGAAGCATTCTAGGTATCAACGTGCTTGTTCTGTGCTGTGCCAGTCCAATGTATCCACGTGTATGCTGGACCTTAAATCATATCCTCCTTCCAGTCTGCCTCGGGCTGTAGCTGCGAGGGTAGCGAGGCTGTGGGACGCAGAGAGACTGGTGGCAGCACAGGCAGAGCTGGCAGACACTTACCGGGGTGACAGCAGGGCTTTGGTTTATGCTTCTTTATTTTATTTGGTTGCTGGGGTTGTAGCTGAGGTGGCAGAACACAGGCTGATGGGTGGGTGGTGCTTTGCCCATGTCTCTGTCACCCAAGGCCACGCTGGGCAGAGGTGACATGGGAACACGAAGCCATCACCATGTCACCAAGTCGGCAACTTCTCCTGAGCTCTTCTCGCTACAGGGCACTGCACGGGGCTGTGTGGACCTGCTGCTCCGTGGGACACAGGAGGGCTCTCTGACATGGTGCAGCGTTGCATGTTAGAGACACTCCTCCTCCACCCTGTTCCCTTTGGATGAAGCACAGTCCCTGCTCCATCTTCCCTCCATGCCTTGAGCCCACGGTGCAGAGTGTGGGCTGAAACATAGCGAGCACTTTCCAAGGGCATCCCTAAATCTCACCTACAGGAGAGCTTTTCTCTATTCACCTGTCCCGGGGAAAGCAACAGGGCTGGTATTTGGGATACTTTTAGGATAGTTTTCATCCTCTTGAAAGTATTTAGTTCTGGGATTTTTTTTGTCCTGTATTTTCCCAGTTCTTTTGAGCAGTGATTCTCTTTTTTTCTTGGGTGAGGAGATGCAGAACAGATGATGTGTAGAGATCCATCTGCTTGGCTTTCAGATCTTCCATCTCATACCTCAAAATATAGCTAACAGCCTAAATTTTGTAAACAATAAATGTTTTTCAGAAGTACAGCTAGAACCTGGTATTCTGCAGATGTATCTCCCTGCCATGCCTTTTAACTTGTAAGAGGCTGGGAGATAATTTTAGCTTGGCATAAAAGCCAACCAAAGATACCTGGGTAGATACGGTGCTGACCAAAGAGTGAAAAATGTAATCTTTCCTCCTTCCTTCCTTCCTTTTCCCTCTCTCCCTTCTCTATTTTTCTGTCTTTCATTTGAGCTTTTCTTTGCATTCCATCAGCTTTCCTGACAAATAACCCAGATCTCCAAGATCATGTTTCAGCTATCCAGATTTTATTTTTTTTTCCTTTTTGGGGTCTCAAATGTAGCTTGAGCAAAGGCAATGTTATTAAAGCAGGGAGCATTGCATGGGAAGGGTTCTCTGGGAGCACACCAAGGCTGAAATCTTGCCCACCTGTCTGTGGCATCAGGAGGGTTAGCATTTTATCCCAGGGTCTGGTAGTTCCACTGCTCTGTCTCACCCGGTGATATTCTTTGGCTCCATCATGGAACCAATCCACATTTCTTCCAGGCACATGACTGTGGAATGAAACAAAATCCCTGTTCAGGCTCCACCAGTTCTATAGCTGAGGAAATTTGAGGTCTGATCATCCCTGTCAGGGTCACACCAGCCAGCATCCCTGCAATCACAGGCATTAGTCTTATTTCTGAGGCATTCATCTTATCTCTCATTTTTGCAGCTCAGTCCTGTCTTTCAGGGTTCATATTCAGCAGTTAGAACATTAGGTTGTATACAATATTTCTTCGTAGAGGTTGTAGGTTTTTCCCTGTTCATCTTCTAATGTTGCTTTCTCAATCTTATGTCACAGAAAGAGGTAAAAATAGTCCTTCCCTGTCCCTTTTCAGAGTAGTTTTTACTATATATAGGCCCTTCATCAGTGTAATTTCTAAGTGCTGTTTCCTGCTCCTGTGGTGCATCTGTCTCTTGTGACACGATGGGTTTTGTTGCTAAACCTGAGCCCAGGAGGGCTTAAGCTGAGGGTCTGCAGCTACCATGTAGATGGCATTGGAGTACATTCCATATCGTTTAGTTCAGCTACCATGACAGCACCAAAGCTCTTTCCTTCTGTTCTGTTGGGACACTGTCAATTCTACCTGCTTCCACTGTCCTTTTTCTGCCTGCTAATCTCTCAGACCTCAGGATGGAATTTTGCATTCAGGGGGACCAAAATTGCCTGTTTTCCCAGATAAAATTTTCTGGATCTTTTACATTCACATCTCAAATCTTCCACCCACGTTAACTTCCAGCAGCCTCCCGGTGATGCTCAGTGTGTCATCCTACCCTTAGAAAAGAGAACTCATCCTGCTTCTCTGCCCACCCAACAGTTAATCACCCCATTGCTGATGATGCTTCGCTCAGGAGACTCCTGGGGATGAATCGTCTCTCATGGCAGACCCCAACTCCAAGCTTTCACTGCTTCAGCTGATAAAGGATTTGCCACTTTCCCCTTCCATCACTGTAAGGAAACAGTCTAACAGCTGGAGACAGCTGGATCTTCCTCCCATTGTAGTGACGTGTAGGGAGGGGCTGATTTCCGATAGCCTTCTTTCCATGATGGATACATCACAAAGTCCTTACTGCAAATGGAACTGAAAGAGCTTTTTCATTGCTTTGCATCTTAATATATTATAAGTTAGAGAAGGGATACTGGCACGGCTTTTGGGAATGTGCTGTGCAGGACAAACATTGCCTTGTGAGGTCAGGGAGCATCCCAAGCGTTCTGCCAGCACATGGGGTGTCTGTCAAGGTCATGGCTGTGCAGCAGTGGTGATGCTGCCCCCTGACCCCAGTGCTGCTGTAGCCATGCTGATTTCTGCCCAGGCAGTGCTTGGAGAGCTGTTGCTCAAGGTGGGAGGACATGAGAAGGCAATGGGGTTAGCGTGGCAGAGGCTCGGGGTCACCTGGAATTAGTCTCGGGTGGCTTTTGATTTGATCTAGGCATAAAATGGGACAGCTGGTCTGAGAGACAGGTTACGTCCTTTCTCTGTCGTTTCTGTTTTGCTTTCCACCATGGGCTTGTCTGCATCCATCTGAGAGCAGGTGCTGGGAGAGCTCTGTGCTGACCTGCCTGAGGGCCAGGAGCTCTCCTTCCCCAGGCATGGAGCCTGGGCTGTGAGGAGCAGAAAAGATGCTGGCCTTTTTCTACATGCTACGTACCTCTTCCCCGCTTTTTATTTTCCTTCCTTTTCTTTTAAAAAAAACACCACAAAACACTTTCGGAGCCTCCTGTTGCCCATTGCTTTGGGTGTTGTGTCCACCCTGCCATGTGCCTTGGCCGAGCAGTGCCCCCCTGCCCCTCCCCAGCTGGCTGTGCTGGCAGGGCACTTTGAACCCATCCCATCTCCCAGACCACTGCTGTTGTGCAGGGTCCAAATATGAGCCCTCTCTGCCTCGTATCCCCAGGGAAAGGGGGCTGCTCTGTGCTGGAGCTTTCCTTGCCCCACCTGCTGCAGAAAGGCAGCAGAACAGAGTGGTAATGGGGCATGATTACTCTTCTGTTAATCAGGCTGGAAATTAGCTGTGACATCTCAATTCTGTTTATTTTGCTTCGATTGTGATGTCAAAAAGACACATGGTTAGCCTGGGCTATGGAGGCTTCTGGACAAAATGTGGGCTTCAAATGCTCTTTAACAGATGGTTTGGTAAACATCTGAAGGCATCCATGGCCACATTTATTCCTCTTGAGTTTTCCAAAATACAATTAGGAGAAAAGCTAAAAATTAATGAGCCAAATGATCATAATAATACATTATTATCAGAGAAAAAGAAACAGAAAGATTCCAGGGATCTGGGAAGCTAAAACTCAGATTACTTTGTCCAGCATGAGTTCAGTGCTGTAGGTGATGAGAAGGACCTCTTTGGAAGGTTGTTCTCAGCTGTGGTTTGTCCTTGACCCCAGTGAACTCAGCAGGAGAATTGAGTGGATGCTGGACTGGGCCGCCTTGTAACGTGTGTCTATATCTGTGTGTATATCTCTTTATCAGTGTATGTTTATGTCTGTCTGAGATACACACATTAATATCTCTGTTCAGGGGTGTGATTAAGGCTTTTGTACGCACTGGAGGATGCCTTTGGTTGACTCAGTGGGCCCCTGCTCATCCAGCCAAGGATGTCTGAGATGTCCCTAACCTCTACTGCCCTCGGAAACCGGGGTCAGTCACAGGAACCTGATGGGCCACATTAGCTTCGGCTGACATTTGCCCCTCTAACCACTTAAACTGGTGTCAGGGACTCATGCTGGGACTGACAGTAATCTGGAAATAATCGGTTGCCTTTAGGGGAGCAGATTATTTGCACGGGAGGAGCTGCACCTTTCTGGAGAGACTAAGAGGAGAGTAACCCACGCGTCTCCCTGCGGCTCTGCATGCTGAACATCCCACTCCCACGCCAGCTCCAGAACGGCCCCGGTGGCACCACCAGGCTCTGGGGCTACCTGGGGATGCAGAGTCCCATTGTGGGCACCTGAGGAGTCCCCAGGATGCCGGGGGTGGTGTCGGCTGAGCTTGCACGGGATGCTGTGCCCTCGAGCTCCTCCGACTGCCGAGTTCAAGCGCAAGATGAGGTTGGGTTTTGACGCCCTTTTCAGTCTGCCCATGAATTCGGCAAGTGCTGCCTGCTGGTGGTTGGTGACCTGGTGGGGTGATGGGGGCCACGTCATTCCCCTTCTGCAGGTAGAGGGCTGCTCCATGGCGTGGAGGACCCTGGTCACGGTGGTGATCTCCTGGCAGGGCAGTGCCTGAGCAGCGATTGGGATGGAGCTGTGGTGGTGCCTCGTCAAAGTCAGTAACTCCCTAGAAGGGGTAGGACCTGTCTAAAAGGTGTCATGAAAACCAGATGTGTGAACACAGATGTTCAACTCCCTTCCTATAAGGGACTGCATCACACCCTGTTTTTATCTTATTTTTACTTTTTTAAATGCCAGGCTTAATATAAGGCTATTTCCTGTATGAGAAGTGCAAGGAATTCACAGATTAACTAGCTCTCTTTGTGAATGGCTTCTTCTTGGGGGGGAAAAAAAAAAAAAAGAAAGAAAAAATTTGAATTTTTTGATACTGTTCAACAAAACAAGTTAAAAATTTGGCTTACCATGGCTTGCACAATTTTTAAAAACTTGTGGGTTTTTTATTTATTTAGAGGAAGAAGAGAGTATTTTTTTGTTTCCAAGGCAGATGAAAAAAATCTTCCTGCAGTTAATTGCAGATAAACTGACGCCACCAACTCAAAGCAGAATGCATCATTTCTAATAATGAAATTTACTGACCACAGTGAGACAAATTTCAGAAACCCTCTTGATTTTCAATTTTTTTTTTTTACTTAACACTCCAACAGAACAATCCTGTCATGAACCCGGCCCTCAAAACACCTGTCTTTTAAACCTAGAGTCAGTAATCAAAAGTTTCCTGTCTGGCATTTGCTTCCAGGTCTAATTTTTACTCTCCCCTCATTTCCAGTAAGAGCAAACCGTGCAGAGAGTCACTATGCGGATGCTGCTCAGGAAACTCTAGGTACCACGGGAAATGCGTCGCACGAAACTAATCAAAAGCTGCACGGCTCATTCTCCCTCTACCCTGCTACCACCCGTTCTGATCACTTCTCTGCTTAATAGAGGTACTAGATGAGTAAAAAAAGGTGGAAGAGCCTCCCCACTGCCCGCCCAGAAATCAGAGGCTTCCTTGTCTGCCGGTCGTGCAGAGCACGTGAACCAAAGAGTTGAGGATGGGGAATTTGGTCTGGGCTAGCAAGCCAGTGTCTGCTCAGCCAGGGAGGAGGCCAGGAAATGAAGTTCGACAAATGATGGAAAATTTAAAAAAATTTAAAAAAGAAAAAAAAAGGCATGAAAAATTTTAAATTTTTTTTAAAAACACCCCTTCCTCCCTATCGCTCTGTCCCTCCTCAAGGTCCAGGGAGATCCTTGCAAATTGAATTGCACTGTACAGCAATGTCCATTTAGCAGCATGAGAAATAGCAGCTTCCTACCTCTGCTCAGTCACCATTCCTTTGGCTCTCTGAACACGACAAATTGACCTTTCCTAGTCTTGTGGCCTTTGGAAGCCATGGCTTGCCTATCTAGCACCTCTACTACGCAGCTAGAGAAGGACTAATCTCAGCCTGTCCCGCCAGACACAGGGGACACGGGTTCCCCTGAGCCTTGACATTGGCATTGTGAATGGTTCTGTTTCTAGCCCCTGTGGGGAACAGGCAGCTAGAGCTAGAGCAGAGGGTCTTCTACAAGCAGGGTTTGCATCTCTTTCATCAAGCTGACAATTGTTAGGTGGCTTCAGGGAGTCCCCCAAAAAGCATCCCTTAGTGCACCCTTGGCCATAAGGGCACACAGACACACATATCTCGTGTTACCTGTGCGTAAATACATCTACATCCACACCTGGAGGAGTGTCTTCCCCCACCTCAGGCACTGCTTCTCAGCAGCAAACATGCACCTTCTTGAATTCCCACTGCCCGGAGTTTGCATGCTGTGAATGCTGGCAGGGGACCCCCTCAGCTCCTCGTCCCACAGCCAGGCAGGTGGAGAGCCCAGGAGTGGCAGGGCACTGAGTGATGCCGCATGTTTGTGAACTCGGATTTTTGCATGCTCTTTTTTGGAGTCCGTTTTAATTCTCAAAATCACCAGTCTCTGTCTCCCTCAGAAAGCCAACAAACGACAGTTTCAAAAGTGTAAAACTACAGTTCTAACAGTACATGCATCTCTGATTCTCTCCATTAATTGTTTCAACTTGTACCTTTTCTTTTCTTGCTATTTTTTGACCTGCTGGCTGTTTTTATTATCTGTCAGTCTAGGGGTTAGGGCTCGTGCCTGAGGCTTGTGTGTACCAGGAGTTCAGAAGTAGAGTGGTAAATCCCATCTCGGAATGGGTAACAAAGAGCAATGGGGCATGATCTAGGGTTCATAACGAGCAGTTCTCCATGGGAGGAAATCCTTTACACTGGGATAAGTAGCCTAAACCTTGGAGTCAGCCTCCTGCTACATGTTCTGATGGTGCTATGGCCTTCCTTGAAGGTTGGCCTTGAAAGGTGTGGTTTAAACATTGGGTGACCGTCAGTCGCACAGACGGCGTTTCCAAATGGTAAAGATTTGATCAATAGTGTAGCTGAAAAAAATTATCCTGACCTCTGTAGTGTTTCCATCTGCCAGGGGAGGTTGTTCCATCTGGGGAGGCAGAGTGTGAGCAGGGACTGCTCCCCAGAGAACACATCCTTTCCATTGCTTATCACTGAGGTTGGTTTTGGCAGAGATGAGAACGAGCGGTGCTATTCGTAATTCTGTCCTCTCACCTGTCCATGTCTGGTTCTGTGTTCTGGAAAATCAGCCCCTCTGATCTCAATGTCTTCCTTGCATGTCTTCCTAGGCATGAAATTTTAACTGCTAAAGTCTGTATAATTTTTTTTCCTATTTTCTACTGAATTCTTTCCCGCTGTGTTCCTCATTTCATCTCCCCTGTCTTGAGTTCTGCAAGGGAAAGGGAGGATGAAACAAAGTATTATCTCAAGATCTTCTTAATCCATTGGTGATCCCGAGAAGGAGGATTACAGACTGTAGTTCTTCCAGTCAGAAAGGAGTCTGGAACTTTGGAGTAGCTACAAGGGCATCTTTGTTACCTGCATCCATCCTGAATGTAGTGTTATACATCCTGTGCTTTAGTAAAACTCTAGGTGAACTGTGAAGGGACATCAAAATAATTCAAATATCTTGTTTTCCTGTACCGTTGGGTGCCTGCTTGCAATGCCCACCACACAAACTCTTGGGGCACATGACAGCACTTTGATGCATCTATGGCTGAGTGCTAAAAGCCTTCATCTAGAATGCATGTAACAGAATAACTAAAAATGATGAGGCAATCATGGAAAACAATGTAGGTAAATTAATAGGAAACTCCTTAGGAGCTGTGGTTTCTTAATGTACTAAACTAAATGCAATAACACATTCATTTTTAGACAGTAGTGTAACTACACCAGGCCAGGTTATGAGGTCTATCATGTTCTGCTTTGTGAGAGACTTTGCTGGTGCCCTCAGAGAAGAAGGCACCTTGGAGACCTGGCAATGGGAAGAAGTGACACCCAGAGCAGTGAAGGAAAGGTGTTTGCAGAACCCTTGCCTGGCCTGTGGCTCTGGGTGTAGCAGGTGTCTTAAAAGCTTGTTCCGGAAGGATCAGCCAGCTCGGAGATGCAATCTGGCTGCTCTGCTCTGCTCCTGAAGTGCAGAACAGCTGAGCTGGCGGATAGCGGAAGGTTGGGAGGAGACGCAGGATGTGGCTGATGTGGTGTCTGACAGCACTCAACATCAACATCAGCTGGGGGAAAAAAGGCTGTGAACTGAGAAGGGGGGGGTGATTATAATGGGATGCTGCAGAATTCCAAAGGCCAAGGTTACAGACAGGAGTCTGGCTCCAGTGTGCCTTCACTCATCCGGGGCCCCGTGCTTTGCCCTGCCTGCGTGGTGGCTGTGGGCATGGTGCGACTCTGGTCTTTGCCATTACAGTCCAGTGACTCCAGCCCACGTCTAGCACCGTGGCTGCGGATGAGGAAAAGAAGGGGATCACGCACCCTGACACCATCACTGGCTGATGTTTTGTTTCCCTTATGCCCACGTTACTCTGCTTCTAGAAACTCCATTCTCTAGGCTGAATTTCCCTTTGCAGTGGCTTTTCTGAAATCACTGGAGGCAAACCAGGCTTGAGCCTGGCCCTCTCTTGATTTCTGTTTTAGTCATGGAAAGTTTTGCCCACGCACTTGTGTTTTCCTTTCCTTTATGTCTCCAGTAATTGGTTTCTGCCTCTTATTCGCACCTACAACCAGACTGGAGCCCATAATTGGTTTCTGCCTCTTATTCACACTTGCAACCAGACTGGAGCCCAGTCAGCCACAAAGGTTGTCATTCACTCCTTGGACTTCTGCTTGGGTTTATGAGCTTCTGTCATGTGCCACAAGCTCGGCACAAACCCTGGATTTAAAAAAAAGTGCCTCATTTACCATCAGGACACAGCTCCTTTCTCCTGGCCACAGCTTCTCAGAAGAATGAGCACTGATACTGCTGGTTGATTTGGATGCAGAGATGGATCTGAGTCCGTGCTAGTCTGACTCAGTTTGGCTAACTGAGGAAAAAAAGAAATAATGGCTCAAGTATAGTTTAAAATCAATGACAAGATGTTACAACTGATACTTTGTATTGATCCAAAATTACTGCTAATGTAATGAGTCCACATTTTTTAAAAGTGCTGATTTAATACTATAGAGAACTGGAATGAGCCCCAAACCAGAGTGTTTCAAACAGGAGCTCAAACCCCTGGTGTCCTGAGGAGGCTGATGACAGCTCATTTTGAAGGTCAGTTCTCAAGGATTTCTCTGCTGAGTGCTGAGCTGTTGGACTTCAATGAACCAAAATGCAAAGCAGTGAGAGCCTCTCCATCAGCTGTGGAACCATGCATCAGTCCTTGCATGTTTGCCCAGCATGGGCTCCCAGTTTTTGACTGGCAGCAGAGGAAAATCAACTCAGTTTCTATCCTTTGCTAAATTCAAGTCACAAGCTGAAAGTTTTTTAAACCTTCCCTTAAGTCAGCCTGGAAATGTAATTTCTTTGTTATCAAATATGTTTTCATAGATGCCATAAAACTAAAGCACCCCCTGTTATGGCTGTTATGGCTTCCCCTAATCTGTGTCTCTGGTTGCAAAGCCACAGTTCTCTTTCCCTTCCCTTCCCCTGGCATGATGAGGGCACGACTGTGAGCATCAGTCCATGCTGTGTGTGTGGCCTGGGTACCCCTGTCCCCGTGTTCATGTCACCAACACGGACACTCTCCACTGAACTGAGGCTCATTTCCCATCCTCTCTGGTGACATCCAAACACCACTTCTCCGAGACACTCCACATCCCTCTTGCATGACTTCCTGGTTGAATGAGAACATGATCTTGGATTAGCTGGCAACATATATCCCTATATATGTCTATATTTCTTTGAGACTTTCTCCTACCAGCTCCTGCAGACCCCAACAGTGTTCTCCTCTGCAGGGATTGTACTTGCATGTGATTCCAGGTGGTATTTCCAAGGAGAGAATTGCATGGCGAAAGGAAAAATTTTAATTAATTGTTTGTGTTGTCTCATGTCATCTGTGTTAAAGAAAAGAAGTTACATCAGATGTTGGGATTTTTTTTCCTGAGTAGTGAGTGCTTGGGAACAAAACCCACCCAGGTCTTGGTTGTTCATCAAATTTCTATGAGATTTTTTTAGTGTGTTGCACCTGGTACTGTCAGGCTTGAAACTCTTCCCTCATATCCCCCAGCAAGTTCAACTCTTTTTTGCCTTTTGTAATTCTGGCAAACATTTCCAGCACATTTATTGTAGGAATGGGAAAGGGTCCCCAAGGAAAAGGCCCTGCTTTACTCAGTGAAAGGCAACTGGTTTTATGCTGGGATTGGTGATGGGAGCAACTCAGCAGAGGACGAGACACAAAAAGACCGCTTTGAATTCTGAATATTGCTGATGCATTTTTATAAAATTTATCTTTAAAAAGACCAGGTAATTAAAAGTATTAGTAGTACTGAAACTCAGTGGTTTCAAGAAATATTCTTCTGTAAAATCAACAAATAATAAAGAAAAAAATCCAATTGGCCTATTTAAGATCAAATGACAAAATTTCAATCTGGTTTCTAATCCAATAAATACAGAATGAGAACTGCTTTTAAACCTTCGGTTCATTATGTAGGATGATTTTGGTAGCATTAGGGAATAAGGCTTACATGCAGAAAGGTATTTAGGCACGTGCTTGTTCCCAGATTCCTGTGTGGGTTTGTGCCTCTGACCTGAATTTCAGCTCTGCTGAAGGTCTGTTGGTCCCACGGCTTTCAGACAGCCCCTGCAGGTGGGCACCACACTGAAAATTCAATCTCCTGCATTTATCTGAATTAAAAAATTCATCATTAATTGGAATAATTCTGCCTTTCCTAACTTGGTCACGAGCAGTTTTTATTTCCTCTCAAATGCATCTTTTAATGTTCAATTGCTGCTGAGCCCACGGCCACAGCTGACCCTGCCCTGCAGCCCAGGGGATGCGACTGCAAAATGCTGCCTAAGCACCTTTCTCTCCCTGTAAATGTTTGTTCTCTCATAATGGAAAGTGACTTTGTAGAAAATAGCACCTTCTTACTCGGCAGATCTGCTCCCTGAGTGTCCTCGGGTCACGTCTCCTTCCTTTGCTGGCCGAGGAGTGTGTCTGCTCCTGTCAGCAGAGAGCTGCTGGCCGCGGGGAAAGGGGAGCTGCCTTTTGCTCTGCTTCAAAACCCAGCGGCCAAGTTCTGCTGGAAGAACCCCCTGCCAGTTTTGAAGGCAGAGGAGGACTCTTTGGCTCTGAGTTTTATGGTGGTGTTGTTGAAAGACACGGGGGAAAAAAAAAAAAGGCAGGTCTTTGGTTGGTGAGATGGAAATCGGATGTGGAAATCAAAATTCCTCAAATGTTCTTCCTGCTCCTGAGGCAGAGCATTTGCAGCAAAATGATAAGTGGCTACTGCAAAGGTACAGAGTGTTGGGAATTAAATCCCTGTTTTCACTCAGTTTTGATATCTCTGTAGATAAAACGTTGGCTCCATGTGCAAGTACCTTGCACTGGTTTTCCAGCCTCTATCAGTGTAGTTTAATCATCAGTTGCTATTGAGAAAATACCAAGTGATCCGAAAGTGTTCACAGTTTGGTTTCCCAAATGCTGCCTCGATGAAGTTTGCCCTTTTGTAAAGACTGACAAAATCTGTTCTGTGATTTGTCATCGTCATTTGAGTGAAAAGTCTTAATAACAAATTTCAGAATTTGGAAACTAATTAGAGCTGGGTGGCCAGCAGACTATTTCCCAGGGAGTTCATCTCTGTTTCTGGAGAGAGCTTCTTTTCAAGCCATAAATTCAATGAATCTAGTAGGAAAATAGACAATTAAATGCCGTATCCTGAAGTTGTAAGTTTTGTTTTGCATGTTTATGACGCCTGTAGCAGACTTTCAGGGAGGTGGCAGCTTTTAGATTGAATTTTTATAGGATATAAAGGAGGTGCGCGTTTAAGTGTTTATATTTAAGTGTTCGAATACATGACTGGATATAGAGGAATTCCTTGAAATATATAAAAGGGGCAGATCATGTTTTAAGAGGGAGGAAATACAGGAGCTGAGGAAAGGGAAAGCACAGGTCTGAGCACCAGAAGTGAATTGCTTCCACAAAAGTTAAAAGTTTTAAGATAATGGGAGATTTTTTTTTTTAATTGGTATTTTATTATTAGACATAGTGTTTTGGAAGGCAGTTGTGAAAGAAAAGCTTCCTAACTCGTGATCGGAGCTGATCAGTGATTTAAGGAATCATAACCTCATTGTTAATGTCATTCTGTCCCGCCAGCCCTGGCATCCCACGAGGGGCTTCTGTTTAAGTCCTCATTATTTTCTCTCTCTTAAGAATCATTCCCATTTCACTCATGATGACGGAAACATCTCTACAAAACTTTATTTTTAAACAATAAGAAAAAAATATATATTGGAAAAAACCAACAAAAAAAAAGCCAACAGCAAAACTACATGTCACTGCTGCTTGGAAGTGCTCTTGGTTTCTAATGGCTGGTGGGGAAGGACTGCGTGGTTTCCAGAATGACTCCTCCTGCTGTCTCCTTTTTGTCTTTGTTTCAACGTGTTTCTCTGAACAGTCAGAAGGTCAGTTTGAAAGATCGTGTCTTCTCCAGTCCCCGCGGTGCTGGCACCAAAGGGAAAGGCTCTCCACAGGCTCAGGGCATCAGGAGGTCCCCCAGTGCTGACCAGAGCATCGAGGACAGCCCAAGCAAAGTGCCCAAGAGCTGGAGTTTCGGAGACCGCAGCCGAGCCCGGCAGGCTTTCCGCATCAAGGGGGCGGCGTCACGGCAGAACTCGGAAGGTGAGGCTTTGGGGCACCACGATAGACCCCGAATTCCCAGATGGCCCCGACATCCTTTCCCTCTCCACCTAAGGGCAGAGCTGCCAGCTGAGGTGCTTACATGGGTCTCCTTCTCCTCCTCGTGATGCTTTAGCTTGGAGTAGCCTGAGCAACCTGATCTAGTTGAAAATGTCCCTGCTGTTGCAGGTGGCTTGGATAAGATGGCCTTTAGAAGGTCCCTTCCAACTGAAAGTATTCAATGATCGTTAAAAGAGGCACCCTTCTGACATCCATGATAATTTTTCTGTATATAGGGATGGGGAAAGGAGGAAGAGTCAGGCTTTAGGACAAAGGGAAATGTCCTCAGGTTGTGCCAGGGAAAGCTTAGGTTGGATATTAGGAAAAATTTCTTCACTAAAAGGGTGGCCCAATGCTGGCATAGGCTGCCGAGGGCAGTGGTGGAGTCACCAACCCTGGATGGATTCAAAAGACTTGCAGATGAGACATTTGGGGACATATTTTAGTGGTTGGGCTTGGCCATGCTGTCGTAATAGTTGGACTCAAGGATCTTAGTGAGCTTTTCCAACCCAAATGATACTGTGATTCTCTGATCCAGGGGTGTTTGAGTGCTACAATTGGCATTGCTGAATGTCACCTTAACACATCCTAGGAAATGCTCTCTCCTTTGGATGCTCAGCAGAGACACCTCTGGTGCTTCCCCTGGCGTTGCTGTTGGTGATCTGGCTCATCTTCCCTTGTGCGGCACCAGCAGGGGAAACAGTAACGTGTTGTGTTTGTTCCTCCCTCTCCCAAACCCAGAAGCAAGCCTCCCTGGAGAAGACATCCCTGATGAGAACAAAAGCTGCAACTGCGAGTTTGTGACGGAGGATTTGACACCAGGGCTGAAAGTCAGCATCAGGGCAGTGTGGTAAGAAAGCCAGAGGGGGGAAGCAGCCTGGAAACGTAAATAATAGGGAAAAATAAGTGTAAAGCCCAAGAAGTGGTGGCAAATCCTAACAAGTCTGTGCTGTAGGCAGTTTTTCCCCTGGGTGGCCTGTCCTGCTTTACAGAAAATTTTGCCAGAAAGGGCAATTTTTGCTTAGCGAAGGAATAAATGGAGAAACAGGAAGATCTCCCGCAGGGATGCATCCAAATGATCATTCTCACCAGCTCGGAGATTTAACACTGACATTTATAAAAGTGATGCCTAGAGCACATGCACAGATGACAGTCCAAGGGGCATCGGGGACCCCCTGTCGCAGCCAGGCCTTCCACCACCAGCCCCCGCAATCCCCTTCCTCTCTCCTATTGCTGCATCCTCTCCCAAACCCACAGGGTTGGGATTTATTCCATTTTCCTTCCAAAGCAACTCCCTGCGGTGTTTTTTATCTGTCATTAAGCAGGTCAGGCTGCAGCCCAGGGACTATATTTTGATTTTCTTCTCCATCTCCTGCAGCATTATGAGGTTTCTTGTCTCCAAGCGCAAGTTTAAGGAGAGTCTTCGGCCCTACGACGTGATGGATGTCATCGAGCAGTATTCAGCTGGTCACCTGGACATGCTCTCCCGGATTAAAAACCTTCAGGCCAGGCAAGAGACCCTCTCTTTGCTTCATTTTTCACTCCTTTTTGTTCATTGTAGAGGTATTGCCAGGAAAGAGACACTTTCCTTTGCAGCTACAACTTATTCTTTTCCTTTCTAAGAGAAATCCTTGAGGACAACATTGGTGCTTGTGGCTGGGATCCACAGGGATGAGCAGGACAGGGACTGCAGAAGGGGGTGTTATGCAACTGGAGCTACCTTACTGCCCACCAGAGGACATACAAAAATCATGGCTCATCCTCCTCTTTTATTTCAGGAGCTGTTGGCATTATAGTACATCCCATAGGTAGGGTGTGCATATCTCCGTGGCCCTCCCAGCAGGATGCAAAGGTTTGGTGCCCCAGACTGAAGGCAGATGTGGGTATTTTGGTAACTTTCTGTAGTGGTATAAGAAAAAATGTGGTGTCCTGGTTGTGGCCCTGGTGCCACAGGCAGAGAGAGCAGTGAGGAGGCAGCAGCTTCCTCCCACCACTGGGATGCTGAGCTGTTTTAGGAGGAAACCCTCCCCGGATGGCACAGTCCGCCGAAAATCTGTGCAGATGGGGATGTCTCATGCAAGCCCACTGATGTAGGTAGGGTTTAGCCGAGCTGCATTTTAGCGCCTGTGCTCAGATTTTGTGGGGAGACATGTTAATTTTAATAGGAGAAGAAATCTGAAAAGGACAGAAATGAAACCGCGAAGGTTCCTTTTTTCATGTTTCTCCTGGGGGAAAAACCAAACAGATGGATAAATGTGGTCCCTTGAACAGAGGTTCTGAGCTAAAGCTTTTTGTCTAACCACTTCTCCCTCAGCCCTGATGGCCCACATTGAAAAGGAGACCCCAAACGCCCAACACTCACAACGTGTCAGCTCAGCAGAAGTAGCCCCAGTTCTGCTGAGCTTGAAGGACACCCAGAACAGTGTCAGGGCTTGGCCACAGGCAATATCTAATCAAAATAATACACCATTTACTTATGCATTTGGAGAATGAACTTATTCCTCTTGATGGCTGTGGCAGCCCAGCTTCCTCTGGAAGCCATTGAGAATTTTTCCTTTCATTTCAAACACATCTATGTCCCTTGTAGTGTCAAAAAATATGCAAAAACCTGTGTTGGGGTATGCAAACAGATAATATGAGCCCCCGGAATGAAGCAGGAAAATTGTCTTGGGAAAAAGAGAAATCTCTCTTCTGCCATGAATCTTTCAGAGACCGTTTTAACTCTGCTATTTTTGATGTTAAAAACGCAGAGGTAACTTTCTCAGTGTGTGCATATCCCAGAAGGTAGATTCTCCCTTGCAATAAAATAACCTGGAGAATTTCCTCTTTGAGTTTCTCACTCTCGTTCAGTAGAAATTCACTGGGTGTAGGTCCAAGAGGTGTAGCTGAATATGGAGGGGGAAGAGGAGGAGGAAGGAATTGATATCCCCTAACTTTAATAACCTGAAGCAAGAGGCCTCCAAACTGCCTCCGTGGTGGGTGCTGAGCCATTGGGGTTGTCACCTCTGCTGGCTCCAGCAGGGACACGTGAGTTTTTAACAGCCCAGGGTGGTGTGGCAGATTGCCTCACTGCCCACCCAGGTCTCCCATTGCTGTTCCTCCAAGATTTGCTGCAAAGCCAAGGCAGTTTGGTCGACTGCTTTCTTTGGGAGGTTGGGGTATGGAATTGTAGCTTTCAAAGACCAAACTGAATTCCCCTCTTAGCTGTACCCATGGGGCTGTGAGGATGAGGTTACGAGGTTGGATAAGGCTAGGGCTGCCACCCATCCCATCCCAGGGAAGTCAGGAGGACCAGGAGCTGATTCAAAAGTGTGGAATACCTGAATTTGGGATCCAAGACCACCAGCCAGCTTCAATGGCTTCAGTCTCCCCACTGAGCAGGAGATCAGTGATGGTGATGGGAGCAGATCCCCTGGGGGCCACCCTTGTAAGTCCCCATCATCATAGCCATGTGGGCACCCGGAGGTCCCATGGCTGGTCACCTGCCCAGTACAACTGGAAGGGCACTTGTAGACAAGGTGTGTGCCTGGGGGGCCGTGGCCAGCGTTGGTTCATGACCAAAGGGCACCAGGGCAGTGAACTCCTACAGTGGATCCCAGGGAAGTTGTCACAGGGCACCTTGGAGAGCAGATACTTTAATTTCCCTTTCCTTCATCAGTCAAATAGCTGTGTTCTCCCTGCCAGCTCAGCTCAGCTCGGCAGGGCTGGCTGTGACCTCCTGTAGCCAGGGCTTTGGTGGATTAAAGCTGCATCCAAGCATATTTCTGGGGTATTTACATGCACTTTCCTCTTTAATCATTAAAGCCTCTGTCACCGTGTCTGCAATGTGCTCCTCTCAGCGTTGTGTCCGCATTGTCTCGTGTTTCATCCTGACACGTTGCCAGCCATGGATGTCTCCCATTCATTGAGTTACACAACCCCGCAGCGTACTGTGCTGACTCCCAGCAGCTCACTGAGCTGGCTGAGGACATGTTCTCTAGCACTGGAACTGAAAGGACAATGAATATATGTTGTTTCATATCCAACCACCTCAATAAGATACTGCTCCATATATACAAATCAATTCCAGAGGGTAAAGCATGTTATACTGTTATATCTGGGGTGGGGGGAGCTCCTAATGATGTTCCAGTGGTGCCTAAATGTCCGAATCTTACCCTGAGGTGGGTGAGACACCGACAGCCAGGTGGTAAGAGAGAGCCTTCTGTTTCCAGTGGAATATATTTTCAAATTCTCTCTCTTTCTCTCTCTGTCGTTCTGTTTTTCAGTTGTTTCTTTCTGCAACTTTTCTGACCAACTTTTCTCTACGTGTTGCTTCATTATGCATTTTGCTGGTGTCTTTTCTCTTATTTACTTTGCCAGGATAGATATGATTGTGGGTCCCCCACCCCCTTCAACTCCCCGGCATAAGAAGTATCCAACCAAAGGACCCATGTATTCTTCCAAAGAATCTCCCCAATACTCGCCTAGGTTAGGATTCACCAAAATGCCGCTTTCTCTGGGTTATTTTCATTTGCTTAATGTCAAACCCCTTTCATGCCAGTTATATGACGGCATTTATCACTTAGCAGTGCAGCCTGGTAAATCATGACTCAAAGGGCTTGCTACACTGGGTGTGCTCTGATTTGCTTTCAGTGATGAGCTTTCACACCAGGCAAGCCAAAGGAAAACAAAAAAGGGACATTCATGCAGTCATCAATAACCATCAGCTCCTTCAGCAAGCATATTTTCTGGTTTCAGTCTTCTTCTAGGTTTTAGAAGGCTAAATTGTCTATTTTTAAAATCTCATATTTTATCAGGCTATCTTCATATGTAAAAGGTGGAATATTTACCCATAAAGCCAATATAAACCAAACGATCCACTTCCTAAAGGATGATAGAGTCCACACACAAGCAGAGGAGGCTTTGCAGCTCTTTGTGCAGTGAAAGGAGTTTATTTCAGTGGGCAAAGGAAGAATGAAGTGTTGTGTAGCTGCTGAACACAGTGATCTGTGCTTCTTGCTGATGCCACTGTGCTGACCATGGAGGAAAAAGTTATGTTCAAATGTTAGAACCATGGGACTTATATTCCAAAAAATAAATAAATCCTGGTTTTCCAAGGAAAAAGAGCAGGAGTCAAACCCAGCCCTCAGTCACATAACAAAATGTTTCTCATTAACTTCTCTCCTTAAGTAAAACCATACCTGAGGCTCATGCTGTGAGGAACATATTCTCACCACCAAAATTCCAATTTTAGGGCATTCCGAGTCTGGGCAGCAAGGCCATAACTGGTCTGTATTTTCACTTTGCATTGGGAGCACTGGAGTCCAAGGGAGGTATAAATATTTGCCAGAAAGTCATTTTCCATGTAGAAATAGTAGGTGATTCTTAAATGCAGCAAGCTTAGCCTCAAATATTTTTTTCTAAATATATTTACCTCCCTAAGCACTAATATGTGACAAATCTCCTGATTTTTATTTAAGCTGCTCTGAGTAATCTTCACTAGAGAAATGTGAGTAAAAGGAATATTGAAAGCTTACCTTTACCCACTCATCCAGCTCAAACATTTAAAACAGAATTTTCCAGAAGCCCCAAGCTTTATGCTTAAAAGAAGGTTGATCTCAGAAAAGCATTTTCCCCCCATTTCTCTTCCCTGCCAAATGATGAAGGCCAAAACTAGTCTTTGAAAATGAAATAACCTTCTTATCTGCAGAAACATTTAGATTTTAAAATAAAAATACATATTCAAGTGGATTTTGTTGTATTTAAGCTATAAGATCATATGTGCAAGAAGCCTTACTAGAGGGGAGATTTTCATGTGAAAACTTGTGTCTTGCACAGGGAAAAGCTGATTGATGAGTATGAGGGGAGGAGGCATCAAACTGGGATATTTATTTTATTGAATCCAACACTGTTGCTATATCAGCTTCATATTAATGACTTTCTCTCCCCCTGTTTCTACAGTTTCTGATACTGATTAAAAATCCATTCACACATGCCCACTATGCTCCTGGGACAATTGGACTTTTTTTTTTTTTTTAAATAATTGCTCCATTTTCCAGTGTGTTTTTTCATTCCTCCTTCACTGAGCTGTGGCTGCAGAAAGCAGCAGAGTCCAGAAGGCTGCTGAGATCTCTGCTCCCACCCATTAAAACGCTTATGCTGTGCTCAATTTTTGGCATCTACGTCCTCCCACAGAGATCAGTGGGACTTGTGAGGTGCTCCAGGTGCCTGATGGGTGGGGAACCAGAGCTCTGAGCAGACCCAAGGCCAAATCCAAAAGCTCTGGCTCAGGCTCCATGGCCACCATGACCTTCATCCCCTCAACACCCCGCTGGGTCCGTGCCATGGGGACTCGTGCCGTGAAGGTCCTCATGGATGGCACCAGCTGTTTTAGACAAATTCTGCCTGGAGAAACAATAGAGAGTGATGTCCCATGAGGTGTCTTGAGCCCATGGATCGCTCTAGTGACAAGGGCTCAGTTTAGCCAAATGGTTCTTGCAAATAACTCCCTGCAAAGGCAGCCGGATCCTGGTAGATGTCCATGGCCATGGTTTGGCTGGTGGTGTTTGCTCCATGCTGTACACACAGGTAATTTGGATAACATTCCCTTGATCAGCTTATTTCACATAGAACAGGTGTAACCTCAGCTGTAATTTTGAGACAACAGATATTGATCAAAATTTGTCTAGAGCAAACTTTGTTGCCAAATGAAGGGGTAAGTAGCCTGTCCTGTGACATGGATGAAGGGGGTTTGGCTTCAATGCCTGGATTGTTTACAAAAATTTTTAAGAGAAAAATAAAACAAAAAAAAGAAAACACCTGAATAGATGTTCCCAAACACTTCATTTTTATCGCATTTGAGCCGTTTGACCTTTTGATGTCTGCTTCTGGCCCGAGGGTGACATACTACACCTCTTTGCATGCACTGTAGCATGAAGCATAATGAAGCATGAGAAAACCTGCACTGTGGCTGATGCAAGACTTTACATTTTTTTTGTACCATTAGAAAGAAGGAAAGATAGCAAAGTTCACTTGAAAGAGCAATCCCTTTGTCTCTCTCCCTCCCAAACTAAGACCCAGCAGAGCCTACCAAGGACAGCAGATGGCACAGTTTGTCATGCAGCCTTAGAAATCTCTGAATCTTCTTCTGCTAGGAGAGGAAAAACATGGGGCTAACTGCCAGAGATTCAGCTGAATTCTTCCCTCTGCACGTGTGTATTTGGCACAGCCAAAATAAGTGTTGAGAAGGCACAAGGCTCCCCATGGGGTGTAGTGCAGCAGTGGGATGGACATCTCAGAAAGTTCTTAGCCCTTTGTCCCACAGTAAGAACATAAACTACCCCCTCTGCTTGCAAGAGTGGAAAATTGTTCTCTCTTCTTCATCTTTTGAGCTTCGTTGTCCAATTTGGAAAAAACCTGAAGTTCTTACAGTGGCTAAAAGGACCTCTTGCTCTTGGCTGTCCTTAGCTAGGTACAGGTGGGTTGGGAGCTCACAAGGAATTCCCTCTTTTCTCTTAGATAAGGCACAGATGAAATCTCTGCACTTTGCTGAGGGTTGAAGCACTCTTCTGTGGTCCAACTTCTGCCCTGGGATGCAAAGGGGTGGGTTTCTGGTTTCGCCCATCAAGAGAGAAGGACTTGGTTCACCTTCTTCTCCCATCTCTGCACTGAAGTCCGTGTCCCACAGCTGCCCCCCACACCATCCTTGGTGCTGACCTGCCTCCAAGGCCAGATCTGGTTCTCTGGTTCCTCAGAGCTGTGGAATGTGACCACCTCGAGAGACAGGACTGTGTTCAAGTATAGACACAAAGGGAACGAATCAAGCAGGAATTCTGGACTCTGGTGTCAATGTTTTATGGGAAAAGGCTTCTGAGTGCTTTATGGATGAGCTCTGTGAAGGGCCTCAGTCCTGCCCCTGAATCACAGCAGCTCTAGAGGCAGGTTGTGTCCAGCCTGAAGGGGATGGACGAGTCAGTGCTGTTCTAGATGATAGTAGTGATCTTTCCATCTGTGAAGTGCCAGCTGGCCCCTGAAATGGCCCATATGAGGTTCACTTATTGGATAGCTCTTCTCTTAAGACATGGAAGAGAGCAGAAGTCCTGCCTCAATTTCTGCAAGATTAGAATTTGGGTTGCACAAAGGCTATCTCTGTTATTACAGTGCAACATTCCTTTTGCCCCTCTGTGTTACAGTCTGTCCTGCCTCCCTGCTCTTCTCAGCACCTGTTAGGGGACATCTCATTTCCATTAGTGGACATGTATCAGTGTCAGTGCCATGCTGGATGATTCAGGAGGACAAAGCACCCTGTTTGTTCGTGGCCTTCTGCGATATTCGTTGGCATTTACACTTTGGGGCTCTTGAAACTCATGCTCATTGTTTTACTAGTCTACTTGCTTGTGCATACAGGAGAGGAGTTCGTACAGTGGCTGTACCACGCCTTGACTTGTGATTCCAAACCAAGGTAGCCCGAGGTATCCAATTTAATAGCTCTTTGCTTACATGGTAACGACATTGTCGTAGGATTTCTTGTGCTGTATGTCATGTCAGTAATCGCATCCCTTGTGGGGAGTTCCTGTACCTGTCAATAATTTCCTTCTCCCATTACAAGAGAGAAATAAGGCATGCGTATTCCTCACACTTGTAATTATAGCACTTGGTGCTCCTTGTACTCCTGTGCTTATATTGCTAAGCAAAGGATCAAACATGGCTTTTTAAACAGAACAGTATTCTGTCGCACCCCTGCCCAAATGAAGTATCTTCTGGGATCAAAGCTAAACTCTGAAATAATTGTCGGCTTGTATTTTCTGTCTTTGGTGTGATGTGCTCATCCACTTCATCTCTTTGAGCCAGAGCTGGTGCTGTAAACTGCTGTTGCTCTAATATAAGCTAAGGGAGCCACGCTGGTCCATACCCGCTGATACCTGTCCCTTAATGTTGACAGCCAACATATGTATGAAGTCCCTGTCAAATGCAAAGAAAACAGATGGCTCTTGTGTTGGAAATAGCCTCACGTCTCATTCCTTTCCTTGATTTTTGTTTTACATTTTCCCCTGTCTGTCTGTGTTCAGCTCCTTCCTTTTCCTCCTCCTGGTGCATGGACCCATGGCCCACACGGCAGAACTGCGTAAGAAGCATTTTGAGTTTTTGCTCAAGATACCTCAACTTGGTTTCAGTCAGATTAATTAACCCTTCTTTTTCCCTGCCACCCTTACGTTTGGTGCATTATGCAAGAGTAAAGTTTGCCTGGCATAGAATTGGGCCATAAACTGGGCTGCCATAAAGAAGCTATTCCAAAACTGAGTAGCTCCCCTGACTTTTGAAGGATCAAGAAGCTCTAGTGTTTACCCTCAAGAAAATTTATGTTTTATGCCTCAAATAGAATTGAATTCCAGCTTCCAAAGTGACTCTTCCCTCCCTTCTTCCTATACATATGGATCTGTATATCAACCCAGATGTATCTATACTGGGAACAAGGAGGTGCAAATACAACGTGTGTAAAGAATTTAGTAATTGTAGCTTTAGCTACTGATTTGGCAGGAGTATCCTCTGCTGTTCCCAGCTTGGAACTCTGCTAATAGAACACATCTGATACAGGTGTATCATCAGCTGATACATCACTGAGATGAAAACAATTTGGTAATGTTTGGTGAGTTATGGTCTTGATGTACTTCCACTAAAACAGCACTGTATGTGTTTGTCTGGATTATAGGACAAGCGGCTCATTTTCATGGACATGAGAATTGCACACGTGTGTTTGCACTGAGGAGAGGAAACTGCTGCAAAGACTGAAAAAACCCCATTGATATATGCTAGAAAGAAAACTTGATCTTCCCCCAAAATAATAATTTCTCAGCACAAATAAGAAGTAATTGATTGGAAAGGATGCCAGTTAAGGAACTCCTTTGCAGCGGGTAAATTTACTGTGCATAATGCGCCAGGTTTTATCTGTATAGACAGAAACGGATAATTTCAAACTCTGCTAATACTGCTCTGAATTTTGCATCTGAATTAACACTTCAGTGGCACTGCGTGTCTGTGAGTAATTTGGAGTGTTAGTTGGGAGAGAGGCTGTTGCTTTGTCCCACGGAGGCGCGACAAGCGGAGCCCTCCTCACCTGCTGCCTCCAACTGACTCCAGGTCCTTTTCCGGGGGCGGGGGGATTTTCTGATCCCGGTAGAGTTGACCAGATCGTTGGGAGAGGATCCTCCATGACTGACAAGGATCGGACCAAAGGGCCAGCGGAGGGGGAGCTGCCCGAAGACCCCAGCATGATGGGCAGGCTTGGAAAAGTTGAAAAACAGGTATATTGGGTCAGGAGGGGCTTCTTGTCAGAGGGTGTTGCACGCATTGTGTTGGTATTCTCTTGCCTTTTTACCCAAGTGGGACATTGCCATTCAGTAAAAGAAAAATGTAAGAGCCAAGAATATTTTGAAAAAGAAGGAAGGTGAATGCAGTGAAAGGTCACTGAATGTCTTAGAAGCCTAAATGCCACTTTCAAAACAGGGGATTTGGAGTCTGTGAGTCTTTTTTAGTGAGTTTGTCAAAAGTCTGCATTATTTCTGAAAACAGCACATTGGTTTCTTTGCCACCACACTAGACACACTTCAAATGAGTCCCTGAGACTGGCTGCTGTAGCTGCTGGCCTTGCAGGAAAGTTTAAAATCTTCTAGAGGATAAGGCTCAGAAATACCCATGGCCATCTGAGCCCAGACAAGTGCCAAGTGCAGGATGGAGCTGGAAGCATGCAAGTGTGCTCCAGCTTTTCTGGAACTTGGTGCCTGTCAAAAAGATTTATAGGAGCATAAGGAAAACCTTGTAACAAGAGAAACCCTGTAACAAGGTGGACAATTAAACGCTTCAGAATGGGATGATGAAGTTTGAGATGGTGTGGGTCAGTGGTTATCTATGAAGCCCAGCCCCGCACTTGCATCTCGATGGAAGTTGCATGTACTCAGAATGTTAATGTGCTTCAGCCTGCATGTAGGACTGGAACTGTGGTGTTTTGCAGGTTCAGTCAATGGAGAAGAAGCTGGACTTCCTGGTGAACATCTACATGCAGCGGATGGGCATCCCACCAACAGAGACAGAGGCTTATTTTGGGTCCAAAGAACCAGACCCGGCACCTCCCTACCACAGCCCCGAAGACAGCAGGGAGCACATTGACAAGAATGGCTGCATCATCAAGATCATCAGGTCCACCAGCAGCATGGGTCAGAAGAACTTCTCTGCCCCACCAGCCCCAACCAACGCATGCCCGCCCTCCACGTCATGCCAGCGGCAAAGCCATGGCTCCTCTCCCGTCGGAGACCCCAGCTCGCTGGTCCGAATCCCACCTCCGCCCTCCCACGAGCGCTCCTTGTACAGTGGTGGGCACAGGGCGAGCGCAGAGTACCTGAGGAACGAAGACATTACAACCAAACACCATGAGAGTGCCATGAGAGACAGCGACACATCCATCTCCATCCCCTCGGTAGACCACGAGGAACTGGAGCGCTCTTTCAGCGGCTTTAGCATCTCCCAGTCCAAAGAGAATTTGGACATCCTTAACAACGGTTGCTATGCAGCCGTGGCCAAAATCAGACCCTACATTGCAGAAGGGGAGTCAGACACCGATTCTGACCTCTGCACGCCCTGTGGTCCTCCTCCCAGGTCGGCCACGGGCGAGGGACCCTTCAGTGACATGGGCTGGTCAGCGCCCCGGCAGTGAAGCCTTCCTGCAGCCGCTGAGCCACATCCAAGCGCTGGCAGCTGCCCTCTCCAGCTGTCCACATGTTGAACTTCTCAAGGAGATTGACAGCTAAGGTTTTCCTCCTTCTGGGACATCCTTAGCTGGCAGATACTTTCTTGCAGCTTACTCTGGGGGGGAAATGAGCAGGTCCGAGCCTGTGTTTGTGGAAGAGGTCACAGTGGTGAGCCAACTGGAGCTGTGAAGTCCAGATTTCTTTCATACTCTCTTTCTAAGATCATTAGGTGAAATTATTTCAGAGCGCAGGGTAGGCAATTCGCATTTCTTGGGAATCTTCAGATGTGCAGGGCAGGAAGAAATCAGGGCTTTTGTAGATCACAGTGACTGGTGGCTGACAAGTGTTGTGTGGGAATTGCTACGTCACGGAACCAGTGGTGACACCTTTAGGTGTTTTGGTGTTTGGAACGAACACGTCTGTTTCTGGCTTAGATTTCAGGTCACGTGTGATTACAGAGGGTTGTTACTCTATGGTTCCTCATTAGCTGTCAGGAAGGTGGCATAATTCTAATATAATACATGGAAATGTTGTGTAGAGCCCCTGGAGGAGAGGGATGGTGGCTGGGATATTTGCATGAGCAGAAGATATGGTCTCATAGAGTGGGACAGGTTAGGATACTGCTCTGAACCACAGCAGTCTGGAAACTGTCCCATCTTAGGAAACAGAAAGACTCAGAAGTATGAACTTGAGTGCAAGAAGAGGGACCACCCAGAGGGCAGAGAATAGAGACAGAAGGAGGACAAGAGTCTAGAGGGTTGGAATTTTCTATTTTAAACCATGTATTATATTTAATTATCTCTCCTCCTCCTGACCAGGGATGTGGGGTTGCTTTGAAAGCAAAGACAAACCAAAGGCAGCCCCTCTGGAGGGCTGCCATGGTATGAAGCCATTCTCATGGCCAACAGTGCCATTGCGGAGGCACAGCCACCAGACTAAATGGGGTGGGTGGATATGCAGGATTCTGTGGTCCCCGTGTTGCTGCGAGCTGCTGAGCTCCATCCTCTGGAAGCCCTGTTGGTCAGAGTGGGCACTTTTCTTACAGTTTGCATCGTGCCTGAACACTTTTGCACACACTATGCCCGTGAAAATCTTCCCTTTTGTCTTCTGCCCTGCCAAGAAACTCACACCCGTGTTCTTGGGACATCCTTTGGTTTGTTTGGATCCCTCAACCTGATTTAAGAGGTGCATCTTTGTTTCTTCATGATCTTTCAGAAGGCTCTTATCCATGCTTGCCCATGAGTTGTGCCAATCCAAGTCTGCCCCGTTTCACTGTTGTTCAAGTGCTTCCTTTTGGAAAGATCATTGTGGCATTACCAGGAGCCTCGGCAGCGCATTCCGCTGGGGGAAGGCGAGGGGAAAAGTGATGCTCAAAGTTTCTTTTGGGACCAAAACTAAGTTGTGAAGTGATCCTTTAACATGGATAGATCAGTGGGGTTTTTTGGAAGGGGGTGGATCAGAAGAAGCTGTGTTTGGGATCCATCTCCAGGGCTGTGTCACCATGGCTGGCATTGTGCCTCGGAATCCTCCCCTGCCTTCACAGCCCAAATCCCACACATATTTTCTGCTGGGGCTGGGGCTGTGTCAGTTGTTTCAAATCCCGTCTTTCCACATTTTCCCTGTGTCACATCAAAAGCCTGTTAAGGTTATTTAGGTGTCAACTTCATTTCTGTGTGGCCTTTGAGAGGTTGACCGTTGACATGCTTGGATTGAAGGGAGACTCACAGCCTGTTCCTCTCCACCCGTTTGCTTGACCCGACACAGCAACCAGGAGAGACCAGGGGCGGTTTCGGCCTTAGGGAAGATGTGGGTTCAGTCTGACAGGCTGCAGCCAGGAAAGAAAACCATTCTTTTGCTCGTGCCCAGGACCAACACGCAGGTCTTCACATGGATTGAGGAAGGGGAATAAAGGCTCTGCACAATTTTTCCTGCCATTTTTCACCATTCAGGAGGGGGAAACAATTTTCTTAGAGGGGCCCTGGTCTTCCAGCCATGCTAGTTCCTTTCTTTCCCATTTGAGCTGTATTTTTGTTAACTTCTGCAATTTTTTCCTCTCTGTGTTCCTTTTGGCTCCAGATTTCTTTGTGCAGAGTGAACCCTGCAATGCCCTTGACTTCCACAAAGAGACAACTTTAAATGCCAAATGGCTGTAAATTGTGCAGATTTGCCTCTGGCATGTTCAAAAATGAGATGCCTTCTGGCAGAGCAAGTAGTGTCAGCAGGTCCTAAATCAGACTTGGTGGCCTGTGTTTTCTACTGGCCACAAGAATAGAAATTGCATTAGGTGAGACAAAAATCAACTTTGCTCCATCCAGCTGCTCGCTGCAAATTTTGTTCAAGTCAGAGATAACAAAGATTTATTATCTTCTTTGTTTGCAATTGCTTTTTAAGGCCTGCTGGAAATTTGACTCGGCAGGGTATGATATAGAAATGCCAGGTGAGGATGAGGATGATGTCATGCAATCCTATTGCAGTGCGGGTACAGGACTGGTCTTTAATCATGGAATCACAGAATCATAGATTCATAGAACCATAGAATGGTTTGGGTTGGAAGGGACTTTAAAGCTCATCTTCAGGGACTGCACAGGAAGAATTGAGTTTACCCTGTTACTACACTACAGCCTATAATGGTCTTTTGGCTTATATCTTTAAAAGTATCTTTTTTGAAGGTATAGGATTTATTCCACCTTCCTATCAATGAAATACTGACACACACCTCCATCCACAACTATGCCATACATCATCAATTCTCATTCATCCAGTCAGGAAGACCTGGATTTTGAGGTTAATTTACACCAGAATTAGTTACAAATAATGCTCCTTATTCCCATGAAGTGGTTTAAGCCTGCATAAACAATGACATGGCCTTCTTGTTGCTTATGGACATAAATAATTCCATTCCTGCCCTAAATCGTAGTCCAGTACTCCTTGCAAAGTCTTCACTCTCAACCACTCAGCTCTCCCATGCCTGTGTCACACGCTGTTGGTGATAATCTCCCACAAGAAATCTTAACCACTGGATTAAAAGACACTAAATCAGATTTGTTACTTAGGCTGTCCCAATGACAAAGACCTTTAAAAGGGTGGACAGACAAACTTTGTCCCTCTGCTGAGCCTCTCTTGGGCTGGTCTTTGCTTCCCTTTCCCTCCCAACTCTTGTTGTGTATTTTTTGAAGGACAGAAACAAGTTTTAGGCAATGCCAGGTGTGGACAGAGGACTCCAAAGGGAGCTGAAGAAGAAGTGAAAGCCAAATTTCCAGCAGGCCATCTCCAACTAGTCTGGGGACGCCCATTCCCATGTGCCCAGAGCCTGGTTTCAGGAGGTGTCTGTGCTGAATGGGAAGCCATGACCTTAGACCAGAGTCTGGGACCTGGTCTCCAAGAAGCTTTTGGGCGGTTTTTTTTCCCCCAGGATCTGGGTCTAGGTCTGGAAGGAAATGCTGCAACTGGCCCCACCCGTGGGATGGAGCAATGCCTGGGACTGGGACCTGAAGCCACTGTTGGTTTTTGGGTGCGTCAGGTCCAAGTGTGAGTTCAGATGGTCGGAGGAGTTCATGTCTCTGAACAGGAGATGTGGCTGGAGATGTTGCAAGGTGGCCTTTCATAATGTGACCCCAAACATAGGAACAGAGCACTAGCCAGAAGTCAAATTTCCCAATATTTGGGAAGGGACTTTAATGTTACTCAAGTGAAGATTTTGTATATGAATTTCCTTGTTGACTCATTTTCTTAATAATACTTTCTAAAGCTAAAAATGTCAAGGAGCTCACCAAAAAGAAACCTCTTGTCCAGCTCAGAAAGCCATTGTATTTCTTTAGGCAGACGGTGTGATAGATCCGATTTTCTAAAAATATGTTTTGTTTCAAATGCCGTTTAATAGGTCCAAATAAATTCTGCAGGGTCATTGCTATTTACAGATAAATAGGTATATTTTTACATTTTTAATTGATTTTTAAAATTTTAAATTATGTGAATTTTTAGAACAAGTTTATATAATCTACCTGAGAAACCAGAGCATCACCTCAGATACAAATGCTCCCCTTCCAGACAGTTACCCAAGAAAAGAGAAAAACACCTTCACTCATTTTTTGCCCAAGAGGGAGTCACTGGAAGCTTCATTTCCCTGATATCCTCAGGCTACTTAGGTCCCAGCAACATTATTGCTAAAACTACAATGTAAGTAATAACAGAGAAACTGAAACTCCTAAGAAATTTACCCAAAAGTTGTCCCATATAAAGACCCTTAGCAGTGAGTATTTCATTGGGAATGTTCAAAAGCCCAGCAGCAGGGTAAGGATTTCTGTTTCTCCATCATGTGAACCCTCAGGCTGAGCGAGCCCTGAGCCTCCAACCTCCAACCACGGCTAAATTCCTGCATCTTCTCCATCACAGGTCATCATCCTCTCTCCATCACAGGTCAGCATCTTCTGTTGCCCATCAGCTTCCTTTTCCTGAACCAGAAACAAGGAAATCAGGTACAAAAGCTCCTTCACCTGAGGAAACATCGAGGCTGCCGAGGGCTGTGGTGGAGGGCTGAGGGCAGCAGCCCCTGCGAGCCCCGCGGGGTCGCAGCTGCTCAGCTGAGTTAAAGCAAACTCTTGCTTTTAGCACACAAACACCCCGACTTTTCTGCCTCGGAGAGCAAAATCTGCTTAGAGCAGGGGTGTGGGTTCATTGGTTTTTTAACGACAACAATAGGGTGGGTTTTTAATAATAAGGTTAATGATACTGCATAGGAATCTTCTTTAGTATATCTTAGTGTTTGATGCCCCAGTGACACAATACTGCTTGCCTTATATTAGTGTCTAGAGGGAGAGGGATTACACACCTTTTGATACACTATTAATCACGCTTCTAATTTAGGTAGCAGCGGGGTCCTTTTTAACCTATGAATGTGCTTTCTGGACTATCTCACTGACTGTACTCTCAATTTTGCCTGCTACTGCATGCAGCCTGAGATGAGTAGACAGCAATATGCTCCAGCTGTATCTGCACTCCCAGATTGCTGTAGTACCTGACGAGGTAACGTTGCCAAAAGCGTCATTTTGGGGAGAGTCTGTCCTCCCAGTGCCCCATCCCGTGGGGTGCTGTGGTGCTCCTGTAGGTAACACTGACACACCAGGTGTTTTTCATGCTGCAAACGGTCACCGCCCCGTCCCTCTGATACAGCATGCACAGACTCCACTTCTACTGCTTGTAACTACGGGGTGGAAAAAACGTGTTTGTACCTGTGATTCCTTCAAATGTGTACATGGGGAGGAAAAAATACAAATTGTGTTGGCTGTGTGTAACAACCTCCTTTCCATCAGGATGCCTCTGAAAAAGAGCACCCCAGATGCCCCTTTCTGAGGGTTTGGAGGAGCAGGCAGTGCCAAGGATGGAGGACTGGTCTTCATTTTGGAGATGCCATTTGAACCCACATGTGTGGGACTTGCCATACGTCTGTTTTAATTCCCACTGGATTCTCTCACCTGCATCCAGCTTTGGGGTGCATGTGCATTTGTGCCTGCAGCACAGCCCGAGGGACAGGGGGGAATGTGATTCCAAAACTTTGGAAAACCTTCTTTGGAAATTTCATCCACCCTTGTCTACAGCCCTGGGTGGTCTTGGGGACTCTGCAGCTGTGCCATAGCCATTTCTCGTGGGAGCATCTCTTACTCTCCTCACTGAGTGGCATTGAGCTACCTTTTTATCTCCATAAATGTTTTGCCATTGTTCTCCCTACTGTAACACCAGACTGTCATGAGGCCTTCAGGGTTTGCCCATCTTGCTGGTGTTTGCAGTCTCTTGTATCTCTTGGCACTGCTGCCATGATCTAGTTTGACCCTGATCCCATATCCTCACCTCCCTTACCCATACTATTGACCAATGAAGCTGTAATGCCAGAACTCTGCACTGCAACTTGCTGTTGGTCTGGCATCACCAGATGCACCAGAGAGCCTTCATATTTTGTTAGCATGACAGTTTTGCTTTTTATTGGCAATTTATTTGCTTCCTCATTGAGCCACCGTGGCCTCATCCCTGGTTTGTTCTGCTGGAGCCTTTCCACGCAGGGATGGAGCCTGTGTTGTCCCTCTGCAGCGCCCTGGGAGGGTTTGTCCCCATGGCTTTTGCTGATTGCAGTGAAACAGGGATGAGGGTTCAGTTCAGGTTTTCTTGGCCAGCTGAACGTCTCAGAGAAGAGCTCACAGTGTAGATGCTTTTGCTTCCTGAGGCAAGAGCTGTTTTCAAGACCCCCGTCCCCCTTTAGTGGCCCACACGTGGCTCTGCATGGCAGGCTTGATAATGGGGAGAACTGGAAAGCAGCCAATCCAAGCTGTGCTATTTCCAAAGCTGCCAGTGGACCTGGAAGCATCTTGCCCTCTCCTAGTTCCTGTAAATACAGCTGCAGATGAATGGCTCCAGCAGCATCTGTTTGTGTAGTTCTGAGAAACTTGAGCTCACCACAAAGCTTTCCAAAACTCAGTGCCAAGGTCAGGCATTTCACCTGCAGCTGTACCTATAATTTTAGGGCAGGGCTAATGATTTCGGGTAGAAGCCATGCAAAAATCTTCAGTTTGGGTAGTTGTGACCCCAAAATAATGCTGAATGTCATGCTACCAACAAAGCCTGCCTTGGAATTTCATCTCCATTTGACACTGATGACTGTGGATTTGGGGAAATGCTCTCTTCTTCCCTCACCACACAAAAAAGGGTTAGCACAAGTCTTGCAAGCTACAGTGGGAAAATGCTCCTGATTTTACATGCCATGGGCACCTCCCATTGGAGCAGAAGCAGCATTTCACAGTAATCCTTTAAACTTGACCAACACTGTGGCCATGACCCAGTGTTTTCTATATGCAGCGATGTCCATGAAAAGGGTTTATCACAGATGTGGCTGTAGAGGTTTCAGTCCTTTAGCATCTCTGTAGACACCATATTCAGCCTTGCTGAGGAGAAGTCATCAAGGCTGGTGACAGGTCTTTTCTGTCCTGCCTGGTTATTCACACTAGTCCATCATCTTCCCTGGAGCTGAAGTTATCCCATGCTCCTGTCAGCAGGCAGGATGGAGACCTTTCTGTGTTGGTTACTTTTACCTCCCCAACAAATCCTAAAATTTGAAGTTTCTTCACTTTTTCTCAGAAAATTCACGCACAGTGTAGAGTACCTGAGACTTCCAGGAACACCGAGGCAAAACCAGATACAGCTGATAAATGACAGAGATTTTGTTATTTTAAATCAAGAGCAGATGTTAAACATAGTTGCAGTTGCTGCGTGGTATATCAAATGCTTTAGGAGATTCAATAAATTATTCTTATAAATGTTTGATTCTTTTATCAGTAATTCATATAGGTGGGTGCCACTGTTCTTACAGAGCAACGCTCCACACACTAAAACTATAGTCCTGTTTCTCCAGTATAGACATTGTATTTATGAAATTTATCATGCTTAGTGTCACTTTGGCACAATATTCACGTGTGCTGCACACGGATTGCACATGACATGCCATATGCTGGTAGGTATCTTTACATGTAATCAGCGTATGTGTGTTGAACAGACACCAGAGTTTCACCTGCCTGGTTTGTGATGTGACTCAGCATAACTGGAGAATGAGAAAAATGAACATCCTGTTAAGAAATGTACTGCATTCGAATGCTTCTTTAAACAGATTTTATCAGGAAGCTAAAATAAGAGATTGCCTCTGTAATGTTAATTAAAAAATACCTGAACAAAACACACACAGCCCATAAGTACTTAACAGCTACTGTATTCCTATATATTCTTCATTGCTATACGTCTGAACTGTAAATTCTGTACAGACTGAATGAAGTTCACAGTTTATCTTCGTCATAACCTGCAAGATAAAAGGACAACACAACTTTGGCTGCAAAAAACGTGTGCATGTGGTTTGTGCACAGGCACCTCCGTGTTACTGTGTGTGCCTGTGGACACGAGCACCTGCACACACACAGACACACAGACACACACACAGACACACACACACACACACAGACACACACACACACACACGCTCCAAAACAGACAAAGCTGCATCTGAGATGCGCAAGAGGAGAAAAGAGTTCAATTTTGGAGGTGAGCGAGAGGGTAAAACCAAACCAAAAGACTATTTTAATGATGTCTTTCTGTCAAAAAGGAAGATTTGCAATGGGAATTGATTCGTGACTCCCATCCCAAGGAGAAATCTTACTTCTGAAGGCAGCACAGGCCATGCAGCAGAGCAGTACAGTTCTTTGAATGATGATTTCTTTGGCTTCATTTCAAACAAACGAAGATAATACAGTGGCCAGTGCCAACTCCAAGTCTAAAAAGCCCATTCCTAGCATATGTGGCCAAACAGTTGTCCCATGCCATCAGAGAGCCAAGGGCAAAGGCTTTCCGTGCTGTGACAGGGTGTCCCACAGCAGCAGTGCTGGCTGGTGGCAGTGCCATGGCCTTCCACAAACCTGGCTGCTGCCCAGGCAGAGGATGCCTCTGCCTTGTGGGTCTTTCCTTTGCCTACACATTTAAAAAAGCCCCTATTTAAGAGATGTTTAAAAAAATAGTCATCAAAAGGCCATCTTTGATCTTAAGAGTTATGGAAGAAATGACTTTGTTATAACCACAAAATCTGATTCTCCGAGCAGGTCAGCCTTCAGACTCCAATTGCCACTATTCAGAGATTTCACCAGCCTCGCCAAATGAATCGTCCTCTAGGATTTAATTTTGCCCATATTTTCACAGGTATTTATATTGGGCAGAACTTACCCTTCAGTGTTTAATTTAACTAAACAAAGGTATGAAGAGATAAATCTTCCAGTTAAATACTGCTGGGTGCCATTATAAAAATAGCAATCAAATTTTTGCATTGGCCTGAAATTCATCTCTAGGTCCAAAGTTCTCAGCTTAAAGAGCTGCTTCTGTCCTAAATAGGTTACTAAGCAAAGGGTACATCCATTGCTGGAGTATGTTGCCATTTCCCTGAGATACCTTGACGTTAAACATGGTTTATTACATCATCTGGCTCGTTTGGCCTTAACTGGGCTAAGAATGGTTCATGCATTTGTCCTGACAGTGAGAGCTGAGAGGTGAATTTCACACCGGGACGAGCCTTCGCCTCCCGCTGGTAAAACTCGGGGCTCGGCTCGAAGTTTGGTTGTCCTTTAGAAAGCAAAGACAGCTGCTGCTTTGCTTCCTTTCATTTGCTCTGTTGCCTTGGCTTTCTTGCACTTTTGTTTCATCTCCAAAGAATCTCTCATAATGCCTTTGGTACTTATGTACGATTTTAAAACATTTTGTATGTATGGAATGGTACACACTTTCTCTTGTAAGATAGCAATCGGGGTTTTTTTTATTTTAAATATTTATGGTTTGTTTTGTTGTTGTTTTTTTTTTTTTTGTGAATGTGTAATTTCCTCTGTACATTTCGATCATGACTTCGTGCAATGTACATTTTATAGGGACGGGTGCCAAGGGAATGACTTGCAGTCTCCTAAGGGACTAGCTGGAAGCTGGCTTGACAAAGTCACATAAGGTTTTCCATAAGCACCATGGAAGAGCAACATAGCCCAGACTTTTACACTGAGCATGATTCAGCGTGTACCTTCACAAGGATGACTGTGGCAGCTGCAAAACTGTATATGTGTGATGCGAAAAAACAACAGTGATGGTCGCAATCGGAAGGGAAATGGAGGGAAATTAAATAATCACAGTCATTAATTTAAGCCTCAAAGCATCAGAATGGAAAATTTGCATTCGGTAAAAATACCAGAGATTTAACCTTCATGAGATGAAATACACATTTATTTTTTCTTTGCACCTCTTCTGTTCTCTTTGTTTCTTTATTTCTGGGGATTTCTTGGTGTTTTGGGGACGTATTTAATGGCTTGTAAAGAGGAGTGAGATGGTGACTGACCCTTCCTGGCATTAAACCTTCACGCCTGTTATATCTGATGTTAGACAGTGCTTTACTTTCTGATTTATTAAATCAAGCTCAGAAATCTCAAGTGCCCTTACTTACAAGGACATTTTGCCTTTAGAGTCCTTTAACAATATTGACTTTCTTCGGGGTTCAACATCAGCCACATCCTGACAGATAAAGGGTGGTTACTGGAACTCTTTGCCACCCATGTCAGCTCCTCATCACCCTGCTAAAAATTGAGGCTGATGTCATTGAGGTGGGCTCAGACCCAAGATACGGCACTGGGAAGGATTTTTATCTGTGCCACGGGTTACCTTCCTTACCAGGCATCAGTCCTAAATTTGGGCTTGGCAGCCCTGCCCGGGAGTGAAGTGGGTTGACTGACAGTATTTCCCGTAGCAAAGTTGGCTGATGAAACAGCAGTTCCATTTTACAAGAGAAAAGGAGAAAGTAAAAATCCCTTCCTCCATACTGATACTTTTGCCAGAAAGAGGAGTATGAGAACCCAGAGGAACCAGGGCCTGGGCTTTAAAAAGCCTGCCATTCATTTGGGCGAATAAGAGAGGGGCAGTAAGAGAGGCTTGGCAGAATGAACGCTGTGCTCAGGCACAGCAGCCTCTGCTTGTGCCGGAGGATTTGGCCCAAAGCCTTCAGCAGCTCCATCCTCCCCAGGGCTGTCAGAGGAGGCCAGGTGTGAGCATTTCCCAGCGGATACGGCACATGGGGCGTGCTTAAATAACATCACCGGATTTTAGCTCTTTGGGTGTCACACCGGTGAGACAAGCAGGGAAATTCCCGGTGTGCTAAGGCACATTCCCCTTGTCCCCTGAGCAGGATTATGTGCTGGTGCAAACGCTGTCCTGCAGCATCCCCCACGCCCTGAACCGGGATGCTGATGGGGCCACACGTGGCACCTGCTGTGCCAGGGCAGAGCAAAACTGCTGAGCAGACCCGCAGCCCTTGCTCACATGTTCGCCAAGCCAAGAGAGGAAACCAGGCAGGAAGAGGCATGGCTTTTCCCTGCCAATTGCCCTCCAGTGACCTGATAATCTGGTCCAGGGGAAAAATCAGGAGGGCCTTTTTCCCTGCAATGGTAAGTGTCCCTCTTTGTGGAACAGAAGTAAATACGGGAAGCTCAAGGAATTCATACGAGCACAAATAACTAAATCCCTTAGGATTGTGGTTGCCCTGGCTGTCACAGGAACACATCTACGTGGTCTTCTCAAAGCTGGAGTTTCTCAAGGGAAAATGATTTTATTTAAATTCTTTGGGCAGGGCTATTTTGCCCTCAGTGCTTTCTAGCATGTGGTCCACCAGGATGCCAGGAGCTGGATCCCAAGGAGGTGTGACTACATGATGTTGCACTAACTCAGGATGCTCCCAGGGAAGTTCACAGCTCGCTGACTCTAAGGAGGTTTAATAAGTTAAGTAAAAGTTGTTTTCCCAAATAAGCATGGTTGGTTGGGATTGTATATGCAGAGACAGGGTCTGAAGTTCTGCAGGATGAGCTCATTGCCAAAAACTCTGCCATACTCTACATAAGCAGAATCCCAGTTAGGGTATTTCTGTTTGCTGACTAATTAAACCATTTACTGTCCTTGAAAATTAAAGAAACATTTCTTCCTGTCCTTGAAAATTAAAGGAACATTTTTTCCTTTTTCTCTGGAGGGGTAAGCAGGAGTTGTTACAAGATGAAGGCTCAGGTTGTAAAATCTCAGTCCTACTTTTGGGCATTCCATTTAAGACACCTGGAGCTGGTGCTTCTCAGTTCAAAGTGGAAAAAAAAAAGCCAATTGTTGCTTTGGATCCCAGTAACAACTGATTCCTCCATCTGGGTTTCCAAACCTGAGTGGGCAAAAACCTTTTTCCTTCCTGAAACTGCAGTTTCTCAGTGGCAGAACCATGAATGAAATCTCTCTGATCCATTTAATGCTACTCCAGCTCTGCTCTGGGGTCTAATTTATCCTTATTACCTTCTTGGCAGCTCTCCCCTGTTTCCATCTACAGTAACCTAATGGTGGTTTTGGGCAGAAAGTGTCTTTCTGGAAAGAGAAACCTTTTTCAGCAAGGTGGTCACCCTCTTTATGTAAGGAACTTAACAATACATAAAGACAGACATAAATTGAAGTGGAAGGAAGAGGACATGGGACACACTTTAAAAGATTATGTAATTTGGCATGAATAAGGAATTTGGTGAGTAATGGAACATGAGACTGTTCATACAAAACTCATGAGCACATTTTTTCCTCTCCTTGCTCTTGAAGGACTGTTATCATGAGGCAAGTTAGAGGTGGAGAGAGGACATTTTCAGGTACAACTAAAAAGGCCATAAGATTACTCTTCAAACCACTGAACTTAGTTGTTAAATAAAACAAATGTCCCTGAGCTCCTCGTTCCACTTTGGCTTCAGCTGAGCCAGTCCCAGACACTCCCCCATGACCAGACCTATAAACTACACATTTCCCAATGACTTATTAAACAAAGGTTTTAGATTGAGTTATCATCACTCCATCTTTCTAGTACCAACAAAGCTCTTTCTTTTTCTCCCTCTGTCACTGGTCAGCACTGATGTGAGGGTTTTGTTGAACTGGCATTATTTTAATTTTTGCAGCTTTCCTTTCAAATCCTTTTTGAGCACACAGGCAGTGCGTAGGTTTGGGATTGGTTTTCCAAACTAAGGTAAAAACACAATCTGTGTCTTTTCAGGTCCCGATTTCTTCTTAAAAGACAACTGCTTAAATATGATTTTATTCTTTGCCTTCTCCTGATTCAGTTGTAGCTTTTACTGAAATCACAGTATGAAGGAGCCAGTGAATACAAATCAGTGAAGACCCTTTTAATTAAGTGGTTAAACCAAACAGCAACACACACCAAGGCACAACAGATGAACTGGGAGAACTGGTGCATCATGTAATCCCAGCTCCCTGTTACTCACCAGCAGAGCACCATGAGGTAAACACATGGAGCCATATTTTCTTGGTGTGGAAAGGGAAATAGTAAATAGAAGAGCAATCTCAGAAAGAGCATCTCCTGCTCAGTAGTGACATGACCTCAGGGTCTCCCTCTCCTAAAGATCCAGGCGCTGGCATTGCTTCAAACCCACCTGCGTTAACTTATCAACACGTGCTGCCTGTATTCGAGTCTCAAAGGTGAACTATCCTCTCCATCCCATCCTGCAGCAAAGCCAGAGCTCCTCTCCAGGAGGAGGGAGGCGAGCAGCCTGCCCCGGAGCTGGACCCTAGATGGCAGAACGAACATGCTGCTGAGCACCGCGCTGGAAACGCGCCCGCTGCTGCACGGCAGCTCCTAAATGGAGCAGACTCATCCTCTCCCTGTTCCAGCTGAATTTCTGGGTCTTTCAGAGGCCAGAAAACCATCTTCCTGCTCAGTAATTATAGCTAAAAAGTAATTGGACCTACACAATTTTTTGAGGGATGCATCCCTTACAACCAGCTACCTTGGAGCTGGTTTTCTGGGGAGAAGCAGGAGAGTGTCCTCAAAACTAAGCACACACACACACACACAGACACACACACACACAGAGTTCATCTCCAGATTTCATCTCTCCTAAATAAGGGAAAAGTGCAGGCAAATGTGGGGTCTTTCCCAATTGTAGGAAGTCTCCCTTAGGATGCAATTTGTTCAGGGAAACAACATTATTGGCAAAAATAAAGGGATTCTATGAAACTGGGTTCTTAAATGGGACAAAATATGTTTTCTTGTAAGGAATGGGGTATTCTGTGAGGTGGGAAAAACTACTGAGTGGGCAATTACCAAAGACTCGAGGATTATTATTTCCTGGCCTCTTGTCCTTCAAGCTGAGAGTGGGAGGAGAAGAAACACATTTTGGTTTTATTCCATGATTTATTGATAGCATCGAATATATTATTCAAAGCTTCCTTCTCATTTGAGGTCTGCAGGCTTTCTAGTTCAGCATGGCAGGAAGGGCTGGGCTGGGAAGAGACCCCTTCTTGTCTTCTGCACCTCAGCCACATCCCTCAGGTATTTCCATGGCAAAATAGGGACTTTTAGATTAAAATCCTGTGAAAAGGCAGCATCTGACCAGGACATGGTTGATGTGCCAGGCTGTGCAGCCACGACCCTCTCCCCAGCAGAGGGTGCAGGAGCTTTATTTCCAGAGTCTCATCGCTTCATTAATTTGGGATATTTATTAACGCATTGGTGGCAATCCAGTCCTGTGTTCTCTCACCTGAATTGTGTCCTGCAGATCACAGGGACTGTGCTCACCCCATCCAAAGGCTTGGCCAAAGGAAGGAGCTCCCACGTGGATTCCTGTGGATTTCAGGTGGAGGGAAACATGTAGTGGTTTTCCCCATCTTGCACCATTGCGGGCTGTCCTGTGCCGAGCAGAGCTATTTAGCTGATGGACACACAGCCCTTGGAGGATGGATGGCACTTTGGAAAGCCCTGGTAGGATTGTTCTGCTTTAGTCATAAAAGGCAATGGTGCAATTCATCTTCCACCGCAGCCTGGAAGCCTTTGGGACCAGCCCGAGGGCTGATTTACTCCATCCCTTCCTAATGGGGAGAGGGCCGGGAAACTGAGCCTGGACTTTGATGCTTGGTGATGGATATTGATAAGGGAGGGTGTTTGATGCAGAAATGGGATGTCTGACAGAGGAATAAAGGCAGGCTGTTTGCAAATCAAATTTCCACGGGTACAAAGTGGGCAAAGTGATGTTACACAAAACACAAGAAAAGATGTTTTAATGCATCGGAGTTTAGCAAAGGTGGGATAAATACCACTGGTTCTGCAGAAATAGGAGCTTCCCAGCAATCCCGTTTCCCCACAGCATCCCAGACTGCACCCTCCGATGGCAGAGCATCTCATGTGGAGGCACCGGGACACACAGAGACAGGGGGAAGGCTCCTACTGCTGTCCAGTGGCTGAGGCTTAGCTTGGAGGAGGGGGGAAAAAAGCCAAGAACACCAGCAGAAAGTTCAGCAGCCTTTAAGAATTTTACCTGCCACTTTATGGGGTTCTGTAAGAGTAAATCTTATGTAGGTTCTTCACCATATTACCTGCAAAATGGGAATTTTGTCTCAAAGCTGCACCTCAGTCATCCCAGGTGAATGCGGACCAGAAAAAGAAAAACAGGAAAGGACCTCCTCAATGCCTTTAATTTCCAAGATTGCCAGTAACCAGAAACCACTTGTACCAACTGATGGGATGAAATCTCAGTCCTGAGCTGTGGAAGGTGACAATTCCTTTAAAATATCAATGGATAGATGTGTCGGGTGCTGAGCTTCATTCACCACTCACCCTCTTGCTGTACCAGGAAGAAATGAGAGTCACTGAAAGGAAGGGTCCAGCTGAAGAATGAAAGAGAAGGCAACCTTGTCCTACAGTGATAAATCCTGCTCCTTAATAACAACACTCCTGCAGAGCATAATTTTTTTCCCCCTGCTTCCAAGCAGAAAAGGTTTGATTCCCAAAGTCTGTTTTCTCCTTCAGCCTTCACAGATATTGATTTGTATTAAAATAGATTTTAGAAAAGGGAGGGGAGAAAACAGCCCCATGACCTTCGCGATTATTCAACAGTCAGAGTCTCTTAAAAAATATCTTGATAATAGATTGGCAATTTTCTGTGGCTGCTCTGAAGCTGAAAGGCAGGGCAGCCACGTAGGAAGGACAGCAACACAAGCAGCAGAATCTGCCTCTGTAACCTGAATAAATACTTATTCTAGTGGGATTTTTTTGTCCTATTCAGCCCTTTTGATTAAGGGTTCAGATACCTGGTTTTGTCTGAACACGGTTCTTTGATGTCTGCTGGTCGATGGGTGCAGTGCCACTGGAGCTGTTCACATTTATGAGAGCTGATGAGATCGCCCATTGCCCCTTCCCAGATGTGTTCCTCTAACCCACATCATGTGGGATGCCCAGCACCCTTCACAGGAGCCACAAAGGTGGGCTCCAGTGTCACCTGTGGCTTGTGAGACAGCAACAAAGGTGCTCCCAAGCACTGCCCACATCCCACTAAGTAAACCAGGAACCTCCTTCTTAGACAGTGGGACATGGAGGGCATCACAAGACAAGTTTAGGGACTGGTACTCTATTGCCCATGACTGAGTATAAACAGAGTTTTGGACTCCTACAGTGAAGGCATCTGATACAAGCCAGAGTCTACTGAAGGCAATTCACAGAGTTTTGCTCATATGGCCTTGGAAAAAGTCTTACAAGTTTTCTATTTATGGATGTTGTATTACCATGTAGTCAGAGAAATTTCCAGGCATCTCCTAGATGTGGGGGCAGATGAGATTGGTATCTGACTTCTGGAAAACCTTGTTCTTGTGAGTCCTTGCACTATAGTTTTCATTTTTGTGCAAGGTATGATTTGTCCTAAGCGAAAGGAGATGAGCAATTTCTACAGAGGAAAAAAGAGGTTCTGTTCTCTTGCCTTTGGCTAAAGTATCTGCAGTAATGCTGGCTAAATAAAAGGAAAAATCAAGCTTTGTTTTTCAAGGACAGGTGGGCAGGCAGCCAAAGGGCTTGTGAAGAAAGCTCCAAACCAACCTTGACCTCTCCCTCCTGGGCAGAGATTTTCCCCTTGGCTGGGAGTTGTTACGAGAATCTACCAAATTCACAGGAATTTTTAAGAGCATTTAATGAGTTGCCTGTTTGGAAGTGAAAAGCCAACAAAACATTACCACAGCCTGCTCTTCACATCTGAGGGATAACATCTCCTGTGTATCTCCCTTTCTGGAACAGTAACGGAGGGCATAGAAAAGAAATAAATATCCTAAATATCTGTTAGTCCTAGAACCTCCAGCCACCATTTAAAACACAGCCAAGACAGCTTTCCTTGAGGTCTGCACAGGGACAGCCACTGAAAGAAACGCTTTGCTGGAGATACTCATTAATTCCCCACATAGAAAAGACATAGACAAACTCTTCAGATGTTGCGAGCTCATGGTTTTTGCCCTCTATAGAGCTGCAGATGCAGAGTCCTGGCCAACTCCTGACATGCTACCATTTGCTGAGTGAATTAAAAGTCTGTGCTTATCGTGGGCACACAAAACAAGTGTTATCTCTGTAATTAGACTGTTAAAACACAGCACAAGCTACAATTTCTCATGATAATAAAATAGTTCATTAGCATAAGTCCATCAAGAGCAGATTTTAAAAATAATTGGTTTAGATTTTGAGCTAACATCTGCTTTGATTATTAGCTCTTGGACACTTTGGTTTTAATTGGACAATTTAAAGAAAATGTTATCCAGTGCCTCTGGTCTTGCTTTAATAGAAGATTTCTTTTAAAGAAGAGTTCTGTGGAAGTTTGCCTTTCTGTAAAGAAATGTGGAGGGGTGAAAAAGTCTGTAATAACAGCAGTTACAGCCATTCTTAACTGTAATGGTGGCCAGGGTACCAAATTAAAAGAAAGTGAAATTGAGTAGTATTTTTGAAAGTTTGATTTCCATTCTCTGAATGGGAGCACCATGTCCTGGGGGAACAAAGTACCTTGCAAATCAGTATCTTCCTGTGTTGGAGATGCTGTTCCACTTGGGGCTGTACTTTTTAAAGGGGCACCCAGGGACCTGCTGTGGGGTCCCAGCTCAGGAGCCCTGTACAGCTGCCTGCACCGATGGTCCATGCTGGCAGAAGATAACTCATTACCGCCTGCACAGCCAAGAAACAGGGACAGGGATACAGAGGGAGCTGCTAGAAATGGCCCACGAAGTTTTCTGCCACAGGGAATGGATCACATGGACAGAACATCAGTTTAGGGAGCTGGAAATACACAGCAGATGGAAGAGAGCCGTTTGTGCCAGAGCAGAACTTGGCAAGTGATGGCTGAAGCTGCTGAGGTAACATCAGCTTCTGTTCCATTGGAAAGCTGTGTATGTTTTTCTTTTTAACCTGAAATTCTGTTGCCAAAAAAAAATGTGAGTGAAAGGGATTTTGCAGCATGTGAAGGAGAAGTATCAGGTCACAAGCTGAGACAATTCCCTTAAACCTTCCTCTTCCAAAGTAATGTCACCCCTGGTTCATCCCTGGTGCTTCTCCTGCTCTTCAAACTGCAGTCTTTGGCTTTGCCAGACATTTCTGCCACTGACTTTCAGCAAGTCTGTATCCTGTTCTCAAATCATCCTCTTACTGTCTCCATAAGCTTGGATCATCCTCTGCCCACTTCTCCAGCTGCAATCCTACTTGGGGTCCCCCCATGCTTCCAGGCTTCCCACAAAGGTCTCTCACAGGAGGCCAGAGGTCCCCCATGGAAATGATCAGGGACCCCTTCCAGGTGACTTTTCCCATTCCAGCCCGGAGTTCTGGAAATAGCAGCCTGCCCACGTTTGGACACCTTGCCTGAAATGAGGCAGACGAAGCCTGTAAAACTCTTCCCCTGACATTCCGAGCTGCTAATCTTTAATGCAAACTGTTGCCTTGGTATTTGCATTTGAAATGAGTTTGCATTTCCTTAACTCTGTTGCCACCCCCTCTGCAACAGTAGAGATGCTGTGATTTTTGTAAGAGCATTTGAGAGAGCAGGTTGTCCCTGTGTCCTCAAGATGTGTAGGTCTTAAAACACCGCCGTAAAAGGATGCTGCTGCCCTCCTTGGTGCTGCCAAAATTCATCCCCCCAGTCCTCAGAAGCCAGTGGTCAGGCAAAAGGACCAGTTCTGGCATATTCTGTATTCCTAATCTCTCTCTTATTTTTTTTTTTTTTTTCTTCATGGTTTTGTGATTTAGAAGCTGTAATCAAAGCATTTTGTTTTCTCAAAGGCATGTTAGAACAGCTGGTCATTCAGCATGGCACAGCTTCTACCAAGCCCGTTATGTCATGCAGGAAGAATAAGGTATAGTGTAGATGATCACACAGTTAAAGCCTCCTTTGCTTGGAAACAGAACACCACGAGGATAAAGCAGAATTTAAAAATGATGCATTGGGTCTTCTTCATATCAGATTCTTCCAGAATTTTTTAAAAACTGAAATTCTAATCAATTTAGTGACATGCAAGGGTGGGTTCTACTGCCTGCTAATATAAATGTATTTACGCTGAAAACTCTCGTAACTTTTGGAAGTTGAGGTTAATTTTAGTTAAAGTCTGGCTAAGAAAATATGGAGTCACACACACGTCAGTGTGGGAATATCCTGGGATGTGAAACTTTCAAAAGGAACTGCGTATCCCCAGGTTTATGTACACCAGCATTTGCTTGAAATTAGAATTCTGTTTATATGTGGGAGCAAGGATTTGATTGCACAAAGCCTACCATGTTTGCTCTGGGATGATGAGAGATTTTAAAGATGGAAAGTTAAAGGGTATTTCATCTCTCTCTTTCGTAGGGGTGTTTACTCCAATCACCCATTGTAGGTACCAGGTCTACAAACAGAAACTCACGTCAACAAAAAAGAGCTGGGATAAAACCCAGCCCTTGCATGTGGGTGTTCAGTGCACATTGAAAGAGAAGTGAATGGTTTCAGTGCCAAGCATGAACACATTTCTCATGAAAATGAATCAATTCCAATATACTCAGAGTGAAGGTGGAATTTCATGCTTTGGTAACTTTCCCTGATGTGGTAATTTATAGGGGCCCTGCCTGTGTAACCACTGAAGGGCTGATACGAGTGTTTTTCCTGAGGAAAGCACAGCTCATTTCCCCCGTGTGACACCGCTGAGGGTTGCTGAGCTGGAGGAAACCTCTGGGTGCCTCCTGCTCCATTGCCCTCACCGAGCAAGGAGGACTAGGGAGTCAGAGCCAGCTTGGAAGCCAGACCAGGCTGCTTAGAGCCTTTTGCCACCAACTTTTGAATGTCTCGAGGGTTGGAGACTTCACAGCCTCTGTGGGAAACCTGCAGGGGAAGCCTGAGGCTGAACAGCAGAAGGGTTGACACAATTTTGCCTCTCTGCTGATGGCCCAGTGACGGCTGTTCTTAGCAAAACAGAGTTCTTATCAAAACAGGGACAGCACCCAGTTATCTAAACTCTGCAGACAGACACTTGTGCAGTTTCTCTGCCAAATCATGTAAGCACATAACCAAATGAAATCAAGTTATGTCATGACAAGTTTAAGCTCACCAGACGAAAGAAGAAAACATTGTACTTGCTTTTATCCCTTCAGATGGTGAAATGTCTTTTCTTAAGCTTCCTTATTAAGTCAGCCTAACGTTGGCTGTATGAGCTGGCACCCTGGACCGGTCCATGCTGATGTGGAAACAAACCATGGGAACAAATCAGGGGTCTCCCCTCAGTCCTTCCCTTCACAGCAGAGGAGGCTGCTGTGTCTGGCTCCATCCATGAGCTTGTCCCTTGTGAGCTTTGTGGGGCATCAATCCATCCAACCATCTCTCCATCTGCTCATTTCACACCATTTAAAACAGTGTCTTCAGGTATCAGGCTGCAGAGTTGCCTCACAGCAGATTAAACACCAAGAATGTTTCTCCCAACGCAATTCAGACACCGATTTCAAATGACGTAAGTTTATTCACCCTGGTTTAAAACTAGAGAAATTCAGTGTGTGCTGACCTTCTGATTAATCACCAAATCATAGCAGTATTGGCTGTAAAGAGCCTCTGGACCCCCTAATCCAAGCTCCAGCTTGAAGTACAGCCAGAAATCCCTGACCTTGTGGATTTTATCCCTGCCCTTCACACTGTCCTATTTGCCCATGTTTTTCTCACTCAGTTAGCATTTGTATTACTCTGTGTCCGAGAACCCCTGACTGACATCACGCACCACTGTGCAAAAAGATGCACAGATACATAGATGTGATTTGTCTGAAAACTGTCCAAGTAAGCAAGAAATGGCACTGTCTTTATTTCCCGGCTGGAGACACATGGAGGTACAGATCCATACGTTATATGCCTTAGGGTAGATGAAGGGCAGAAAGGACAGAAGAAAAAGGAATATTGTGACAAGTGAGGGACTGAGCTTGTTTCTCAGGATACAGACACACTGGTGGATGTGATGGGTGGGAAATGCAAACAGCAAAGTGTCAAGACTTCTGTATCCTGATGCCTGGGACAAATTAATTCATCAGAGTTCAAAGTCATAGAATCACAGAATGGTTTGGGTTGGAAAGGACCTTTAAAGCTCCTCTCACTCCAACACCCCGCCATGGGCAGGAACACCTTCCACTATCCCAGGTTGCTCAAAGCTCCATCCAACCTGGCCTTGAACATCTCTAGGGATGAGACATCCCCAAAACTCGTACCTTGCTATCTTTTTTCTTTTAGATCCCAGCCCAAATTCAAACCAAACCAAGAAAAACCTATTTGGTTCTTAATCATTTCCCACCATGAGAGCATCCTCAGGAGAGGCAGTTCTTGCTGATCTTCAATGTTCTCTCATCTTGCAGCAGTTCATGATTTTCTGCAAAGATTTACTCACCAAGAGCACCTCACAATCAGAGGTTGTAGGACCTGGGCTTGCAATCTATTCTGGGAAGGGAATCCATCTTCATTATCTCTGTAAGCAGTCATGCGCATCCAAAGTCCTACGTTAATAATAACCGGTCCCATACTTGATTAAAACAGAGGCACGAGTCCAACACTCATTAAATGCAAGAGCCCAAATCCCATAAACATTCCTGGTGCCTTAATTGCAATAGAACAGAGAATAAATAGCAGTTAGTCATGTACTTTTTGGCAGACAGTTGCTCTGTATTACAAGGGCATAGGGAATACAGACCTTATTGGAATGCATCAAGAAACAGCAGCCCCCAAAAGAGCCTGAAGAAAATGTCTACCATATTTTAATGATTTTTCCACCTAATTTTCCACTTAAACAAGACAGCAGTATCAGTTTACAATCAGCTGAGACTCTGACACTGGCTCCCAGTTCTTCCTTATCACATTTACAAGAGTGCTTTCCTACAGTGTGGTTGGAATTAGCATTCAGGACCAGCAGCAGTGCAGGCTCTCGAGCCAAGCACCTGCATACGATAGAAATTAAAATCAGGAGCCAGAACCGAGAGCCAGATCTTGCAAACAAGCAACTCAACTCTCCAGAGATGTAGTATAGACTGGAGCATTTCACGCTGCATTGAACATGAATGTAGCCTGATTTCCAGGTCCAAATCTCTTCTTATTAAAGGCATAGAGAACAAGGATAGCACACAAGGTAGGATTCAGGGCTGGGGGCTCTGCTTTGCCACAAATTAATCTTGATCAGTCACTTTGCTTCTCTGTCCCTCAGCTCCCTGTGAAATGAAAATGCCTGTTTTTCTCCATCCACCCTTTAGGCTGTGAGACGCTGAGATCTTCCAGGCAGGGGAGAGGGCAGATGAAATAGTCAGCAGAGTTGCTTGGATAAGCTGTTCAAATACCAAATGCTTATTTGAGTGGGGGGGGTGGGGGGGAAATCGCACCAAGACAAAATAAAAAAGCACAAATACCATCCTTCACCCATTAAAATGCACATTTATGGAAGAGAAAACCCGCCTGCATTGAGAGCTTGGGGACAGTCCCTGGCTGAGATGGCTGCTTTCTCTGTTTCTGATTGTGCATTAAGTTACCTGAACACAAAGCCCCTGTGCTTATCCCTTCAGCCTTGTCTGCTCATGCAGAGCAATCTCACACAACACTTATCTGTTGCAGGCAGGCAGCTCTCCACGGCTGCCAGGTCTTTGTGCCTTTCCTCCCTCTATTTGGAGGGCTGATCTCCCTCATCGAGCCATGGGTCCACTGATGGTCCCCAGCAGCAGCAGCTCCCCAGATGGGCTCCACCAGCACTGGAGTCGGTGCCTCTCCATCCCTCCCACCCGCACTGCCCCACCTCAGACACTGGGATGCTGACACTGCCTTGTACACATTTCCTTAAACATATGCTGAAAAAAGCCTCCCAAAAAGCAAGATTTTCATTAGTTCACAGCCATTTTTCCAGTGTCATAGACCATGAAAAGGTAAAGATCATCATCACCTTGTAAACAGGTCCACGGCAAGGTACCTGCCTTGCTGCACTTCTCCCTGACCCAGAACAGCTCTCCCTCCTCTTAGAGACTACCTGGTTTTAGTTGGGCACTAAAAGAGGTGTAGGATACAGCTTTTCCCCTGAATCACTGGGTCCTGCTTTGGTCTGTGCCCTCAGAAAGGAGCTCAGAGAACTTTGTCCAGGCAATGTCTTATTTTTTGCAGGCTGTCTTTCTAACCTGAGGTCGCTCACTGTAATGGTCGGGGTGATCTGTTGAGGCCCAGGTTCCAGGCAGCAGAGCCTTGCTGTGGAGACATTACTGATGTGGATTTGGGCCATGTATCTGAGATGCCTCCTTCCCCCTCAGTCAGCTCCAGCATCGGGAAAGGGGATGGGATGTGCTCATTGCATTCAAGCCACAGCACTCCGGTCCTTCCCAAAGGAAGGCTGTGCTGGGCTGGTGGAGGTCAGACTTTCACATGGTCACAGGTCACAGTCACTTGCTGGGGTGAGAAGTGTTTTGTAGCACAAAGATCCAAACCCTGTCTGGGAAGTGAGGCAGGACCCAGCCTGGGGTTGAAAGACAGACGTATTAATCTTCTTCTCACATGGTCCCAAGCAGGGAGGAAATGTTTGCCAATGTTTAGTTTCTAGGAGGTAGATAAGAGTCTGGAAAAACAAGATTATACTCACTGAACACTTCAAAGAGAAGTGGCAACAGTTCCATGCAGCAAACCCAGCTCTGCCTTTCTGTGTGTCCAGACAGAGCCCATTGAGAGGAGATGCAAGACTTGCCTCATCCAAAAGCATCCAAGGGACCATCCTCACCCTTGTCCCCATCCCTACCCCCAGCCTGGCTGCCCCTGCCAACACACACTCAGCCCCTCCACGAGGCACACTGCAAGCACTGCCCAGCTCTCTCCTTCAGAAATATTAAATCTGTGTTTTGCTTCTCCCTGGCGTTTTCTTTTCATTCCAGATGGCACGTGATTAGAGTCCTAATCGGCTATTAGCTAATCAACAGCATCCCTAAGTACTGACCGGCCCATAATAACAGAAGGCAAAAGGGAATTAGGGAAGAGCGGATTGGCTCTGTTAGCTTATAAGGGTTTGCATGAAGCAATTAACTGGAATCCTCTTGATTGGTGTTTTGCAGGGAAGGATGCCCCCATTGACACCTTGGATGAAAAATTATTATGAGAAGGAGCATTAGAATGTGGAGGGAAAATATATTGAAACAGAATTAATTCTTTAAGCAAAAAAACCCCCAAACCAAACCAACCAACCAACCAATCAAAAAAAAAACCCAAACTACAACGTTATTTGTGCCCAAGTGCTATTCCAACCTCCACAGGCTCTGAGTTGCTCTGAGTCACTCTGACATGCACAGTCTAGGGTGTATCAAAACCCCATCTGGCTCCAGCAAGAACTGTCAGTCACATCCAGAAGTGGTCAAAAAGCAAGTGAATTCCATGACTTTCACTGAACTGATGCTGATTTGTATCCTATTTGATGCTCTGGCTCCACCTATGCCAGATGTGACACAGAGAGGGGCCAGAACACTTGAGGTGATCAAAATAATACTACAAGTGAATTGTAAGTGAGCTAAGACAGCAAAATCAAATGAGAAGCTAATGAGGCATTTAGGGAGTCAGAGGAGAGGGAGAGCAACTCATTCTGAAAGGATGTGAAGGAAGGAGCTGAATTACAGAGCCAGATATAAACCTGGTTTGGATTTGACTTATTCAATAGAGGAAAAGCCATCCCATTAAAATAAACTACAAAAATTTGCTCAATGCTTGGGGCAAGGAGCACCACTGGACAAGTGGCATCTGTCACCTTTCTGAGGAGCAGAAGTCCTTCTCCTAAATGTTGCATTGAAATTAAATTCAGGATTGAGCTCTAGAGTCCTTCCAGCAAGGGGAGCAACCTGCCTCGACCTGTATTCAACTTGGGAAGTGAAAGAGAGAAAACTTTCCTCTTTTTTCATCATAGGCTTTTCTTTTCTTCTCCACCCCGTGTTTGATTTGGGATTGTTCATGTTCCAGAGGGCACAGGCACATGCTCTCAGGTCCTGTGGACTTATCCCAGCCTCTACTGCTCCACTGATGTGCTCCAGCAGGATAGTGCTGTGCGTGGGAACGTGTGGGTTCTGCTTTCTGAAGGCAACACTGCAAGGATAAACACTTCCCCTCACCAATTATTTCCTCCTAAATCTATTTATTGCCAAATTGTCCATCTTCAGCCAGGCTACATTTAGAATTGCTCACTGGTGCCCTTTTCTAGATATAAAATCACTCCTGCTATAGCTAGAAATTTAATTTTCCCGTATTACAGGAACTAATTTAAAATTCGACACATTTTGAGGATTCTCCCAATCACTCCTCTTGCTGGGTCTTTTTAAAATTTAAAAAAAAATGAAAATAGAATGTACATCAAATCTTGGGCTGCTCTTGAAAGATATAATTGATCGGTGTAACCTTGGTCCTTTGAAGCACCAGTGGAAGCTCTTTATTATACAGAGCTGACTGGTTCCTCAGTGTGCCAGACGAGTTCTCCAGGCAGGATGAATGTATTCATGGGATATTTTATTCATACGTGGCTGTACTGACACAGCATCACTCAGGGGGAACTGTCAGGTTGGGAGATGATGTGGCTCAGTTTAGGTCTCTCAGACTTTGGCTCTGCCCTCAGCCCTGGCCAGGCAGGTTCACGTTTCATTTGTTACCAGAACAGTCTATAAACAGGATCCTTGGATAACCCCTCAGATGGCGGATCCTGGACTCTTTCCCAGCCTCTGTAGCTGCCCGAGCACCTCAAGGTCAGAGGTTGGTACCAGCCTATCCCTGAAGGATGTTATTGGGACAGTTTTGTCAGGATACAAAATTCAGGGTTGGAGTTGGAAGGTCTTCCACATTTTGGACAGCCTGAGAAGCTGGTCTCCTCACTGTAATCTGCTTGTTCCATGTGATTATATTTATAAATCTGTATTACATGTAATAAAGAAGAAGGGAGACAGGGTGAAGACTTGCACACAAGTTTAGGGTCTCCCTGGGTCTTTCTCCATTGAAATCAAGAGGAATTGTTAGCACTGAATGGGAGCTTTTGTGGGGAAGGATTGTCTGATTTTAAAAATCCCATACTTTTTTTCTTTTAACCATTATTTTAAATAAAGGTAGTGGGCGATCCCAGTGAGAAACTGGACCACTCAACAGGAAGGACACAAGAAGGGAGGGTGTGTTCTGTGTGGAGTGGTTGGTTGGTTGCTTTAATTATTAAACCTCAGATGAAGGTCCATGTTTTACATATTAGCAAAACCTGGATTTTCCATCTTGCAAAAGACAGATATTTAGTTTTGACTAAATGAACTGAAACTTCATCAAACCTCTCCCTCCTCTGTCAGTAACTTCATGGTGAAATTCCATACTGTGCCAATCCCCAGCTCAGTGTGTTCTTTGTATTGACATCTCCTGTTGGCAAAGAAGGGAGGAAGAAAGGAGTAATCTGAACTGGAACACTTTGTGTGAGCCTATTAATGTTTGATTTCTGGTGCCCAGAGAGGGGGTGTTAATAATACATTATTGCTGAAGGCTCTACACAGCCTGGGGAGGAGGACAGCACTGTGACAACTAAAGCAGTGAGGCACAAGTGTGAGCTCCAGGAGCAGAGACATCCACCAGGACATTTCCATTATATCATTTGCTCTTAAAATCAAAATTTTAAAGGATTTCCTTTACAGAAGGTGACATCTCCAGGGGTACCAGGCAATGCACTGCTATCCCCCACAACTACATAAACAGGTCTAATGCAAACATCACCTTCCTGAAAAGGTGGCAAAGAAACCAACCCTCTCTAAAAAACCCTCACAAGTTGATTGTGTATGGGATACTTGTTAAACAAATATTAGTGAGCAGGATGTGACAATTTAGCTCAGCCCACTTTGTAAATAAATCCACTCAACACGCCAATGCGACACCAGGAAGGGAGGAAGGTCGGATATAGAGTCCCTACTCCTTTTTGAGGATAAAGCCCAAGAAGTTTCTTAAAAATATTCAGTGTTTTTAAGTGTTTAATAACTGCCTGCGAAATCTAAAGCAAGAGACAATGAATCTTTTTCTCTGCGTGACTGAAAAGTTAACCAAAATATAAGATGCATCTGCATTATAGGCTCTTAAATGAGAATCACCCAAGGAAAAGCGTATGACCTTAAATTTAAAAACTGGTCTAATGAAAGCTATTTTCTAAGAAGGGCATTATTACACTCTATGAGAAACTGCGATATCGGTACATTCTTCTCTTCTCCAGCAAGACTGACAGTGCCTCTGGTCAATGCCATTAGACTAAGGCTCCTGGAAGTCTTTGAAATGTTTTTTCTTCCAGAATGAAAGGGAATGAGTCAGATCAAAGTTGAATAATGCAGGCTAAAAAGCCCCTCTTTTCCTCTTCCACTTCCTAATTAAGATTAGTGTGTAATCTCCATGAAGACAGAGGTTCAGCAAAACCAGGGAATGGAAGTGCTGCAAATACAGAGCCAGAACCTTTCTTCACTAATTGAAGCTTTTCAATGAGCCTCCACAAGCCATGAAGAGACAAATCACCCTTCAGGACCTGGCGAGTAGGAAGAGAGGATTGCTAAAGAAAAAAGCAGGAGGAGGAGAAAGGGGAAAATAAATGTTCTGAATCGCATTTTTGATGGAATTTCCAATTCCCTTTATCAGCCCGTGCATGCTGCCCAGCTCTATGTGGCCTGAGACTGGTGACATTCTCCCTAATTATCATCTCGAAGACCAAACCCAGCCATTTCCAGCATGTGGCTTTAGAGCAGAGGAAATAACACTGACTGTCATTTAGTGAGTTTAGAAAGTTTAGGGGTTTTGAATATGAATAGAAGCATTTCTTCCAGAACAAACTCAGCGCTGTTAACATTGGGCAGCTGAAGAGGCCGAAGGTCTCAGCTGCTGCCTTTTTTTTCGCTGGCAAAACACAGAAGTGGAGGCAATTTTGAGGATTGTGGACCTGCCTGGCTCTGCCTGAAGGATTTGCCTGTTTGCTCTCTCCTTGCTTGGCAGAACAACTTGTCACAGCAAACCAGAGCATCCCAGGGGCTGCTCAAACCTGTGCCACGTTCAGCCTGGCCTCTGCCTGGCTCAGGGCACAGACAAGCAACAAAACTGTGTTTTGTGATAGTTTACCTAAGTATGGATTTAGCCCTTTTGTCCTGCTGTCTCAAACCACTGATACCGTGTCACATCACGTCCCTTGACAAAAACTAACCCCAAGTCCTTTGCTCCCAGCATCTGGCCAGTATTAAAGGGTGGCCGGTGGAAGCGAGGTGAGCCAAGAGGATAAATAATTATCCCTTGGTGTGGCGAGATGGACTGGAGGAAGGGAGGAAGAGATTAAAATAATCTTTTTGGAAAATGGATCAAAAAGCTCTAAGCGGAGATTATCCACAACCCAAGCCAGGCCCAACGCTGTACCTTCCATAAATAAAAAGCCACACCAATAAAATGAAGTCAGAAGATTGACATAAACCCCACGGAAATGCGTGGCTATCTCACTGCCTGGCTGTTTAGACCCAACAGCAGCAGCAGAATGACAACAGACAGATTAGACTCAGCAGGGCGCCTTTTGAATCTGTTCCACTAATCGCCTCCTCCCACGGGCTTATTATTATCTTGCGTGGGTAAAATCAGCTTGTTCCCAGTATATCCCCATCCAGGGTTACCAAGAAGCTCAAGTAAGGCCCTTCCCCTTTTCCCACTGGTGACAGATGAGGACAACCCATCTTTAAAGGATGCCAGGAGCGTGGAAATTGCACAATCAGTAGATCAATCTGTGATTTTTCGAATTCCCAAAAACAGTGGGTTCTGCTGCTTCCTTTAGCATAAAAGACTAAATTTATAGAGAGAGTGTGCTATTACCTGTCTCCAGAGCTGATGCTGGGAGCTCCTGCAGAGCCAGCGAGGAATGTGAGGACACAGAGCCAGGCAGGGTTAATTTGTGGGGATAGGCAGCAGGTGAGAGGGGTTTTGTGTTACTGGAAGGATCATCAGGGCACGCTCCCACACCTTTGTCCCACAAAGAAATCCCAGTATCTGTAAAGCAAGGCTGCACCTACCACTGGTGGTCACTCCTGAGCTCCATCATCCCAGAGAGAGTGAATGGAGCAGTTCAGAGACGTGGAAGTGGAAGAGAAATGCAAAAAAAATGTTACCTTTAGCCTTCATTTTCTAGCTTCTCAAGAAAAAGAATAAATATTTCATGATTCCGTTTTGCTTAAAATAAAATGCTGTGAGTCAGAGAGGAACTGGCACTCCGATCAAGTGGGCAGTGTTGAAGGATGCAGCTGGTTGTCTTCAAGCTGAAATGCCATGGCATAAAGTGACCGATAAAGTGTGCTGGAGTCAGGGTGACAAGTGACCGTTCAAGAACACTTGGCAGAAAGTTCAGAACGCTCAAATTTCTGTTTATAATAGGATTATGTCTTAATTTACACAAAGGGAATGGCCAAACCCCGAGGAATTCTTTGCATGCATATGGTGGACAAGAGCAATAAAAAGGCTGCTTGTCTGGCCTCTGGTCCATCCAGGCAGAGGGAAACAAAGCTGAAAGTCCATTTTATGTTGCTGGAGCATTTCCTCTCATTTTCATCCCTCTGCCTCACTGCTGGTTTCATTTGGAAGCATCATCTTCGAGGCACAGATTCAGTCCAAAGCCTGGGCGGCTCATCTGCATCCCTCTTCCTTGAGGAGCAAATCGAGCCCTTCTCCCCCCTGGCAGTGCTGAGTCATTATTTTGGCATAAAGCACAGTCTGCTCTGCGCAAGGAAAGCGGCTCTCAGAGGGCCATTTTTCCATGCTTTGTCACACACAGGATTGGTACAGACATGCGTGTAAACAGCAAGGCAGGGTAGGTCCCAGCAGGGGTGAGGAGGGAGCAGAACAAAAGCTCAGACGTCAGAAAGGATTTAGAGTGAGTGGAGGGGGAATAAAAGGGAGGACAATTTGAGGAGGGGAGGGGAATGAGGAAAGGAAAGGAAAGGAAAGGAAAGGAAAGGAAAGGAAAGGAAAGGAAAGGAAAGGAAAGGAAAGGAAAGGAAAGGAAAGGAAAGGGGCAAATGTCGGGAAAGGCTGGGGGAAAAAAAGGGAATGGGAGGGAAGGGGGAGGGAGAGCAGCCAGGCGAGAGAAAATGAGATTGCAGAATGATTAAGACCAACTCGGCAAAGGGCTGTGCTGTGGTGGGGAGTGGGAGGACCGAGATTTGCAGCAGAGTGCGCCCATAAAGGACAGCTGGACACCTCCGACCTGCCTTGGAGGCTCTGCCCACCAGGTCCAGGGGTGCTCCCCGGGTACCAGCTGGTTTTAGTGACCTGCTGTTTCAGGGCTCTCGATTGGGATGCAGAGGCTGGAGTTCCATCTCCACCATCTTCCAAAGCAGGGGAATAGCAGGACACCCTCCCTGCCCAGGCTCACTGCAGGGCTGGCAGCAAACCCCTGGCGTGGCTGAGTCTTCTCTGCCCTCGGAAGTGACAGGAGGCTCATTTTACAGAGGAGACCTTTCCCCACCATGTTTTCACATTCCCTAGGGCAGCAAGGTCCTATATTTCAGCTCTTGAGACATAAATACATAATAGAGGTCCTCACCTGTGTGTTCCCAAGTCCCTGCAACAGGCTTACCACCTGGCCCTGCCCATGTTACATTATGCAGAAGCATAAAACTCTTATTTTGTACTGAATTAAAATGAGATTCCAAGATTATGCATGAAGAGATATCTTAAAGGTAAGAGCCCGGATGAAGAGCAGGGGACAGGTTGTGTGCTGCTCCCAGGGCGAGGTGCTGGACTCAAGGTCAGTAAATCAATCACCATCCAGGAGACAGGAAAGAAATTGGACAATGCAGAGTCTCTCTGACATGCAGATCCTAAACATAGTCTTTTGGCCTGGCTCCAATGACAGAAATAAAGAGTTTCATTCCCTGCAGCACCCTGGATGCTGCTTCTTTCAGCACCTGGGCAATTCTTCTTCCCAGAGCCGAGACAGCTTTCATAATCCATCACTGAACTTACTTGAACTTCTTGCCCATCCATCACACATGTCAGCACTCACAGCAATGTGGACCTCACACTTCACATCCCTCAGATGCCTCCTTCCCCTCACAGGGCTGACTTGCCCTCAGGTTTTCGTCTGCAAAATGTCACCACCGTAAATTATTACTGCCAAGTGAAACCTTGGGGCTGCTGAGATGGTCCACCAGCTCTTTCTTCCACCCCTTACCTTCAGCTCCGTATAATTCTAACCTTCATCTGACAACTGAAAAAATACTAATCCACCCCTGCCTTTCGGGTTTTGCCAGGACTAGAGCTGAAATATTTTATCAACATGAATTTTGTCTAACATCTGTATTTATTTAAAACCCCAGCCTGCCTGCCGTCAGCTAAGATCAGCTCCTGTTGACATCAGCCCTGCTAATTGTATGTGCAAATGAATCCAAGTATTCCCCCAAACATAAAAAAATCAGCAGGTAATGTTGGCAGGGATCTGTAGAGCCAGCCAGGTAAAGCACAAGGGGGATTTATTGTCCAAATGCTTGGTTGTTGTATAAAACTGCAACTCCTTCACATCCGTGGGACTGTGATTCATAAGACCATATCACTGCATCAAGGCTGAAACGTGTCTACAATTAAATGCGATTAACCACTTTTCCTCAAATCAATTCAGACATTTCAACCCATTTCAGGCATTTTTTTTAGTGTGAGTGTTGAAAAATTCATCGTTTTAAGGAAGGGCTAACCACGGGGGAAGAGGAGGAAACATCTTCATTTGCTGTCAGAACAGATCAGCTGCCCAATAGATGGCAAGGACTCAACTGGGCATCGCTGCCACTTGACACCTGTGGTAGGACACGGCCAGTTCTCCAGCTGCTGGGACCAAGTGGGGTTTTGCTGATCATGAAGCAGTGCTGGGGAAGGCAATGCCAACCTGTGGTGAGCAGGCGAAACAAAGCCAAAGTGGTCCTCAGGCTGCTTCTGCTTTTGGTTGGATTTTATTCTCTGCACTCCTCCCGTTATCCTGGTTTCTTTCTGTCCAAAGGAAGAGCAAAACTTGTTATTCTAACAACTAGATGAAAAGTGCAAAGTTCTTGCCAGTCCAGATGAGTCCAGAGTGTTGTTCCAGCAAAGCCCACACGGGTTTGTGGCTTCAAGGTGAGAGCCAGAGACCAGACCCAATAAAATGAAAACCACAACTGCATTTCCAGCTCCAACAGCAGCTTGCTCTGCTTCCCTTTTTTGTTTGCCCTTGACCAAAGTCAAGCTCTTGTTAAGAGCTAAGACGTGAGTATCTGAGAATTACCACAGCCTTTATTTTCCAAGGTGAATTAATATTTGTCCAGGGGACAACTTACTTCAGAATCTTTTTTTTTTTTTTNTCAGTCAAAAAGCAGATTTGTAATGGGCTTAACAGTTCCTCCTCTGCAATTCCAGGAGGGGAACCCTGGACAAATGTGTACTATTAGGTCTGAAAAAGTAACACAAGGGTCATATGAAGATAAGGATCCAGCAGTCCTCTGGAGGTGCAAGAAATCAGAAATGTTGCTGTGCAGAAAAAGGGTCACTGAGACTTGCAGATGCTCAGAGGAACACGAGGGGGATCAGGGACCACACACTGTGACAAAGAACGGATTTGGGGCTGTTTCCCTCTCTGCCCATGCACTCGCTTCCCTTCTCCATGCCTCCCCAAGTGAATCCTTCAGCTGGCAGGATCTTGCTGCTGCCCAAACACTGTTAGGAAGGTTTGGAAGCAGAGAAACCATTGCACTCCCTCCTCCCCTTCTATCCTCCCGCACATCTTGAAAGACAACATGGCACAAATTGCCAGCAAAAGTAGCTCGGAGAGCATTCCAGCCACATCTAATGACACCACTCAGCCCCTAAATGGTTGTCACTCCCATCACAGAATTAGTCCTGACAAGGAGTCCTTCTCCCTGCTGGAAACGGGCGCAGAGTGTGCAGCAAGCAGGCTGCTCGCGGCTCCTCTGCGGTGATGGCGCAGCCGAAGCAGGAGGGTGTTTGCCACCTCCACGAGGAGCTGCAAAAGCCATGGGAATTTTCCTTATGTTTTAGCAACCCCTCAATTCTAACCTCCTGCTGAGCCGCAAGCACAGGGGCTCTGTCTGTTCTTTCCTGCTCTCCACTCACCCATTTCTTTGAAGGATCTAAAAGGATAATTATTTATCACCTTGGCTCACCTGTCTTTTTTCATGCAGCCCATTTCTGGAAACCTAAGTGCTTTCTCCTCGGTGCCTGTCCCTCCTCTGGGACCTCAGGTTACTGATCCCACCAGAAAAGAGGCACCTACATCTCTGTGAATCAGCTGCCTCTTGTTTCATTTGTAACAAACAGAAAACATCGAGAAAGTCAGTTTATAGGGAAAAAAAAAAAGGATTGCAGTAAAGGAAAGACAGAATCTTCTGATTAGGTATTATCAGTGAGGGGCTTAGAATAGAGAAGATTCACAGTGTTAGGCTTCATCTTTTCAAGAATTTCCTCCCTTCACTTCATGCCCTCAAAGTTGCTGCTCCCCATGAAATTTCCATTCCCCAGCCTAATCCCTTCTCTTCTCTTTATTTTCTTAACGAAGAAGTGAAGAGAAAAATACAAGCCAGGTCTAATAGGAAGCTTAGCTTGGTCTTCTGCCCGACACCTGCTATACTGAGAGGCAAGGGAAGGGTGGAACCAACTCATTTGCAATGCGGTTGTTGCATGCAAGGGAATGGTTGATGAATACACAGAAGGGCCCCTTCCTGCAGGGCAGGGTTATCCCCCTCCTGCTCCACCCTCCAGCCTCAGCAAGGTCCTCTGCCGAAGACGACCAACGCACCACTGAGCAGGAGGAGGAATTAGGAACAAACAGCAAACAGCTCAAATCTCAGTGTGGTCCTCTCTCTGAAACGCCCCAGGCTTTCCAAACGAATGCAGCACACAGAAATCATAGTTCCTTGCTGCACGATAATCCAAACCAACACGGTACGAGGGTTAATAAACCCTAAAAACTCATTCTGTCCATGCACATCTCTATAAAAGGATGAAGCTTTGTTGACCTTATCAACACAGACCTTACAATTTGCAGAGATTCAGTGAATTCCTGCTTGTCAAAGCCTTCCTTATGTCCTGTTTCCTCTTCCTTATCTCCTGGTTCCTCTTCCTTATCTCCTGGCTCCTCTTCCTTATCTCCTGGTTCCTCTTCCTTATCTCCTGGTTCCTCTTTTACGAGGTAGAGAGTTGCCCTCAGACTCTGCAGACCCTGAGCACAGGTGATCCTCTTGTGAGGAAGGCCCCGCGTTTCTCGAGACTTTAAATCCACTCCAGACTTAGTTGTGGGTCTGGGTTTATAGAGCCAGAGGCTGTCAAGTAATTCTGCTAATTATTTTCATTACTGTTCAAGGGTTTGGAATTCGCATCATGCTGCAGAAGTCAAGTAGGTGGGTCCTGCAGCTGTGAAGGGAGCAATCCCCCCTGGCTGGTGTCCGTGTGCCCATCCCACCACCCCTGTCCTGTCCGAGCACTCCGGGCTCACAGCACCTTGTATTTAAAGGCACCCAGATAAAGGATTTTTCGCTGCTCTGTGGAGATGGGCTCTGTGGAAGGCTGAAAAATGCTCTTTTTGGAGGCTGCTCCTGGTCATTTGCAATCTGAAATTTCATGAGGATGGGAGCAGATGAACCAGTTTCCATCCATCACTTGCCAGGAACACGTGACCAGCACTCAATAGGAATCATTCATCTGCTGTACAAGGAACAAGTTTGACACAACTCTTGGAGACCTTGTGCCATTGACTTCTAAGGGATGGGATTTCCCAACCCAGTTTGGGGTGGTCCAAATCTGTTCCTGTCAGCTTGAGCTTTGCAAGTATCTGCAAACCTGAGCCACACAAACAAGGAATTGTGGTGTCTTCTTGAACTCCTGAGAAACCTCTGGAAGAGGCGGATGTGATTTTGAAGCTTGGTTCCAGGATGTTTGTCCCCTGTCCCATTTGGTAACTTTTCAAGTTTCCTCTCATTGTTCCTCATTGATCAGATTCTGGTGTCCCTCTCAGTGAGTGAAAATAAAAAACCAATATATGAAAATATAAAAGGGTATATGTGGGGGTTATATTTATTTATCTATATTTTTATATATAAAATTTATTATGCACATATATATAAATATATGGGTATTTTAAGTATGGCTTTAAAGAGTTTCTACTACCTGCTTAAAAATTAAAAAAAAACTATTTATGGAAACTGCAAACCTATAACTTCTTATGACAGCAAAGTTATGTTTATTTAACCTATTTCCTGTGCTGGCTTTCAAGTCTATTCCTGGAGAAAATGTTTTGCCAATGCTTTATCATATTTTCACAACTTGGACTTTAAAGAAAATGATTATCCGTGAGCTCTTTTTTTCCCCAGATCTTCGGAAACTTTAAATAGCATTTTTCTGCCTTCATCACAAAACCAGTTAGGCACTATCTGACTAAATGCATGAGCAGAAATATCTCATTTTGTTCAAGCTTTTAAACTCTCCTTGTCAACAAATGATATGAGCATATCTGTAACGTGTACTGTCACTTCTCTGCCATCTGTCAGATGTCACTCTTTCTCTCTTATTCCCCAAGGAGAAATGTCAATTGCTGATTTATATTTCATGTTTTCCTTTACAAAGGAAAATCTTGTTAAGATACGAATGAATTTTGTGTCTCTTACTCAACTTCTCAGAGGCTATTAATTGTTCTCTTCCAGGCACTATGTAATTCCTTCCTACTGCCATATTCTGTTTGTCTCCTTTTATATATATATATATATTTTATTTTTTTTTAAGAAGCCATACCTTCTGTTCATTTGAAAGTAAAGCAAGCATAAACAAGTTTCAGCAAAAATACTAATTGTTTGTTGATACTGCTGGGAAGATGCTACTGTGGAATCAAAGGTCTGTGGATAAGATTAAATTAGAAGGGAGAAACATTAATATAACTTTTCATGTCTAGGAGAGCCTCAGACTCACAACATTTGCTTTTGGAAAAAGTATTTTTAAACCACCCAGGGCAAACCATTTCCAATCAGCTCCCACTTGATATGAGGTAGGATTTTGCATATGGGCAGAGCAGAACAGCTGACATGTTCAGATGGAGATAGACAGAACTGAGATTCCCTTTTGATTTTAAATATAAGAAAGGAGGAGGGAAGAGATCCTTTTTACTGTTGCATATTTGAATTGATCCATTTGGTCTGTCCAGTCTCTTCGTTCATAAGAATAACTATTAAAAAGCTGGATTTCCACCCATGGAAAATCATTGTTAATTTTAGGCCAGAGGATCTCCTGTTGAGCAGTTTTTTGGCTCAAGAAGTGTGATGATGGTGTCTGACCTTCCCTTCTCCTTGGATGCTCCTGATGAGCTTCCCATCATCTGGCTCAGAGCCTTGTGAGATGAGTAGTGGCAGAGAAAAAGGCACCATGGTGCTAAAGGGAAACCTCTCAGTGGGTTGTACTGGAAAGGCAGAAAGAGTCCAAATTTAGAGAAATTATTAGAAACCTGTTTGAAACTCTCCATATTCTTCCTGCCTTGGAATTGTGTGGGCAGTGGAGGAGTCCCAGAGGAAAGCAGTGTTTTTGCAGCAAGGATACATGAGGAAAGCAAGTCTGGTGGTGCCCAGCAGTGGACTTTTGCTCTTTAGGGGTGGGGGGCAGAGTTTGGAAGTTTCCAGAAATTTTGGTCACAGTCTATACTTTACTCTCAAAAAAGATTCGCTCTTTTGAGAGAAGAACATTTAAGACACATCAGGTAAAAGACCCAATTTGCAAATTTTAAGAGCTGCCATATGTTTATTTCTTCTCCATCTGCATTTGATAATTTCTCTCCAGCTCTTCAGAGTCTTCAGCTGCTGGGTAAGATTATCACTTCAGCTTAGAAAAGCTGATGGTCTCAAGATTTAATTAAAAGTAGCATTTAGGATGTTTGCCTGTTTGCACAGGGAAGTGTCAGCACCAAACTTTTGCTGTAGAGCCAACGGTGCTGCTCCAGCTTTGGGAAAAGCCTTGGTTGGGAACAGCAGCTCTGACTGTGGCTACAGGGTGAAATGGACACTCAGGAATGACTGCTTACAGCCCACCTCCCCTGCCCCACGTTTCTACCTTTCTTGGAAAATACCAATTATCTTCTGTTTAAAATGCCATTCAGAGAAGCTCAGTGTGTGGGGAAGAAAACCAGGAGCTCTGGTGACCTTCAGTTGTATCCCTATGTGGGATTCACCAGGAGAGAGTCACCCAACGCCCCATGCCCCTCCATGGGCCCTCCATGAGCATTTTCCCACTAAACCAGGACTATTCTTGAGGTGAATTGTGCAACTGGGTTTTTGAGCTGCGCATCTTCAGCATAAACAGGTGCAATGTGAAGCTAAATAACAGATGAATAATTTTAACAGAAAAAAATGTAACACATTGCCCAGAGGAATGTGATGATGTCGTTTATCTTGTTTTCCCTACGCCTGAGATGATGTGCTGTTCCCAACACAGGGTGAAAGCCCACTCACCCCTCCGGATTCCGGTGCATTACAAATTAGATCCAGATGAAGCTGACTTTGATTTAAACACCCTTGCAGTTGGAGCATCGGTGAGCTAATTAAACTTTCAGCAGTTCACCTTTGTGAGAGCTTAATTAGCTGAGCCTTCTCTATTTTTATCTCGTGTGGCTTCCAGAGACACCTGTCGAAAGGGGGTTTGATTTGCAGGTTGTGTAACCACGAGCGTGCAGAAGCTCTTCAGTTCATCTCCCTGGAATCTTGGGTGATGTGTAGGGTCAGTGGTAATTTTTTTTTTTTTACACAGAGCCTGAATATTCAAGGCCCTTGTTATGTTTTCAAAGACATGAGTCCAATAATTTAAACCTGAGCTGCACCATGAGGTGTGTCAAATGCTTCCAGTGCCTGAATTGCAGAGGCAAAGCTGTTGCATGTCCAGAGCCTTGTATTTCACCTCTGCTGGCGTTTGGATCAGGAGCAGGAAAACCCAGTTTGATAAATAGTTTTGACTCCCAAAGCACTTCCACCGTGTTTAAAATAAAGTACAAAAGCCACTGAAATCCCACATCATCCCTCTGCATAGCACATGCCTTGCAGAAACTTTCCTTCTTGATTGAATTTCTCGGGATGTTAAATTTCTCCTCTCTCTCTCCTCTGTTCTTTCTCAGGTGGGGATGTTGGTTCAGGTTTCCAGTGCAAATGGGGCAGGTACCACCTTTATTGGGGGCAATGCACGATAATGGATGGGAGAGGGACACATTCCTTGTGCGTAACACAAAAAAATCCTCAAAAATCTTGAGAAGATCTAAAAATAATGAGGTTTTAATGATGATCCCAAGATTTGTTTTCATGTTTGATTTGTTTGTGATTTCTTAATCTCCTTATTTTTTAACTTTAGCTGCAAATATTAGGTTTACAAACTTGCATTTAAAATAATATAAAATATAGGATGTTTTATGGCTCCACAATCTGTAGTTTTAAAGAAAAGGCATTTCCCAAGCAAACTTTGTAAGAGTTGGGTTTGGAAAGTTTTATTCATGTGTAGCATTTTCTCGGGCAGGTATCACTAAAATCCTCCAAAATCCCACCTTGGCAGCCCAGACTAAATCCAGTGACTCAACCTTACCTTCTGCCTTTGAGTGGTTTGAGGGCTCATATCCCAAACACGTGAGCATTGTGCCTGTGTGCATCACTGTTGGATTTATACTCTCTGGATCCAGAAACTTTCCCTTCCTCCTGAGACACTGATATGACCAGTGGCTTCACTGAGCTGGCACAGAATGGCACACACAGCCCAGGGTGCAAATAACACCTTGATTCCTCAATGTATCTCCAAATAGTTTAGAAATAGCAGGTGAACCGCTGGTTTTATTAAGGTCAGGTCACCTCTCATATATACCCTGAGAAAAGTCATTGTACTTCCCTGTAAAATTAAAAAAAAAAAAGTATATAAAAATCATGTGAGTGCCACAGATCACTGCAATTCTGGAAAAGAATTGCTTTAAAAGTACATATATCACTGCCTTCCCCCGCCAAGAGATCAGTGCTCTTGGACAATCCATAACAGGGCAATAAATATTCATCAGGGCTTTGGTGGATGGCTTTGGAGGACTTCTAATTACCTTTAATTAGGCTTACAAAGCCTCCCTTGTGCACACTTACCTAGTTCAGACTTTTCTGGTTGCCAGTTCTTTCCTCTCCTGAAGGCCAGTTCTGGCTCTGCTCACACCGGGCACCTTCACACGCAGGAGAAGGGATCCAGGGATTGAGGGATCCAGGGATCCAGGGATCCAGGGATCCAGGGGAGGGAGGTGGTAAATTGAAATGGGGGCCTGAGGAAAAGGGACTGTCCTGCCCGAGGAGGGGGCCCAGTGCCAAATCCGGGCAATGCAGGGAAATCCATCTCTTTGCCAGCGGTGAGGAGAGCGCGGCTGGCACCGCCCGGGCACAGACCACAGCCTGGAAACCTGGAGCCTTAGAATCACAGAATCATAGAATCATAGGATTGATTGGGTTGGAAAAGACCTCCGAGATCATCAAGTCCAACCCTTGGTCCAACTCCAGTCCGTTTACCAGATCATGGCACTCAGTGCCACGTCCAATCTCAGTTTAAAAACCTCCAGGGANCCAGCTCCCTCAGCCTCTCCCCATAGCACTTGTGTTCCAGTCCCTTCCCCAGCCTTGTTGCTCTTCTCTGGCCCCTCTCCAGCCCCTCAATGTCCATCCTGAACTGAGGGGCCCAGAACTGACCACAACACTCCAGGTGTGGCCTCCCCAACGCAGAGTCCAGGGGAAGGATCCCTGCCCTGCTCCTGCTGGCCAACCTTGCGGAAATCAAAGTCCTTCTTGGTGTGAGGTCTTCTTATGCCAGGAGCTAAAGTGTCCCTGGAGTTCTGCTGGCCACTGTTTGATGTGTGGCTGGTGGTTGGGGAGCAGCAGCAGCAGCCCAGCTCCCCTGGAGGTGCTGCCAGCCCCGGCTTTCCTGAGCGTTGCCTCTCGGACATGCCTGGGGTCTGTCTTTGATCAGCCTGTGATTCTTTTATCTGATTTATTCAGCACCTGGAGGTCTTTGAACTGCAAAGTGTTGCTCCATATGGCAGCTTGGCCTCTTTGGATGTGAGCCTTGTACCCGGCTCCTCCCTGTCCAGGGAAGGACTAAAGTCGGAGTCAGGCACTGAGTTAAGCCTTGGTAAGAAAGTTCATAGGGGGCTGTGCCACCCTGAGCACAGACCTCATGGGACAGGGGGTCGTTCCCTTGCTCCCAGCCCCAGGACACGTCCGGGAAGCACTTGATCATTTGTAGGGTGACTTTTGAAATCCTCCCTGTGGAATACTATTCCCCGAATACTACAGCATCCCAGATCTTCTGGGCACTGGTTCTTGGCAATGCTCTCTCACCACATCCACCACCACCACCAAATGTGATGCTTTTCCCCAGTCATAGAATCACAGAATCACCGAGCAGTTTGGGTTGGAAGGGATCTTAAAGATCATCTCGTTCCAACCCCCTGTCACAGTTCCTTTGGTTGGCTTTCATGGAGGGCAATCAGCCTCTTCACAGCTACCCTGTGCTACCATTAGTCAAGCCCTGTCACAGCAATGCCAATGTTACCTGTCACTACGTCATCAATGAGTGCCTGGGAGCCTCGGGGGGTAAAAAGGAACTAAAAACCCCCCTGAAATGTTCTGATAATGGGACCTGAAACTAGGTGGGAGGCCCTCAACAAAGCTGTCCCAAGGTCAGGTTGTACATCTTGCTCCAAAGGGGATCTCTGTGTGTCTCACAAGGTAGTAAAAGAGGATGTTTCCTATGAAAACATATTTTTCTCCACTAGTTTTCTTCTGGTTCTGCCTCTGATGTGCTTTCACTGCACTAGGACCGTTTCTGAACTGCTGATCCTGACAGGCACACGGGAATCTTTACCATGTCCAGCACTGCCATGCAGGAGGATGTTGTGGGACTCGGCTGCATGAAACACCCAGCAGCTTTATGGGAGATAGGTATAAATTTAAATTTTTGGGACTTTGTTTCCCTAAATGTGGCATTTGAGGGGCACGGAGAGCTTTGGCAAGGCTGGACAACATGACGTGGATAAAGCTAAAAGATGTGAGTGGCTCTGAGTTCCCATGTTGGAACCAACAGTGCTGACCCCCTTAAATTCTACCTACACAGAGATCTTTGCAGGGACCATTTTGCAGGTGTCCTGTTTCCCATTTAATCAATTTATATGGCTGCCAGCTAGATTATTTGGGTAAAGATATTTATATCTTGGATAATCACGAAGAAGCTGAGGTGCTGATCTAGAGTGACCCATCCCCTCTAACATTTTGGGAATTGCTTGTAATCAGTTGTTGCCATGACTCTGGACAGATTTTCCCTGTATCCTAGCAATGATTATCTCTGACTGAAGCTTTGACTGCTACAGTTGGGATCCTGATGGAAATATTCAGACTGTCAGCCCCTTGCCTGTGCTTGTGCTGTCTCTTCCACGACTGATCTCCCACCCCCTCCACAAAACTGATAGTTTGCCTTAGGCAACATCATTCCTTGCAACCAAGCAATTTACACCTTGCTGAAATGATTGTGATATTAGAATAACATCAGTTCTGTGAGGGACCTGACTGGATTTTTAATAAACCGTGTGGCTGGTGTGATCAGTGCTTGTGAATCACTGGCTGTAACGGAGAGGAGCCACTCGCTGCCTTGCAAACCACCATCAGTAAATTCCCCCTTCAGAAGCCTCATTGATTTTTTTCCTGCATAATTTATACATTTGTGCTTTCCTTCTCTGTCTAAACGACCAAACAATGGCAGTGCTTTGAAGCAAATATCCCTCAAAAACACTTTCCTGAATTCCAAAGCTCCTTCACTCCCAGAGGAAAATACTAAATAGCAAACGCCAGCAATAAAAAAAAAATAAATAAATTACTCTTATGTGGGTTGTCAGAGGCAGAAAGTTTTCCACAGTTCCAGCAAACAGCATTTTCCAGAGTGGAACAAGCCATGATGAAAAGGGGCAGAGATTTGGCGTTCTCAGCTTGCATTCCCCCTGGAGTTCTGCAGCAGTGTCACTGGCAGAGGCTGAAGGGTGACACCAGGTGAAGGGCTGAGGTTCGAGGCTGCCAAGCCTTGGGGTTACACCACAGGGCTGGCAATGTCTCCTCAACAGCCTCAGCCAAAAAAGTTAAATAAGCCTCTGTTCTTTTTCCTTTCCTATAGTTGTAAAAAGTAATAGTCAAAAAGTGAAGTGTATGGTCTCTGCAGGACATGGGTAATAAAGACTGAAAAGAACCCCATATATGTGTATCATATCCTATAATTTTTATGAAAAACTCCCGCTCTTTGGACTATGACTCATGTTTGTGGGCACTTTTCTATGTTAAATGGTCAGCACTTTCTTCCCTGTACAAAGCAAAGCTCAGCTCAGTGATTTGAGTCGTCATTAGGGACCGAGATGAGAAATCTCTCTCCAGCAGAAAGGAGATGCCTCAGAGGAGCCTCTTCTGCTGGAGGTGGTTGAATACACAGAACAAAATGGCTCTTCAGACCTGCAGCACAGCCTTTATATTTGCTGTTAGTGATGATTGATTTTTCACTCCGTGCTGTGTGGAGCCCTCGGTCTGATTGCCATTTAAAATCTCTGTTGCTCAAGGAATAGATGTGTTATACCATATATGTTATATGATATATATGCTAAGCCAAAGGATCAAACTCCACTGCTTTCACACAGGAACAGCATTGTATCCACCAAAATTTTCAACCCATAAAATGGACATAATCTGTGATCTGTGTTCTCTTATCTCCAGCCTGGCTTGATTCCCCTGCCAGTAACAGGCTCATGACTGAGAATATCTGAGGATTGCAAATATTCTATTATAGCCACTTTCTGGGTAGGCAGAGGGAATAATTTCTCTATGCCCATCTTTTCTTCCTTTACACAAATTTAACTTCTTGCTACAGCCCACAAATTAGTCAGCTCCTCTCTGTCAGCAGGGAAGAGCTTTCATCAGGTTTACAAGAAAAATAAAGTTAACACAAGCCTTGCTATTAACAAGAAGGGGTATTGTTATTTGCTGCACATTTTCATGTGTGAGATAGTCTGAGGAGTCTTTTTAAATTTCTCTCCTAGTGCATAATGGCAAAATTAGAAAGAACTGATGAACTTTTACTCCAAATGGTCTGGATGGTCCTGAGGACTTCAAGGAAAGTAAAGAGAGACATTCTAATTCCGAAGATGGTTTACAAAAAGAAATATACCAATGGCCTTGTCTTCAGACTTCTATCCCCAGATCCTTCTCTGGAGTTTGGTTGCATTTCCATCCTCACAGATGAGAGGAGGTGGTAGATCTTGTTCTTTGGGTGTACCTTGGATGTTGGTATGCCATGTCAGAGTTTCAAATCCATGGAGCAGGAGATTATTCAGACCACGACTTCTGTCCCCTAAAGGAAGGAGCCATTTGATTTTTAAACCCAGAGGCCAGAGCTAGGAATGGATTTCTATTCCTCCAAGTTCCATTCAGAGCTGAATGTCTGATCTGAAACCCATTTCCGGTTGGAAACATGCTACAGGACATCAAAAGAGGAATATTTCATCCTCTTAGAGAACAAACTTTTATGTGTGTTGCTTAGTGTAGAAAATGTCTTCTTCCTGTTGAACAGTGAAATAAAAATGACATGACTGTTTCCATTTGCCAAGAGCATTTTCAGCCCGAGCCAGCCCAAAGGCACAACCTGGTATTTTCAAGTGTCAATCAAACATGCTTTCCCTTCAGCTGGTGCAGGGTCCAACAATGGGCCATATGGGACACCAGTCTGTGCCAAAAGAAGAAGAATAGAATCAGGAATAAAATATGTCAGAGTATCTTCATGCTGATTCCAAGCTCTACAGTCGTCGTGATGGGAGTTGTTGTAGTCATGCCAGCCCAATCATCTTCATTGGCAAAATTAGAAGCAGCTCAGGTATAAATATCCCTGAACTTTTGGATGTTTAGAGTAGCAGGATGAGGCCTAAAGACATAATGATAAATTGTTTTTCTAGACAAGTGCAAAAAACCCCCGAGTTCTTAAATAGCATTAGACTGCTGTGGTTTTCTGGCAATTTGCTGGGCATGGTCCAGATCTCCAAAGATATTCAGGCACTTGAAATCAAGTATTTGTGTTCCTCTACTCAGACTGAGCAGCGTGTAGTGCTGTGTATAACTGCTGTTTAAATATGAGTGTTGCACATAAATCTGGACCCAAGTAAATGCCAGTGTGTCATTAACATATAGGAAAAGAAGCTGTAATTTTAAAGGAAGATGCTATAGTTTTTTGGAAATCAGTGGGAAATGGGTGCCTTTTGGAAAAACTTCCTCCTTAATCAAGAAAATTCTTGTGATCCAGAAAACTGTGGCAGTAACAGATGGCTGATGTTTCTTTTCATGGGGGCCAGTCAGCAGGAAAATAATGGAAGCATGTGTCTTAATGAGCAGAAAGGAGACGTGAGCCTGGAGGTACTAGTAACGTGGGAGATGGATGCAGACAAGTTAGGTTCTGCCTTCCTGGTTATTGAAAGACTTCCTTATCTGTTACACCAAAAGAAATGTGAAGGGAGAAAGGATCTTTGGTCCTAATCCAATTATGTCAGGTTTTTCTGGAGCTCTTGGATTGCCCCCTCTCCACTTTCCTAGATACACACTCAGGAGATGCAGCACCCGCATCAGGCACCAGTACAGTGAGTGTGGCCACAGCTTGTCTGCAGCCATAAAAATATCATGTTCTGAACACTCTTTTCTTTATTTTTTTAACTTTGAACATAGATTTTATAGTATGCAGCAAAGGTATCTCAACTGGCTCGATGATAGCCAGACTAGCAGACAGGATGTTTGCATCCCAAAAACTTCCAATTCCATAGACTTCCTAAAAAAAAACACCTTTCTTTTCCTATTTGTGCAGTATTTGTGAAGATTCCCATCCTAAGACTGTCTGTTAGTTATATATGAACAAATCCAGCCAGTAATGAGGAAACTGGTAGAAAAATCAGAAGCTGGAACAGAACTGTCATTACAACTTCTACTGCAGGAAGATTTTGGACAGAGCTTAAGGAAGTATAAACATGTATTTTTCTTTTCATTCTAGCTCTTCCTAACTTAAGAAAGAAAAAACTGCTGTTGGACTCTGGAAATCAGAAATCAGAGTTTCAGGGTTGCTTCCAAAGCTGTGGGAAAGCTGCCCTTTTTTCCCACACAAGCAAGGCAGGACCCTGGTGCCAATGAGTGCGAGCCAGTTACAACTCAACTATAATTGAGATTTAAGAGCTATCATTTCCTATTGGTTAACCAAGGAAATATTTATGGCCAGAGCTTTGTGCCAAGCACAATATTTATGACCAAGTTTTTAGCCCTGGCTGCAATTTTTAATGCTGGTTTTTGCACAGAGGACACAGATCACATTCACACTGATGTGGGCATGAAAATGAAGCCTGAAGTAGTCAAGACAGAGCTTGGAGTGGCAAGAGAAGCTCCCAGCTCCTGCTCTCCAGATGGATGGACAGGTCATGCACCACTGAGTCCCCGACCTTCATAGCCAGGGGTGTTCAGCAGATGGATGACACTTCTCATTACTACACCAGCCCAGGACATCAGAGCAGAACAGGTTTGTACTGGTTGGGAAGTTGTGGTCTGTAGGTGCTGCTGATTATGGCGAATCCATTCCAAAGGGAATGGATTTGTCAATCAGTCAACGAGTAAATTGGGTAGTGTTTGCCCTCTGGCGAGGAAGGACAAGAGCCTAATTTAGATCTAAAAGCTGAGCAGTGAAACCAAAGCTATCCTTGGAGAACAAACTTGTCTGGAGAAACATGCTTCTGTTCTCTGATTTAAAAATCCATCTTCTTGGATCTCAAGAGAAGTAAAAGCTGCCTCCTTGCTCTTTGCGGGCTCTTTACAATGAAGTCTGGCATTTACAAATAAGACATAAAGGTTCATCTGATCTGTAACATGAGCTCTTTAACAGTTGTAGAGCTGGAAGCATTAATGAGGCCATGACTTACTGCTTTGCTTCCTTTCCTCTTTCAATGGTTGGCTCACTCTGTTTATTCCTTTGTTGAAACACAGCCAGAACCACAAATCCTCTTGTTGCTTTATTAATAAAGAACCTTATTCAGAAATTCCCAGGATATGTTTGGGCAAGCAACAGGAAGAGGAGAAATCCAGAGGGGAAGAAATGCCTGGATTAGTGCATTTTGTTGGCATGATGAGTCATTGGTCATATAAAAAAAATTATCACCGTGTTACAGAGCTGTGGAGGGGAGAGGTGGGAACAAGTTGGGAGAGAGAGGGGGTGAGAGAATTCCCCCTATTCTCCATAAGCACAGCCTGTTCAGAGAGAAGTACAACTGGTTTCTCCCCAGAGCTTCGTTATGGAGCTAATCCTGCAAGGTACTGAGCTCCCTTAACTCCCAGCTCAGTAAAGCGTGAGAATTCCAAGGCAGCACAATAGGTTAATGCATTAGTGCTCTTGTGCTTGGATTCAGACCTTAATGAGTGCACAGAGAGGAGGGGGAGATGCTGCATTAGCCACACAGCCCTGCTGGGAGGTGTGTTGTCTGCTCCAAGCCCCACTGAGCAACTCCACGAGGCTGGAACCGAGGGGGCCGCCCTGGGTCAGGACTGGGGTGCCCCGACAAGACAACATGTGCCTGCAGGGTCCCAGGAACCCAGGGCTGGGGTCACAGGCAAGGGGCTGCCAGTGTTTCCTGCTCACTGCGAGCACCTTGAGAGGGAGACGAGTCTAGAAGGGAATCACGTGGGTGACGCGGCTTTGGAGCATCTCACATCAGACGTGTTGCTCATTGCCAATGGACAGCTGGGTTCTCTGTGTGGGTGCTGTAGGTTTTGTAAAGCCACGGCACTGTCTTTGTCTGCAGAGCCTGGTCATTGCCATGAGGATGTTCCAGGAAGTACTAAGAACCTACATTAGTATTCTGTGGCTGGAAATCCATCCTCTCCACAGCCAGCTTCCAAGAAGGCAAGAAACCTGGGAGAAGCCTGGGCTCCATAGCCATACCCACTGCTTTAGAAATAACCATTGCCACATTTGCTGTTTCACTCTGTTGTGTTACTGTTGTTCTTACTCCCGTGCAGGTGTCTTGGCTCCCTTGCACAGCCAGAAGCCTCTTACACCGCAAAAATCTTTGATTTAGTTAAAAATGTCTTTCAAAGTCTTCTGTCACTTCAGAGACAAACTGAAATAAATCTGAATAAATCAGAGTCAATCTTGAGAGGCCCAGCAGTACCTTGCAGATTTCCCCAGAGGCAGATGGAGCCTGCCCTGCTGAGAAACAGCCTTGCACATCCCTCTGCTCTGCCCATTTCAGTGCACATCTCACTGAAAGGAGATCTCTCCCCTCTCAGTGTTGGTTTTCCTCTTACTTCTTTTGCTCCACCTGAAGCCTCTGTTGATGACAAAGAAGTTAGGAATCGGAGAGGGAAATCTTTATCACAGAAACAGAGACAAGGAAAAAAAATTCAGAACACCTTTGAATGCAAAGATGGTGTTTCTCAAGCATTCCATTAACCTGCTTCGTCCCCTGTGTCAAGCCCAGACAGGGAATGAGTAAGGAGATATTATCATTATTATGTCTCGCTTCTGTAGATTCAAACATTCAGATGACATTTCACAAAATAAACAGAGGTCAAGGGCTTGCCCTGGAGAGCTGGCTGTGACATCCAAGACAAGATCATGGAGAGAGAGGGCAAATTCAAAGGAAATGTGCAGTGCCAGGACTCCCTGTCAGTGCAGCTGCCTCTGTCTCTGTCAACAGCTGATTGTTTTCAATATTGAACTAGTGATGTCAGGAGAGGGGGCTTAGACAGTTTATGTGCAGGCACCCACCTCTCAGGGCTGTTCAATCCCCTTCTGTCAGTGCCTTTTATAGCAGAAAAATTAATTGAGAATGGGCTAAAGTAGACAAGAGATTTAGAGGAGTGCAGAATGCAAGACGGTGCAGTCAGGACTTACCAGATCCTTGCAAAATCATGGAATTTCATTAAATGACCCAAACCACTTGAAATCGAGCTTGTTACTGGCTTTCCCTCATTGCAGTGATAAGTCTGAGATTTTATGGAAAACCTTGGGGAATATACTGCCTTGGTTCTGTTTTGTTCAGTCTGCAATCTTCAATAGCTGGGATTTTTGAATCAGTTTTTGTGAACATCTGGATTACCCAAATTATCCACGTCTTTATCAGACAAAGCAAGATAATAATAATAATAAAGAGAAGGCTCAGAGCTCGGTGCCTGAAAATCAGGCTGGGATCACAGCTTTCTACCATCATGAAAAAAAAAAATCATTAAAACCTTTAAATGGCATCTTTTGTTCCAGTCAGAATCCCTTACACATGTACCAGTGGAAGTCATCGCCTTCCAAATACACGCAGGAGCTGATGGAAATTTTGTTATGGCCCAATGATGCAGAAAGAAACTGGCAGTGAGATTTAACAAGGTCACTTCAAGGCACAGAAACCTCTGTAAAATATGCTCATTCCACACATGGCCAGGGAGGTGAGGGATAAACCTTTCACTTATAGGAAATAGTGACTTACGATTAATTTCCAGAAGAAGGAAATCCTTTTTTAATCAAAATAATTTATAGGGTTAATCTAAAGGCAGTGGTTGCTCGCCGGCACAGAAACCAAGGCAAGGTGAAGATGGATGGGGATTGTCCATGGGGTTGGAATCAGCTTTGCACAGGAGGGCCTGTAGTCAAGGATACCTGTATTATTTATGGTCAGGGTTTCAAAAGGGAATAGATGGGCTTGGATCCCTTGGGTTTGGTCGCCCAGCGTGTGACCTGTGCAGAACCAGTCTCCTTGAAAAAGTGGGCCATAGAAATCCCATCTCTCACTATTTCCTTTGGGAATTTGTAATATTTGTTGTAGCTGGTGCTTTTTGATGGATATAGATGGGCTGAAACCCAGGATTCCCCCATTTAATGCTGCTGGATGGGAGCTGAGCAGGGCTGGACCCAGCGAGGAGCAGAGCAGCCTGCAAATTCCAGAGACCACAGAGAAAAGGAGTTTAAATAAATGCTTTTGTGTGTTGGGTTTTTTTGTTTTGGTTTTTTTTCCCTGGTTGGTGTTTGGGAATGGGTGGCTGCAGTAGGTGCCTGAGTGATGCTGTTTTAACCCTGATGAGGAGGGTTTGCCCCTCTGCTACCCCGTTCCTGGCTGTGGGAGGCAGAGGGGCTCAGTGCTACACAGGACCTGGCTCTCAGGATGCCATCCCACGTTTCAGCTTCGAGTTAATTTGATCTCACATCTGCTGCTTATTAAATTCATGCCGGATGGTTCCCTAGAATGAGCACTATAGATTTTTACAGCGTCTCCCAGGTGCTCAGGTGCTGCACTGAGGGTCAGGACACCGAAAGCAAAGCAGGGAACTCTCCAGGAGTTCATACAGCCATGGGAAAATACGGTGTGGTTTGTCACTGCAAAGGCTGACAATCGTTGAGGAAGAGATGAGATAAAAAAAACAAGACAAGCCGAGTTGGGTACCACACCAGTGTTATTTATAATCTCACTACAGTCCTAATTTCTCTTGTGACTTTAATCCTCCCCATTTGCAGCAAGCAATCTATTATATTGGAAGATATTTGAGATGCTTTGGGAGTAGGGAAATTATTATACATAAAATATGTAGCTAATATTATTAGAACAGACTTTGATTAATTTTGCAGCTGGCAACATTACCCCTGCCTGAAAATTAAATCCATTTGCTATCCGTGTGGAAGTAATTGTGTTAATATCAAAGCTGGTTTTAAAATGAAATGGGGAGAGCTCTACTCCATATCTCCCATGTGAGGAATCGGGGATGTGAGTTGAAGGGCTGGAGTGGTAATTCCTGGCTGACACAAGAAATTATTCTTTCCTCCACAAAATTTTCCAGACTTTATGATACATTTCAGGTACATTCAAGCATACACATAAATTCAAGTGACCTTGTCTCGGTCTCACTTTTGATTTGCCATATTGCCTACATTAGAGACTAATATTTGTATTTGTACTACCCATTTGTACAGCACCAAGCACAGCAGAGGTTCATCACCCCAATAACTATCGACAGCAAAGGTTTGTGCCCAAGCCAGAAACATCTCAGTCTAATTACACCGGAGTGATTTTGAAAAGCAGTTGGACAAGATTGAAGAGACAGCTCTCGTTAATTAAAGGCTGTTTGGACTTCCGATGCTGTAATGATCCCAGCTGGCCCCGTATCCAGCACCTCTGGCAGCAGCTGGGCTCTGGATTATCCCCCCACCCCCCTTTATTTCCCCTGCTCAAAGTTTTCCTCCCCGCAGCGTGTTTGCTGGAGCCAGGGCTTCTCTCCTCCTCCTCTTCCGAAGCAGGAGGTGGGCAGGTCTGGCTGCATTCAATATACAAACATGCTGTGCTCACTCTCCGCTTCAGAGGCATCAGTGGCCCATCAGCGTCAAAACCCGAGCGAAGGCTGCCCGAAGGGCTGCGGGAAGGCTGAAAGCGGCGGCGGCAGCAAATAAAGGGAGCAGCCAAAGCGCCCCGTGGGAAGGGGAGAGGAGCGGCAGGAGAGCCCGGGCAGGCTGCGCATCCCGGACTCTGTGCACGAGCTGCAGCCCCTACGCATCACCTGCGAGCGTGTGAGCATCAGTGTCCCGGCAAAGAGCATCCTTCTAGGAGGGAAAGCTGGGAATCGCCCAGAAGAGAAACGAAAAAAAAAATTAAAAAAATAAAATAACAACAAAGCACCGGCTGTTATCCTCCTGTTATCCTTTCCCAGAGGGAGAGAGAGTGAAAGGAGTTTAGGGGAATGAACCTGGAGGATCCAGAGACTCAGAGAGGAAAAGTTGCCCTGACGGGAGACTCTGCGTACTAGAGCTCTGCTCCACGATGGGATTTCTTATGCCTGAAGGAAACCTCCTCCTCCTGCTGTGTGCCAGCATTTTCCCTGGTAAGTTTGAGAAAGCTTTTCTCCCCTGCTCTGCTCTTTAGCTCTTTTCTCTCTTATCCCTCTCAAAGACATGCTGTGGAGACCAGTCCCTGTCAACCAGCAGTCTCCCTGACTCCTCCATCCTCCTGCCCCATCGTTTCTGCTCCCCTGAACCTCTGCTGGGCAATGCTTTCTTTGCCTTTATTTTCTGCTCCTTATCTAATTGATGGCGAAAGGATTAAAGTCACAGTGGGAAGGGGACAGGAGAGAGAATCCTGGCAGGGGCTCAGCATCCTGCTTCTTGCCTGCGTTTTTCTTCCCTGGGTAAAGCGTGTTAATGTGTCTCGGGGCTACAGCTCTGGCTGGGGAGAGCACAGCCAGCACTCAGCTAATGCTTCCCTTTGTATAGTCCAGGGCAGCTAAAGACTAAGTAGGAGCCATATTCCAGGAGGGACGTGGGGAGAGCCCCCGGCTCCCTCTCCCCTCTGTCTGGTACAGCACAGGAGCGCAGCTCCTCTGACAGCCCCTGGATGAAACGTGGCTTCAATTTTTAATAACCAACAGGCACGTCCGACAGTCCCCGTAGCCTACGTGCAGGGTCAGGGCTGCTCCTTGCAGCCTCCAACTTTGGAAGTTATGCCTGAGGAAAACTGTGGTCTTGTTGTCCAACCCGCGCTCTCCACCACCCTCCTCTTTCCCTCTTAGATTTTGTGAAATACCAGCTATGAAGGTTAAAGAGCTGAATTTCATTCTGCCATTATTTTTTTTCTGATGCATTTGGTGCCAGTTTTAATGCATAAATCTGATCAAAAATCCCTACCTCCCAGCAGGAGGCTGCTTTTTCCATTTTGGTTTGCCCTTCCAGCATCCCTCTGTCCTGCTTGCAGACTTCTGTGCTAGAAACTTGTCACAAAGTGACCATAAAAATTTGACCAGATTCTGGGAAGAACGGCCCATCTAGTGTTTTCCAAATGGTATTACTGGTGTCCTCACTTTCTTCAGACCCGTCCTGCTCTGCAGTAGAAACCCAACATTAGGAATTGGCCACCGTGGGTGAATAGAGTGATAAATACATGGCAATGCCTGCGATAGCAAGGTGGCAAGTCACCCGGGTGGCATCATGTGTTCCCATGTGCCCATTGCTTGGGTTTGCCAGGGTTTCCCCCTGGAGAAGGCTCCAGCCATGCCAGCCCTTGGAGTAGCAGGTGTTTTATGCCCCGTTCCCTCCCCACAGCCTTCGGTCATGTGGAGACCCGAGCCCACGCGGAGGAGCGTCTCCTGAAGAAACTCTTCTCTGGTTATAACAAGTGGTCCCGTCCCGTGGCCAATATTTCAGATGTGGTCATCGTCCGCTTCGGCTTGTCCATCGCCCAGCTCATTGATGTTGTAAGTACAGCCTGTTTGTTGTGTGCAACAAGATTAGCCAGGCTGGGGCTTAGGAAGAGACTCCTGGTGCATGTGGATTTTACTGGCTGATCCAGAGTTGGGTTGGGAAGACTTTGCTCTCAGCAGAGAATAGTAATCATGCAGACAGCTCTGCTGCAACAAGGGATGACTCATGTGAGTAGCCAGTCATCCAAGTGGATCCTTTATTCTTCATTTACTACAGGCAAAATCCCAAATTCCCTATCAAAACCCATGGGACTGATTACAGAAAAGCAGTGAAGCAACAAACGTAAGTGCCAGAGAATTCTGGCTAAGGAAAAAGTCAAATACCTGATTTGGAATTTAAGCCATAATTAATAACACTAATTTACACAAACTAATAGGAACAGAGCTTTGTGCACCTGGGGAAGACAGCTTGCCTGAAGAACTTCCTGCAAATTAAAGTTTTGAGGGGTTTTAGCTAATATGGCAGATATTAACGAGAAAATTGTTTCTGAAGGTTTGCTCAAAGAGAAGTTACACATGTGCAAACTTCGTATGCTGTGTACAAAATGACGTGGTCTGCATGCAGACTGATGTGCACTGAAACAGTATTTAAGAGATTATTCAGTCACGGTATGCTGGGGTCAAGAGCTGGATCTGAAGGCGATCCCTGCAGGGCTGCAGATGTCAGGCACACCCCCAGGCTTTATGGCCTGTGCAGATCCTGCTCCTGCACGCTTCTCCTTCCTATTTGCAAGTGGCACTTCCCAGGACAGTGTGTTTGTGCATCTGCACATTTCTTGAACAATTATCAGCATGGCTTTCAGACAATCATAGAAGAGTTTGAGTTGGAAGGGACCTTTAAAGGTCATCTAGTCAAACCTACGTATTTGTTAGGAGACTCCCTTTTTACTGTATTCATGTGGCAGAGTTAAAGGAGTGATAATGCCCCATCCCTGGCAGTGTTCCAGGCCACATCGGACAGGGCTTGGAGCAACCTGGGCTAGTGGAAGGTGTCCCTGCCCATGGCAGGGGACTGGGATGAGAGAAGCATTAAAGTCTTTTTCAACACAAACCATTCTGTGATTTCTATGATAAAGGAAAATATAATGCAACTTAAAGACATTACTGATGTGGGACAATCATAACAGATGATTCTCCATACCATTTTATATTTTGAGATCATAGTTTTGAGATGCCAAGGAAACAGAGCTGAGGTGGTGCAGGAGGTAGGGAATCAAAGACACCAGTTGCTGGAGAGTTGCATTTTCCTTGGGCAAAAGCCAACAACTTCCAGTTTTGCAGCACAGAAATGGTCTTCCAATCCCCTCCTTGCTCTTACACCAGCCTGAGGGATCCAGGGCTGTTTGCATTTGCTAATGTTGAAGTTGTACAGTTCTCATCTGAATAATTGATAAGACTAAAGATGAGACATTAGTGACTGTGGAAGCATGAAAGAGACTTTCCATTATGCAGCTGCTGAATTGTGGAAGAGGAGGGATCGATACACCTGCTCCATTGTGCTTTCCCAGTTTACTTAAGAAGAATTAATCTTCTTAAAATCATCTCAGTGGTTCGAAGTGCAACTCACAGGCAGATCTGTGCTGAGTGCCTGTGAACCCTCAGCCCCTCCTGCCCCACTCAGTGGGGCTGGGACTGGTGACATCCCTGCCACCACTGCGCCACTTCATCTGTCTCGCTCCCTTCCCGACAGTGACAGTTTTGGTGCCAACCCTGCTGCAATTGTTAGACCCAACGTTCAGCTCCCAAAGACAGGGAGTCTGGAAGGGAAATCAGGGCTGTATTCAAACCCCAGCTCCTGCTGACAAAAGCTGGGAGCAGGGGAATAGAAATCAGTGGGGAGTTCGACATCCCTGCACGTCCTTCCCTCAGCCCGCTGTGCTGAGGGTTTTCTGAGCCCACAGATAAGTGGTGAGGCATCAAGCATGTGTGCAGGAGCAGCCACTGAAAAGATAAACCCGTGGGGTGGGATTGGTGTCACGCTTCGCTCAGGCCAGGAGGATGGCAGAGCCTCAGGGGTGATGGGCAGGAGGAACCAAGGGTGGTTCCATAGAGGAAAATTCTGAAAAAGGGCAGGAGTGGGGCTGTGGTGGAGACCCTCAGGTGCCTGAAAGTGGTAAGAGAAGCAGAAGTCCAAGGATCAGCCCAGTCCAGGGCATGGCAGCCTCCTCCAGTGGCATTCCTCATCTCTCGTCAGCACCCAAGGAAGGAGCTGGTTATTTTCTCTTCCTTTGTTGCTTATTGAAGTGATTTTTGCCTTCCTTCTCCCTCCATGTGATTCTGGTTCTTAACCCCAGAGGAGAGTATCTCTGCTCAGGTTTTACGCTTGGTGCCACCACAGCAGTGAGGAGGCTCAGGGAGGAGACACAGCTCCCCCCAAACCTCCTGGTATTTAATGTTCACAATCAATCCTGTACCACCACAAGAACAAGGTTAATGATGAGCCATTTGATTCCAAATGAGCCCTGCCAATTCAGCTGGGTTTGATGCCAGCCAAAGAAAGAGTGAAAAGAAATAAACACAGAAATAAGCTCTGAGCTCTGGTGTTACACTTCAATCAGACCAGCACCAGGCTCTGCCCTGGGTAATTCATCTCAGTTACTTACAGAAAGGTTGTCACAAGCACAAAAGGCAAGCACTGATTAATTCTACTACAGTGCTGCCAGCATTATATCTGCCTTACATTATTAATATATATATATATACACACAAAATCTTACCTTTCCATACTCTTTGTACTTAGAGTCGGGAAAAAGTCTACCAGTTGACAGCATGGGAACACACCAGGCTGTCCAAGTGTTCCATGTCAGCAGAGCAGCTTGGATTTATTCAGAAAACCCAATCCATATGCTCTAAGTTCATGTATTTGATAGAAGGAAAAATGCAGCTGAGCTTCTTCTTTCCAGAGCTGGGTTCATGGATAATGTTTCACAGGAGAAGCACTAAGCAGATGAAGCTGAGCATTGTAATCCACCACACGTGTATGAGTAAGGGCATATATATTCAGCACTCCCTTCCTTCAGTGCACAGATCAAAGCCAGGCTGTGCAGGTCTGTCCTCTACCTGGCATCACTGCATCATTGTCCTAGGCTGAATCCATCAGCACTGAGGAAAATCCCAATAAATTCCAGTCCATCTGCTCACAGGATTGCTTAGGTGCAGGCTCAGCTGTTCAGTGGTATCAGGCAGCTGTGCCCTGTCCCATGTCAAATGACAGAAACATCTGCTTTTTATTTCCAGGACGGAACTTACATTTATTTCAGAGGTGATTTGTTATTACAGAAATGATGTACAATTAAGAGAAATTTAATGAGTCCTTCGGGCTGCTTCATCTGCTTCTGTAACCAATATCTGATCTTGCATTTCAGGATGAGAAAAATCAAATGATGACCACGAACGTGTGGGTGAAGCAGGTGGGTGCATTCAAATATGTCTTTTCCCATGTCTCTTTTCAGTTTTGCAATTGAACTTTCACAGCTTTGTAACCCCCTCATTTTTGGCAGGAGTGGCATGATTATAAGCTACGCTGGGACCCCCAGGAATATGAAAATGTCACATCCATCCGAATCCCCTCGGAGCTCATCTGGAGGCCAGATATTGTCCTTTACAACAAGTGAGTGTGAGCACTGTGGCCAGAGGGCAAACCCATCCCTGCAAATTTTCTCTGTTCATGGTGTTAAAATGTTTCTTGGGATTATTCCTCTTTATTTTGTTCTTTGTGGTTGGATTTCATGCAGATTCTGTAATATCTGTCCCAGATGTGCCTTAAATGATGTAACTGACATTCATTGCAAGGGCTTTGCTCCCCTAATGATCCTTTCTCTGGGCAGCGAGTTTTGTTGGGGGATGCCAGGTATTGTTTTCTCTTCACATGTCAGATGCACAATTACGCTGGATTTGTGCTTTCAGTCCTCTTCAATTCCATTTCACCCCAGAGCTTTCCCCTAATTCATCACCATCAGCTGGAAAAGCCAATTACTGAGGATGGGCTTAAATAAGGAAAATATGCTGAAACATGTCAGGCTTGTGTGTCCACAAATAGCAGTGGCAGGTCAGCCAAATACCATTCTAGAATGATTCCTAAACAGGTATTTGTTTCTCATCCCAAATGCTTGGAATCTGTCTCGTGTATGGACTCTTCCCAAGAAGCAGGTGGTGGATTTCTTTCTTTCCTTTGGAGCCTGTTGATATTCTTAGAAAGACTGCCCAAGTGCCAAGACTGTTTTTTCCTTGGCTTATCATACCACAGCTCTCCAGTCTCTGAGGATGTTGGATATCCCAATCTCCCGCCCCAGCACAGGCTCCAGAGAAAACACTTGCTGCAGGCATCAAACAAAACCATCTTGGTATGTGGCTAACACTCAGAGAAAACACTCACAACAGCAGCCAGGCTCATTTTTAGTAAACAGTTGCCTGGTTCTAGCTTGATATGATTTTGCTTCTGTTTAAAAACAAAATAAATGGCTGAGGCAGGAATCTGCCCAGGGGGTTGGGAGCTCTGGAGATTATAGGAACTGTTATCTTTCCCATTAACTCGTTTCTGATCCTCAGTGGTGTGGAGTGATTGCAAACCTCTTGGAAATCACTGCATCCTCACTCAGCACCTTTCAGAGATTAGCCCAGTGGAAATGACTAATTCATAGGCAGTTGGACCTTCCTGCCTTCCAGAGACACGCTCTGAGCATGAATATTGTATTACAAGTGCTTCACATTGCAGCCAAGAAAGGTGTTCACAGCATCCACTGGGGGGGGAAAAAAAAAAAAAAAAAGGATGTCCTTGTCATTCTCATTGTTTAATTAATGACAACGGCAATGATTTTTATTTTTGGAGCTTCTGGTGATTGTTGTGGTGGACCATAGTGCCAAAGGAAATAGCATGACCCAAATCTCCATGAGCCCCTTGTGCTTCAAACCATCCATTTGCTGGTTGCTCCCTGGTTCTGCTTCGGCTCCCGTGGCTCACCACACTCATCATCATGGCTGATGAGCATGGTCCATGCAAGGAGGGGCCTAGAAATGAAGAATCCTCAAATGGTTTAGGTTGAAAGGGAACTTAAAAATCTCATTCCAACCCCCTGTCATGGGGCAGGGACCCCTTCCACTAGACCAGGATGATCAAAGGCCCATCCAGCATGGCCTTGAACACTCCCAGGTATGGGGAAGCATCCAGAAGGAGACCTTAGTATGCTTTTGTGCTCTGGAAATTTTGGGACTTTGTGCTGAAGGCATCCCACAGATGTCCATGGACACTCAGACCTCCAGGCTGGGTAGCCTTTGGCTACTGTCCCTACAGGCTCTGCCCCTCTGCCCTGTTGTTCACTGGCACTTGAGTACCATCAGGAACTCCAGGGAGAAGATCTGATGGTCACACCTTCTGCAGAAAGTCCTTCTTATCCTCTTCTGGGCCATGAGTCTTTCAGCCTTTCCCTCCTTATTTCTCTGACTTGCAGGGAGGCCGAGCAGGTAACAAGTCTACCTTCACTGTCACACTGGGGGTTCTACTGCCCCAGCTACCTCAATCCAAGCTGTTTCTCTCCCTTTATCCATACTTACCATCAATAATCATGCCTTCCTTTGTTGGTCGTCATGAGTCTATCATGCATTTTTAATTGGTTACTTTATCCATGAATTAAACATGGATGTAGACACCAACCATTAGCCAGTCAGTAATGGTTTTCCATTAATTCTATACCCCTTTACAGCTGTATTTCCTCATGCTCTTTCATACAGCCTTACATAAACTGTTTTCTGCCCTGGGATGTACTTCTGTACTTGCTACCAAACACCTCTGGAGCCTCAGTCAATATCTCCTTTGCACTGCTCTGTCAGGTTTCCCAGTTTTTAGGGATTTCAGGACAATACATGCAAGGCAAAACCTGTAGCATGATGGGACACCAGGATGAGGGTCTTCTGCACGGCAGCTCCCCAGCTGCATTACCAGCCAGGGCTTCTCCTGGTGGGCATCTCAGCTAGGAATGAGAGTGACTCGTGGTGGGTGATGCTAACAAGGATTCCATCTCGTGTTTTACACATACATAGTTTAGAGGGAATTTAATGTAGATGCACATAATTCTGGGTCTCTAAGAGCAAGAGAATGTGCAAAGGAACCTTGGTGGAAGAGAGCAAGTGGCCACACTGGCCTTTTGCACTCTTCGGACTTTTGAATTTGAGCTAATTATTGCTTATCACATGCTCTGCCAGAAGTGTGGTATTTCTGTTTGGGATAGAATTCTTTGGAAAAGAGACTTTCTGGACAGAAGATTATACAAATGCCCTTTCTGTTTTCATCTTGGGTTATATATGGAAATGGTAAAATTGAAATTGATTTCAGTTTTACGTCTTTAAGGAAACCTAAGCCCTTGTTGTGAGGCTGTTCTCGTATCTTGGCTCATTATTGTTGAAACCCTTCCCTTTACCCACCCTAGAGGCCCAAATTAAATCAGTAAACTCATTTGGTTTGGCCTAGAGAGTATATGTAGTTGTCAACAGTCGTAAGGAATCTAAAACCAAATTAATATCCTACAGGGAAATTAATATGCTGTTGAATTTTCAGGCTTGATAAGTTCCAAGACTCTGTAACTAGTTTCTGCTAGATGTGACATAACATATGTATAACAGAGGAATATGAGTTCATAGTGAAGTGACAAAGCCTCCTCTTTGCCAAGAAAACTGGCTGTTCCTTATCTGAGGTTGTAAAGCCTCTTCAGGCATCACCAAATCATTTATAAATGCATTATCTAATCCCCTGCACTGATTTATTTTCCCATTCATGAATGGATTTGAAGTCCATTTTATTTTTTTCTTTGTATATTTGAACTAAAAAAAAAACACCCAAACTATAAACTATTTTTCTCTAATGAGGGAATAACCTTTTGGAGCTGCATTTTTTGTTTTTTCACCAGTGTGTTTGAGTCCCTTGACCCCTGAGCTCCAGAGGAGAAAGCCCTGGAATTGCTGGTTTGCATCCGGGTGCTCCAGCTTCTAAAGGCTGCCCAGGAAAATCCAAGACATGCAGTTGAGACTAATGGATGGGCAGGGAACTTGCCATGGGAGCTTCACTGGCTGCTTTTCCGCTGGATGTTTGTGGTAGCATCATTGCGTTTGTCTCCTCTAGCCTGGTGATTGTAAAACCTGGGAAGAAGCTACTGGGAACATTGAGAATTCGTAAGTTCTCAGTATTTTCTGGTGTTAACTGTTCCAGAAAGTAATCCCTGCCTTAGACTCCACAGTCACAAAAAAAAAAATAAAATAATAAAAAACGAGATCAGACGTGAAGGGAAATCAAATATAAATTCCTGTAATTAGGAGTAGGAAATATCCTGAGGAAGTCACCCAGTGGTAAAGTGGACACAAAGAATTACTGGACTGGGTTAGATGATCATCTGTCAGGTGGCTTTTGAAAACCATGAGAAACCAAAGAGTTCTTTTGAACTGTGCTGTAGCAGCTTGTTCTTTCAGACTCTCCTGTGATGTTTGCAACCAGTTTTATTTCTGGAGCAACACTGGTTTCATGACTCATCCCAAAGCTCTTTGGAAGAGAAATACCAAAAGACGCCCTTGTGTAGCCTTTAAAATGTTGGAAACAGTCTGGACATTTTTCTTTGTGTGTACTGGCAGAGATCTCGTAATTGTGCACCAGTTTGTACTTACAAAGGGCCAAAAATCACTACTTCACCCTTCAGCCTCCCTGATTCTTCTGGGACTTTCAATGACTGTGTTTCTGGAGAGGGATTATATCTTTAGATGCTTTCAAGTTTTCTGCCAAGCTCTATCCTGTAATACGGGAACTGACACAAAGAAATCTATAGGAAGGCTCTTTCTCCTGGGCTGTTGCTGTGTTTGCATCCAAGGGCTTCTCCTTCCACTGTGCTGAGGACAGAGCTGGAGTTTTGCCTCCAAAGTGCTGACGAGGATCCTTGGCAGAGGGAAGGATTGGAGCAAAATGCACCAATTCAGCACCGTTAGAGCCTTCTGAGAAACGTGTGCCCATTCCATCGGCGTAGCAGAGCCGTTTGGGAGACAGATGCCTGTTTTGCTGAGGAACAATCAAAGTTTTGGTTACCACCGATTTCTAAACACCCAAAGCAAGCAAAAGCTGGGATGTGGCCTAAAGAAGTAATGTCAGAGCACAGACACCTCCCTCTGTGCACCCAAAATGGTTTTTATCCAATTTGCCAATACCTTGGAGATATTTAAAACCCACCTAGATGATGTCCTGATCCTCTTGTGGCTGACCCTGCTTTGGGCAGGGAGTTTGCACGAGACAATTCCAGAGGTCCCTTCCAACCTGTACATTTGTAGTTATAATTTTGGTAGCACAAAACAATTGTTTAAAGCAACATTTTCTGCTTTGCCTTTGGAGAGGACTTTAATCAGAACAATATAAAAGCATCTCTTTAAACGTGTCCCAAAAGGGTGCAGGGTACATTCTTTAAAGGCATCTTAAAACTGCAATTTTTCTTAGTTACTGCTGGTTGATGAAAAATGCTTTAAATGAGGATATTCTGCTATATCCATATATGTATATAGCTAATTTCCAGGCTTTTAAAGCTCTGTTTGGATTTAAATTGTATCGTCAGAAATTAAAATAAATGTGTGCCTCATTTACATACATTCTGAAAACATTTAATTTTGTGAAATGATGTATCTCCCAATTGCAAGAAAATAGAAACTGGTGGGAAAAAAAAAATTTCTCCATCAGCAGAGCTTTTTAATGAAACATGGCTGATGGCTGCCAGTAAGACAATACCATCCTTGAACCTTTATAAACTTAGGAGATATAGAAGAGCTGCTTTTATTCTCAAAAGGACAAATCAAAGGCTGCAGCACACAGAGAGCTTTTTCCTTGGGAAAAAAATAAGCAATTGCCTTCTCTTTTTCTTGGTGGTATTTGACATGAAAATATAAGAGCTCCACTACTTTATTACTGGTACATTTTTAAAGCTGTCAGGTCACAGTAATCAGGAGAGCCTGAGTATCTTAATACTCCATATCTTGTGATGTTTACCTTGCACTCATGTCTTCTTCCAAATGGTTTTTCATGACAAGTGTCACAGCAGAGTGGTCTCGACCGAACGAGATGAAAATGTGTTACTGCTCTAAAGGAACGACTGCAGATTTTCTCTGTCCCGCTGTATCAGGTGTCCCACCTTCCTGTCGAAGGGAATATTCACGTTTGCAGTCAGGGCTGTCGGCACAGGAATGGGTCTTCCCACGGCAAAGCTTTCCACGAGGAAACAGGTTTTGCCCAGTCTCCTAACTGCAGTGTGTGTTTGAAGTTGGTTGTTTCACCTTCACACCCTGGAGGAAAATGGAGAAAGACTTTGGAAGACTGTCAGCAGCCAGGTGACCTTGTTTGCTCCCTCTCTCAGTGCGGAGAGGAGCAGAATGAAAGCCTCCCCCAGGCTGAAAGCATCTCTCTCGGCTCACACCCATGGTGAGAGCATCTCTCCAGGTTCCCCCTCACCGGCGGGGTGCCAGCAGCCGTAGCTTCCCAATCCAGTAAACATATGCTTGAAGGTCCAGTGTGGGTGGTAAGCTTGGGGAGGAAGGCAAAAATATATACATGCATGAAGGGTGAGATAACCAAGAACACTGGCTTCGCATGGTACAGCTGTCTGGGATACAGTCTCCGTACACAACACGGCTCATTTACCCTGCTTACAAATTCTGCTACGTTGAACTGCAATGAGAAGTTCAAACACACCCTGCAGAATGAGGAATGACTTCACAGCCCTCTTAGGCTGGTGAAGCAGGAGAGTCCCAGGGTGTCTGATGGCTCCTCAGAGTCCACAGATAACTAAATCTAAGAAGCCCTTCTGCTGCTGCTTTCACTCCTGCCACGGCACTGCGAGCAAAGCCCAGCCTGCAAGGCAGTATCAGTGCTATTGGCAACAACATGTGAGCCGAAGGGGACCCAGGATGAGGTTGGGTTTGTTAAGCAAGCAATTAAAAACTATATTCCTCATCAAACAAGCAGACCATTTGCAGAAAAAACTGACACACAAGATCTGCAGCCCCACACTGGTTCCATCTACACTTGCAGGAGAGGCGTTTGGCTGGTCACGCAGAGACTGAAAAACTGTCAGGCAAGGGGAATAAAACACAATTACATGAGTTAATGTCATTCCTGGATGACTTTTTAAGAATAGTTCCGCGCCCTTTTCCAACAGTTTTCAACATCTTTTCCTTTGAAAAATGCACACCTATATTGTTTACCCAGCCACTTACACATTGTTCTACCAAAGAAGTGAAACACTAGTGGATGCTCATAATCCTTTCTCTGTAATAAGATCCCATTATAAACATTGTTCTATTAATGAGCGATTTAATCATGCCTCAGAGATATCATTAAATGCAGAATTGGATTCCATATTCCTATTGAGATTTAGAAAGAAAACCACTGAGAACAGCAAATGCTGGACTGTCACTTGCTGTCCAAGTTTCATGTCTCAATCTGACTTTAGAGTGCAGGCGAAATCCAGGAGAAAAAAGAAAAGAGATGGTTTTCATCCAAAGCACATGTTCCCAGAGTGTAAATTAGATTTAAGAAAGAAGAGACAAGAAAGGAGCTGGGTGGATTGTACATTGGCACTGCTTGTGTTTGTTTGCTCCAGAGTAACTCATGGTGCAGATTCTTCCTTAATCCCTTTGAGGCAGTCTGTGTTTGTATGTAGTTTTTAATTTCCCCTTTTTTTTTTTTTTAAGAAAAAATCATTTTAGCTCTCTAGAAATAATCCAGTTTGGAGGTCAAAAAGCTCTAGGTCCTTTATGTTCTTTTGTTTTTGTAAAATCTGCCATAAAGAGCGAAGACTTTCTATTATGGAAAAAAAGAGAAGAGTGTAGTAAAACTTTGTTCTCCACCACACAAGAACCTGGAGTTTATTTTTCCATTAATTCAACCAACTCAGAAAATTGTCTCAAAACAAAGAGATCTGGGCTGTGATCATGGGCACTGAAGGCTTTTTCCATCTCTGCCCACATACTGTGTTGGCAAAGCAGCTCAGTGAGCGCCAGACGCTGCCACTGCTTCCCAGAACGAGCAATCTGAATTTTGGGATGTTTTACAGGGCAAGAGGAAATACATAATGCAAACTGTGAGACACTGGAACAGGTTGCTCAGAGAAGTTTGGAATGACCCATGTCTGGAAGTGTTCCAGGCCAAGCTGGATAGGGCTTGGAGCAACCTGGTCTAGTTGAAGGTGTCCCTCCCTGGGACAGGGAGTTGAAACCAAATGGTTTTTAAGATCCTTTCCAACCTAAATAATTCCATGAGTCTATGAAATATCAAAAAGTCTTTTTTTCCCCCTTTTGCATATGAATGAATGGATGGTCTCCTAAAGAAATGAATTTAGGGAAGTTCCTCTGCCTTCTGCAGCTTAATGAACTGATGAACTGGTCCTGCCAGATCATCCCTGTATTGTTCATCTTGCTACTGGTGAGGAAGAGCACAGGTATGACCCCTGCACACCCTGTCACTGTCTGGCTGCCGTCAGGGCACATCTGGGCACTGAGGCAGCAGAGCAGGGCCAAGGGAGTTTGCTGACTGCTGGGAAAGCAGCTGCAGGCTGGGCCGGCTCCAGTCGGAAGGCTGGGCAGGAGCAGAAAGCTTTCCACCTACATCAGCCTGAATAATTCATCTCAAGTTTTAGCAGAAGCTCTCTTCCCCTGCTCAGCTTCCCCTTCATCTGGCAGGGCTGCTGTTTGCCACTTGGCTTCTTCCTCCAAAAGCCTGGAAATGGCTTTCTGGCGCAAAATCCTGGGCTGTTAGCTATTTATCCTACGCTACCATACAGACCCTAACTGAGAGTCCCTGTAAGAAGACGCCGTAAAAGACAATTTTCTTCTTGACTGGAAAATTACGAGATAAACTTTCATTATTCCTATTAATAGGATGTTCTTGCTGTTTTTCATGGAAGAGACCTAGTGACTACCCAACAATGTTTCATTTTTAGCAGCTGTCACACTTAATTCTGCAGAGCCCACAGCTACACTACCTGATAGTGGTTCCTCCCAACTCCCTAAAGCAAACTCAACCCATTCCAGGGCACTTAAAACTTGTGTACAATCATATCAAGGAACTGATTTATGCCAGATAAAGGCTGACATCTGCATGAAAATGAAAGGCTTGTATAAGCCAACAGAGTTCAAAACCCACTTGGCAGATTAGATGGAGCCAGTGTTTGCACACAACGTGCCTCTTGCATCTCTCAGTGTATTTTTGGAAGCCAGACACTAAATATCCTGTTTCTTCAGCAGAATTGACATGTCCTAGAGAGGTCTCAGTCTCTTTTTAATCTTCCATCTCTCCCCAGTGCTGACGGTGACTTCGCAGTCACCCACCTGACCAAGGCTCACCTCTTCTATGATGGGAGAATTAAATGGATGCCACCTGCTATATATAAGAGCTCCTGCAGCATCGACGTTACCTTCTTCCCCTTTGACCAGCAAAACTGCACAATGAAGTTTGGCTCCTGGACCTATGACAAAGCCAAGATAGACTTGGTGAGCATGCACAGTCATGTGGACCAGCTGGACTACTGGGAGAGCGGGGAATGGGTCATCATCAACGCTGTGGGCAATTACAACAGCAAGAAGTACGAATGCTGCACAGAGATCTACCCCGACATCACTTACTCCTTCATTATCCGGAGGCTGCCACTGTTCTACACCATCAACCTGATCATCCCCTGCCTGCTGATCTCCTGCCTGACTGTCCTGGTCTTCTACCTGCCCTCCGAGTGTGGAGAGAAGATAACCCTGTGCATCTCCGTGCTGCTGTCCCTCACTGTGTTCCTGCTGCTCATCACAGAGATCATCCCATCTACCTCCTTGGTCATCCCTCTGATTGGGGAGTATCTTCTCTTCACCATGATATTTGTTACCTTGTCTATCATCATCACTGTCTTTGTGCTCAACGTGCACCATCGTTCCCCACGTACCCACACGATGCCTGACTGGGTGAGGAGGGTCTTCCTTGACATAGTCCCACGTATCCTTTTCATGAAACGCCCCTCCACGGTGAAAGACAATTGCAAGAAGCTCATTGAATCCATGCACAAAATCACCCACGCGCCAAGGCTTTGGTCCGAGATCGATGTGGAACCCAACTTTACTACCTCATCTTCCCCCAGCCCCCAGAGTAATGAGCCATCACCCACATCTTCCTTCTGTGCCCACCTCGAGGAGCCAGCCAAGCCTCAGCCCATCTGCAAGTCACCCTCTGGGCAGTACTCTGTGCTGCACCCAGAGCCTGTACAGGTGACTTGCTCCTCTCCACAACCCTCATGCCACCCCCTGAGTGACACCCAGACCACCTCTGTCTTGAAAGGCAGATCACTAAGTGTTCAGCAGATGTACAGTCCCAATAAGGCAGAGGAGGGGAGTATCCGCTGCAGGTCCCGGAGCATCCAGTATTGCTACCTGCAAGAGGACTCTTCCCAGACCAATGGCCAATCCACTGGCTCTCCAGCATCCCAGCGGTGCCACCTAAACAAAGAGCAGCCCCAGCACAAGCCCCCTCAGTGCAAGTGTAAATGCAAAAAGGGTGAGGCAGCTGGCACAGCAGCCCAAGGGAGCAAGACTCACGGCGCCAAAGAGCAACACCTTGTGCTGATGTCCCCAGCCCTGAAGCTGGCAGTGGAAGGGGTTCACTACATCGCAGATCACCTGCGAGCAGAGGATGCGGATTTCTCAGTAAGTATGCCAACTTCACCTGCTCTCCTTTAGGAACCCAGAAATTATCTGCTAAGGAAGCCCCACCAAACCTTGAGGCTGTACAGAGTGTATACATGCTGATGGAGGCTCAGCCATCCCTGGTATTCTGGTTTTTGGACTCACTGCCCACGGTAGACACAGCTGGAGTTGTCCTTGGGGTCTTGGCAGCATGAGGTCCAAGGGGGCAGCACAACCAGACCGTGCTCAGGGCTGCTCAAGAACAATGGATTCTCCAGCAGGAATTAGGAGTAAAGTTGTTGCTAGGAAGGAAGGAAGCAGGTAAGATTGTGAAAGAGACCCAAACTGCAATCACCTGGTGGGAATGGAGCCTTATTATTTATAGAGAAGCCTTCAACAGATGCGGAATTCACTCTCTATGTTTTTTATTAAGCAGTGACTCTGACTACAGAGCCGAGGAAAGCAAATTCCCCCAATAGGCTGTGGAGGTGGGAAGTGTGCAGGGTCTGTTTGGCTCTGCCAGCACACCGTGATGTGATCCCTCATTAGTGGACTTCCACTGGAGCAGGGAGGTGGGTGGACACACAAATTTCACACTTACTCTGCGGGGGTAAATACGGCTACAAATGGAGGAGGGAAGTAGAGGCTGAAAGAATCTTTTAATGGACATAGTGATGCCATAAATATGCCATCGATATGATGGCAAAACAAATGGCACATCCTTTCACACCTCCGGGAAATCTTTCCTGCAATGCTATGGATATGGTGTGCTAGTAATGATGGCCATAATGAAGGAAGGCACAAGATAACCTGAAGTTAGTAATCTTATTAATTAAAAGTCTTATCTGGCTTTTCCTAGACAGATCCATCAGCAAATGGTACTTTTTAGCTGTACCTACAGTTTAAATTTCTCAAGATTTAGAATCAGTGCAAGTCCTAGTGCTTTTGTGCAAGACTTCCTGGGCATGAAGAGTGTCTTTTATTTGCATTTTTCACAGCACTGAGCACTTAGCAGCAGCAACAAAATATTAAATACCACTGTCCATTTCTATACTCTTTGATACCACAGTTTAAGGCTTCTGTTCTTTCATGTATTTCACTTCACAACATCCCTTTGAGGAAATAACTGTTTATTTCTCGTGCTGAGGAGTGACAGCCAAAATACAGAGACGAAGTGACCTGTTCAAGGTCACAGAACAAATCTGTGGCAGAGATGGGCTGCGAATCCTCATCTTTATTAGTTGACAGCGCAAAACTCTTTGCCAGGCTAAAGCACTTCACAAGCACATTAGGAGTGCAGGAATTAAACTCTGCTCTCTCCCTCTGGCAATAATCACAAGTAAACCCAGGAATGTCAGCTGAGTTTAACTCAACTTTTTTCCCCATGGTGCAAATGAAAGAATATTACACCAATAATACTTCCCATTTCAGCTGATTCTCTCTGCTGAGCTGGTTGGTATCATCAAGAACAACGCCAATTAATATCTTGGGTTCCTTCCTTTTAATTCTTTAAAATGAAAACAGCCTTTAGAAGCCAGAATTTCCTTCTTAATACCTTCTGCTACTCTTCCTTCTTGAAATGAAGTGATTAACCTGAGGAGAAAGATATTTACATGGAAAGCAGAAGAAAAGGGGCACTTTTGAGCCTGTGGTCTCTGGTTCAAACTCCTGCCAGCCCAGGGTGCCAGCAAAGGCACCAGGAAACCATCCAAAAAGGGGCTGTGGGCAGGTCTGGGAGCTCCTCCTGGAGAGCCTGGACCATGGTCGTCCTGGGGTGACCTTTCACTGCTCTTCCATAACAGTTGTGGCTGGCACAGTAGGCAGAGCCTGGGTTTTCAGAGCTGAGTGAATAATGCTGACCGCAGTCTGAGGTTATACTGTTTTCTCTTGCTGGATCCAAGTGATATCAAGTGGGAAAGTACATTTTTTTCGGCCAGGTGTAAATGAAAAAAAAAAAAAAGAAGGAAAAATGTTCTTCTGGAATTGAAATGTACTGCGAGGAGCAGAACTGATGGAATAAAATGAGAATTTATTGGGGAAAAAAATCAGTACTCGGAAATTTGCTTTCATCTTAAAATCAAATTGTGGCATTTCTTCATGGAACTCTTCAATAAATCTGTCAGCAGGCACCTCTGATGCAGCTGCTGAGAAACAGCTCACTGTCTCATGGGCAATATTTCCAAAGACACGCACCTTCCCAGAAAGAGAACAGAGCTTCTTTTGAAGTTCCTGTCTTTTTTTTTTTTTATCTAAAGCTCCATTGCCACGGGGGCAGTGCTTCTAAATTAAAAGTAAATAGCTCATTTAATTAAGTGCTTCAGCGAAGAGAAAATAGGAAATGCAAGAGGCAGTTGTTTGTTACAAAAAGATATCTGCAAACAATCCAGGCACAACGGGACACTGGGGAAAACGCAAGGCGGAATTGTCCCGGCAAATGATGGAAGTGCCATTAGAAATTAATTACAGACTCAGAAGCAAAACAAGTTGGATGTCACACGGGAGCCAGAATAAGCAGACCCCAAGAGCACCATCTGGGAAGCCTCGCTGTCCGTGGCTGTGTGCAACTCCAGAATGCTGTCACATGAAGATTTTGAAGACACAGCTTAAAAATAAAATGGGAAAGAATAAAGGGGAGGACACAAGGGATAATCTCACTGGTCTATTTTTAACAGAGTACAAGAAAACCACCTGGGACTGCTCTCATCTGTGTTGCAGACTCCAGGTCCTGGCGATCAGATGATGTCACCAGGTCACCTCGATCCTCCACTCAAATCCTGGGGCTCAGACCCACAAGGAGCTGGACCTGGGAAGAGCTGCAGATTCCCTGACTTTTTGGAAATTCGAGGGCGGGGGAGTCAGCTGTTTCCTGCCCTGATCCTTTTCTGAAAATAGTTTTGAGCGAGCTTCTTAAAAACTAATCAAAATAGAGCTCAGGAGTTGCGGTGGCAGATGTTGACAGCTGCAGGGATGTCAGAGGGAAGTCTGTGGATCGTGCTCCACGTGAGGTGCTGCAGCACAGGGAAACGCTACAGTGCTGGCAGGGCACAAAACAAAAAATCCAGATAATTTTTTTTTTATTTCCTCCTCTTTTTTTTTTTTTTTTCATTATCTCTCCATAATTTCCAATTTCACCCTCCGTGCTCTCGGTCTGAGGCTCGATATTGATTTTACAAACTCATCATTTTCAAGATGGGCTGAGTATTTCTGCATACACCTCACATTTGGAAGCAAATTTCTGTTAAATTTTCAAGTTGTTCCTCTTCACCCACTTCCCCTTTCTCTTCTCAAAGAGAAAATCATCTAGTTTCTTCTTCTTTTTATCATCTATTACTTCTACTAGCATGACTATCCAACAAAAGGTTTATTTTGCCAGAATGGGGCACTATTAACTCAATCCAGCTTTGCAGTTGGACATCAGATGGTAAATTTCAGATTTTCTTTACACTTTGGTTATGTCACAAGATACTAATCCCACAAATACTATCATCAGATGCTTAGCTTCCCTTGTATGAGGAATTGTAAGCACCAGAGTCTCTCAACAAGTGATGAATAAACCAGAAAACGGGTGCACCAAAGGGGAGTTATCCACTGAGACCTCATCCTTGGGATGAGATAATTCCTTTAGGTTTCAAGAGTCACTATTTCTTTTATCCTAATTTTAGATTGTTTTGCTGAGGGCTGTACAATCATTAAATAACGTTTTACCCCATAGAGGTGACAAGATGTAGGATGTTTATTTCCTCTGCTTATTCAATAGTAAAGTCCAGCTTAACTTGGTGCTGGTTTTATAGGGCATAAATCTATCCATTGCATGAAAGTATTTAACTGTTTCTTACACTTCTGACAACGTTGAGGTGTTCCTGAAATTGAAAATGCTTTGTTCAGAGGAAATATGATTTGGTCTCCTCATTTCCCAGTTGACAAAGCCGCTTACTGAGCCAAGGAGCTCAGTAATGCCACTATACCTGTGGACGCATCATCTGCAAATGCCATTTCACTGATATTTGGATTGCTTCCTTTACCAGAATGAGTTTTTGGCAGCCGTGGCTTTTCTGCCTCCTTCTCCTTTCACCACACTCCTAACTTGCTGCATTCACAGCCACCGAAGAGGTTTGAGTGAGCTCCTGCTGAGATGTGTTCCCTGAAGAGCAAGGCAGCGTGCCAAATTACAGCCCTCGGGTCTATTAATCACCAAGTGGGAAATTGTAGGAAATTGTAATGGGTACAGTCATATCAAATAAAACTTTGCCATCTGATCTGTCCTCTTCCTTGGAAAAAAAATTATTAACAGCAACCTAATAAAAGAGGTTTTCATATGTATGTGGTTTCTTAATGAAACAGCCATTTACAATTTCTGCCTGATGCTATTAATAAGTACTAAACCTCCCCAGAGAGGAATTGCTGGAAAATCCTCCCACAGTAAAGCAAAAAAGGAGAAAAAGGAGGGTGAGGGACACCACTGCTTTTATTTGCTTGTTCATTTTCACTGCTTACTCACCCAAAGCTGTAAATCCCTTAGCAGAAAGAGCTTGGCTTCGTTAATCTGTAAGCAAATCTGTTTACGAGCATGGGGAAACCAGTAATTTCTCCACCCCACCCTGCCCAGCTTGACTCTCAGCCTCCTTTACACACCCAACTGCAGCTGTTGCTCATGAAAATGGGATGGTGAGTGTGCAGAGGAGCTTAATCATCCACGGGTGTATGTCATCCCTGGGGACCTGTGACCAGGGCTTGTGATTGCACATGCACAGCCACAAAGCCTGGGAATCTGTCTCTCACATAGACAATTGATAGATTCATCTTTGCCATCTTATAGGACCACTAAATGTGAGTGAGACCTTCCTTTCCTATCACTGGAATCCAATGAAAATATCCCTTCTTTTTTGGAATAAATCCCTAATAGTTCTCATAAATTTTAATCTCAAATAAATGTTAATAATTGTCCTTTCTGTGTTCCCAGGTGAAGGAAGACTGGAAGTACGTTGCGATGGTCATTGACAGGATCTTCCTCTGGATGTTCATCATTGTGTGTTTGCTGGGAACTGTTGGTCTCTTCCTCCCGCCGTGGTTGGCAGGAATGATCTAAATACAGTCCCAGAAGGAAGAAAGTATTATCCCACTCTGTGGATTTTAGTTCACCTGGAAGGAAAGGAACAAAGAAAGAGAGGAAGCCCTTTGAATAATTCCCTGCGTATTCGCACTTGAGTTGCTCCAGAGCTCTCGGGGAATACTTTCCGAGGCTGCATCATTTTGCCAAGACATTTTCATCTCCTCCATCTAATTTAGGGGAAAAGTTCTTATTGAAGTCTGTACATAGCATGGTGGCATTCATTGGCATATACTCAGCAGTGTAAGAACACGAGCTTGTCCCTAAAGCAGCACATAAAGGGGCTTTGCATCCACCACAATTCGCTCCCACTGCCCTCAGAGCTCTCCGTGTGCCCTGCCCAGTGGTCCTGCCCTGTCCGCCTGAAGTGGTTCAGGGCTGTGCCCCCCTGTATGAGTCATTTTATAAATAAAGTTCCAGATTTGGGATACCTGTGCAGGATGTGGTCTGTGCTCAGCTGGTAAAGGAGGACAGACGGGGAAGGCTGAAATAACAGCTGGGGACCAGCAGTGACCATTAGCACAGCAGATGCAGTTTTTATGCTGACAGATTTTACTTTGGCCAATGCCCCTCAGAAGGTGCAGGGATGAGAGTTGAGTGAGGATGGTGCAGACTGAGGGAGGATTTGGGGTTAAGACTGAGACCATGCTGGTAGCACTGAAGTGTCCTTTGAGGGGAAACAGCCTGCGTCCAAGTCACGGAGCAAAAGGTCACCCTGAGCTGTAAAACCCTTGGCGTAGGTGGGGAAGGTACTTAGACATGGGGAAACCAAAACAGAAGTCCTGGATGATGTTAGGGCAATAAGGAAATGTGCCATTATATGGGGAAACCTAAACAGGGCACACAGTCAGGCTTGAGAATTCATGATGGCACTTCGGAGAAATACAGGCCTTAAACTTGGCCAGTTGTTTCAGCAGCTGTTCCTTCCCCAGCGCTGTCCAAGCTAAACCAACCTTTTTGCACCACTTGTCCTTGTTTTGGGACATGCAACAAGAAAGCAGGAACAGGCACCACCAGCCAGAGAGAGAAAGGGATTCCAAAGCCCTGTCCTTCTGCAGGGGGACATTGGTGCTCAAAGGCACAGCTGAGCCAGAGGTGTGGGTGAGAGCCTGGAACAGAGAGGGCAAGCGTGGACTTCATCTGCCCGTTCTCTGCATGCAATTGCAACTGCAGGAGAGTGGCCACAGTGGAACAGACCCTAATGCACAGAATCACAGACCTGTTCAGGTTGGAAGGGATCCCTAGAGATCATCCAGTTCAACTCCCACTGCTAAGCCAGGGTTGCTCAGAGCAGGTGACACATCCAGGTGACTGCGCAGGATGGGTTTGGAGTGTCTCCAGAGCGGGAGACTCCACAGTCTCTCTGGCCAGCCCATTCCAGTGCTCTGCTGCCCTCAGCTTAAAGAAGTTCTTCCCCATGTTGAGGTTAAACCTCTTGTATTTTAATCTGTCCAGCTCAGTTTGGTACTTACACACCCACCGTTCCCGTCCTCAGCGCTGGGTGCCAGCTGGGAACAGCATCTCCCTGCTTGCTCCAGAGGTCTCACAGGCAGAAGGGCTTGTGAACATCTTACCACCATGTGCAGGCAAAGGCAGAGGTCCCACAGGACCTGCTGTGGCTCAAAGCCAGGCTGGCAGCTGTGGGGTCTGGGTTTCACCCAGCACCTCCCCAGCACCCCACAGCTGGGACCAGCACACACCGACTGTCTGGCCACGGTGAAGGTCACTGCTGGGCACCTCTGGCTAGCCCTGAACGCAGAGGGATGAGCACCAGGAGAGGCAGGCAGCTGCCTGCAGGCCAGCACAGAAGGGCTGGGTGGAAGCCAGAGGCAGGTGAAACCCCAGGTGGGATGGGTATCACCCCCATGTGGCAGCCTGGCATGTGAGGCTTGCCCGTGCCCCATGGCTCAGTGAGCAGCAGAGCTGCTCAGCCTTGTGACAGCAATGCTGGAGCTGAAACAACACGGGTTAGAGCCTTCTTTGAAATACAAGTTACTGCACCCAGTCTGAACAGCACAGGCATCAAATCAATGCAGCCATCAGCCTGTGTGGCCTCATCTAAGAAGCTACAACTGACCTCCATGTTCACAGACTCAGCCAAGTGCTTACACTCTGTTCAGCTCACAAAAAATCAGAGTAGCCGTGGTTTGGGCCAGTTCCATGAAGAGCTGCTGGCACAGCACAGGGAGGGTGGATGAGGGAGCCTGAGCTGCTGCTCCTTCTTGCTTGTCGTCAGAATAAAGAGCCTCACTCTTTGGAGATGCTAATTTATCCCTTTTCACAGTCAGTGGGTTTGCTTATGGCAATGAAAGGAAAACAAACAGTCAAACATCTTCAAGGTCTAGTGCATAAATGTACCAGCACAGCTGCAGTCTGTGTGCAGGGCTGTGAGTGGAGGGACAGTGGGGTGGCCTCACGCTCTGTGTGACAGGCATGCTGAGCTCACACAGGGGCAGCCTGAACCCTCTCCAGCACCTCTTCACATTTTGAGTGCACCAATAATCACGAAAGGAGAAGATTTGTGACCCTGGACATTGCTGGGTCAGGGGCATGGGAATCTCAGCTATGCCCATGACAGATGTTCAGAGCTCCTGCTGCCTCCTCCTCCTCCTGAACCCACGAGGATTGCTGACAACAGAGCAGGTGGGAGGCTTGGCTGTGCATGCACATTTTTAGCAATAAAGCCACACGCAGTTTCCATGCTGGGATGGAGTCGGCAGCAGCTCCAGTCTCTGCCCACATCTCCCACCTAACAGAGGCTTGGGCAGCAGCGGAGTGATGCCCAAAGCCAGCCCATGTACCCTTGCTGTACAGCCACCCCACAGAGGAGAGGGGGGCTGTACAGCAAGAGCGCCCATCGGGCCCCTGAGAGCAGAAAGGAATGATCTGGAGGCAGCAGGAGGACATCTAAAGATTTAAGGACAGATTAAGTGCCAGATGTTTAACGTGGCATATGGGGAAATTCAGCAGGGACAGGCATAGGCTGTACATTGACCACAGCAAAGGGCCCATCTCAAATCTCCACCTCTTCTGCTAAAAGTTATGGCCAGTGCACACAGTGCGAAGGGCAGCGTCTCATGGGGAGCCTGGCACTGCGACAGCGACACAGCACAACATGAATCCCATGGCGGAATGGCCCTGCCATGCAGGAGGATGAGGAAAGAACTCCATTAGCACACCAGAAGTATCGGGTGCGATTAGAAGTGCCAAGGATGTGGTTGTGTCCCTCAGGAGTCAGTGCCACTTCGGGATCACAGAGTTCAGCAGGACAAGATGAAAAGTGACAACTGGAACCAGTTACAAAGGTGTTGCTGGAGTTTGGGGAGAAGCTGAGGTCAGGCAGGTCTCTGGCATCCCCTGCCTTGCTCACGTTACAACGTTTTTCATCCAGTGGTAGCTACGTTTCTTCTCATGTTTCTTTAGTAGTTGTTCCCCAGTTTAAAGTTCAAATAAATTTTTCTTTCTGCTTCTGATGTGCCTCCCCGTAAATTCTAAGGGGAGAAATTATGAATTAACACTTACCATTCTTTCTCAGGCAAGTTTTTTCTTCTTGGAGGTAGTTTAGGAGGATGCTATCCCTCCATAGGATTCAATGATCAGAAACTGGAATAAAACTGGGACATGAACCAGACTATAACTGTAGAATAATGAATAATTCTGCTATTCCGAACCCATGAAACACAAAGCGAGGTTTTTAGCATATGAAAGGCTCCAGGAAAATGCATGCAGCCAGACTGTTAGCATTTGTAATGTTCCCAGCTCAGAAATGATTCCCAGGACTTGACTGAACAAGCTGACATCAGAAGAAGAGGGAGGAAGCAAGACTGGGATACAGCAGCAGCTCTAAAGCTGCCTTGGAAGAGACCCAGAGCAGAGTAAATGGTTTTCAGGTTCCAGGAGTGCAAAGCTAAGCTCAGAGACCCCAAAGGCAACACCAACAGCAGACAGAGGTGTTGATCTTTCCCGTTTTACTTGTGTAGGACAGATTGTATCCTCACCACAGTGTTTCATGCGTTCCCTCCAGTACAGCTCCTTTGGGCATGAATGAAAGAAAACTGACTCTAATAACCTCACTTACCACCATGGTTCTGTTTTTCTCTACATCCTCTTTCTTTTGATTCCTTAATACTCACTTTGTCCAGATCATCTTCCCAGCCACTGGTGACGCAGGGTATTTTATCATGTAATCCCCTTTCCCCCAGTATTTTCAGGACTGTTCTCCATCTCATTCTCCAATGAGCTAATCCACAGAGTTTATAACACCTTCCTTTCTCTAGACATTTTGCAAGAAACTGGGCTCAAGGAAATCCACTGGTGTAGAGACAGACAGGCAGAAACATGCAGGTGTGAGATGCAAAATTCACATACAGCATTAAGAAAACATCCCCACCTGGCTCTCCCCCAATGCAGTGATATCCACTTATGAGACCTTTCATCCCTATCCAGGATGTCTTCTTGTTTTCAGCCCTTTAAATTTGGTCCAGCCAACCTGGTGAACCCTGGAGAAAGGCTTTGCAGAGCTGCTTGTTAGCAGTGTTGCTGGTTATTCCTCTGTGCTCATTGTATCTTACTCCCGAGACTGATTTAATACTTTAAAATGATGCTTGTAGCAAAAATATCTGTCACTGAAAGGTCCTCAGCCTCTGCCAGAATCCAGATGCACCAGGTGGGTCAAACCCTGCAGCAGGAATAAAAATCTAAATTTATTGCAATTTAAGGACTGGAGGATAGAAGGTTTAATGAAAATGAAGAAAGGATGTCACACTACATATGGTATGAAAAAAAAAAAAGTCTCTATGGCACAGATTAGTTCAGGGCAGTAATAAAAATGAGCAAATCAGTAGAAAGGATTTTAACAAGGACTGAAGAGGAGGCAAGGAAACAGGCATTGATCTGCAAAGGAGAAAAAAAATCGTCTGAATGTGTGGGTTTTCACAAGGATATATTAAATTTTTATAATTGAAAGCAAAGTCCCCACTAAGGAAAGACCTGCAAGAGAATTCTTTAAACTGCATTACTAATGAATTACACTGCTCTGAACTACAGGTTGAGTTAAACATGATGAATCGGGAGGGAAAAGTACAAAGCTTGTGAAAGAACATCAGAAGAGGGAAAACAACAGGTTGTGTTCAGCAAAGAATGTGTGATATTGGTGTTTGCAAAGGGCTGGTTTCTGTACTCACCAACAGGAGGGAACTGCACTTTGGGCTGGGAGGGTCTCTCGAGCCTCCCTGCACTGTCACCTTTAGGGCTGCTGTGTTTCTCCAGCTGCTGAAATGACTTTTTGGATTAGGACACTCTCAGTACCCAAAATCTCACAGAAGAAACGCCCCTTGGCTGAAGGAATTGGGTTACAAAGCACTGGCACAGGTTCTGTGACATCACATGGACTAAATAGCCATGATTTCAAGTAAATAAAACAGTCCTGTGACAAAGTTTAATAAGATAAGTGGATAAGTTGTTTGTGCAGGTTGTCTGTCTCCGAATCAGTAGCACTTCTGGGACCTAATTTTGTTGAAGTCTGACCCTTCTTCTTGTATCTGAAATAATGAGACAAAAGCAAATGTCACTTGAAATTCTAACAAATAGATGAAATCCCAAGGCAGGCAGTGAGAGGGTGTGAGTAACTTTCAAAAACAGTTGATAAAGAAACATCAAGGAGCTTTATCTCAAATTACCTGTGGTTATTAGATTTGAGCAGGCAGAGCAGCAAATGCAGAACTGGGAATTTGGCTGCACTGGTTTAAGGCAAAAAGGAAGCAGAATTACCTGCAAATGCAGATGTTCCTCATGGAGTTGCTCACCTTCCCCAGCTTGTGGGCATTTCATGGGACCAATTTTCGGTTCTGCAGTGCAGGCACTGCTTTTACCTCCTTGCCTTTCCTGCCCACTGCTTTCACCTGGCACCTATCACAGCTGTTGGGGTTTACATCCAGGGCTAAATACAGAACCGTTCTGAATCAACTTCATGCAGGTTTGGGTTGCTTTCCTTTTCTTTGTTTTGTTTGGGGTTTTTTTGGTTGGTTGGTTGTTTTTTTTTTTCCCCAAAGAATAGTGAAAACAGAGTTCAAAAGCTCTTTGACCAGCATAAACAGAAACATCTGCAACTCCACAACACCTCTTCAGGGTGCCCCCCAGTGAGTGTGTCTCTTCAAACACTTCGTTCCGATGTGCTGGAACCTTCAGCTTCTCTGACCTCTCCTTTTTCTTCTTTCTGGTGCTTTGTCTGCAACACCACTTCATCTGAGCTACAGAGATTTCTATTTTATATGTCAAGGCAACTCTGGAAAGCTCCAAAGAGAACAGAAACGTTACTTCTATCAGAGTGAATACTCCTGTGCATTTTCCTGCATTTTCCATACTGAAAACACTAATTCTTGGGAATTTCTAGAGAATGAACATATATAAAGCCAAGGACTACTTTAAGTACTTGCAGGATGCAGTAATCATGTTTTATATGAATTTTGTTGTAGGGTGGCTCCCATGTAAGTCTGATATGTTCCAATGTTCCTTTAGCAGAACTTCTTAGTTCTATAGGACTTTTCCATAGTGACAATAAGAAAAAATATTCTGAATCTTGTCTGAAAAACACTATTTTCTTAAAGTAAAACTCATTCTCTTTGGTACTGATGTGACAACCTACTTTCTAAATGTGATGTATTTGCTGTTAAGGTTCCCAAGGTTGGCTATAGCTGTATAAACACCCATCTGTCAGACTGCACGTAGAAACTACAGATCCAGTCTAAGTGCCCAGGAATATGCATTTTTTTACCTCTTAACAGCTTTGAAAAATACGTACGGATAATTTTTGTGTCATCCTGCTTTAGCCAAAAAACAAACCAACCCTGAAATATTTTGTTGCTCCAGGTTTGAATCAGAGCTCAGGAAGGATTGTTCCTGAAGCAGGGCCAGGGTACAAGCAGTGATCAAGCACAGCCTGAAGAAGTGATTGCAAAGGAGGTACATTTTTATCAGTATCTGCAAGGTTTGTTGTAGACATCTCTCAGATAATGGCAGGGAAAGGGGATGTAACATGACAATTACCTCCATGTCATATGGGTGAAAGCCAGGCTCAGAGCTGTTCAGTATTCTACCCGATAAAATGTAAAGTAGCTACTCAGACTGCAGGAGGGAGAGATGGAAAAGGCAGCAGGTCAGTCTCCAGCTCCTCTCAGCACTCAGCTGTGCTCTGACTCACAGAAGGCTTTGCTTGAGAAACCAAACCCCAGTGAAGGAGGTTGGACAGTGGCTGCGTTTGTCACATCACGGGAAGGTTGTCACCTTGGCTGTGATGTTCATGTGCATGACACCCCTGCAAGGAAGCCACCAGCATTCTGCCAAAAGCAGAAACAGGCAAAATGGTGCTGGACTTCATTAACTCATCAGCCAACAGAAAATTCAGCTTTTCTCCAGTGGATTTGCATCTTTGGGCATGAGGTGCAGTTTTTCTCTCTGCTGGGGACCCAGAGTAACAACTGACCAAAACAAACCACAAGCAGACAAATGGGCAGAAATTATCTGTTATTTCAGAGCATTTAAATACAGCATTTGTTTTTCCTCCAAGTCGGTCAGCCTGCATCTCCAACTGTGCCTTTGTCTTGCTGTGGGACATGCACTGGGAGTGTCCAGTGCTGAGAACCAGACACACAGCTCACCCAAACACAGGCTGGTTTGATGGATGTGGGATTGACTTGTCCATATAGAAATGATGGGGCATTAAAAAAACATAAACAACACATTTGGTATTCAGGTTGCAGCTTGTTTTGGAGTGCGTGGAGTTTTCATCCAGAGATTTCCAGGGAAAAGCAATGTCTTCATCTGCCTCCACATCAGCCATCAGGGGACGAAATCTGCGTGTGGAAAGGATGAGCCCACTGAGCAAATGAATAAATAAGTGTCAAGGCCTGAGAAGGAATGGCATAGAATTAACTCTTTTCCCTTGTAAACCTTTTGTTCTGTGCCAGTGAATTTCTCCATTGCCCAGGTCTTTGTAGCACTGAGCCTCCGTGAAATGTGTGTGTGGGAAATGAGGTATTGTTCCTCTCCCGCCACCATGGAAACATTGCTGGGGACATGAAGAATTGAAGATACCCCCATGATCACTCCCCCTGCTCAACTACTGCTGCAGTTATGTGTTAATCCATGAAGGATGGCTGAGGAGCAGTCAGTGGAACTGCCTTTGAGCCATACGGATTGCACTGGATCACCCTGATTGTTTTGCAGAGGAGGCTCTTGCAGGACTGATGGTGCCTGAAGGATGAGCAAAGGTCTCTGCCTGGCTCGAGAGAAGTCACTCGAGACCAGCCATAAAATCACAACTTTTGTACTGAGATAGTCAGGACTTACCTCTTCTACCTGTCCCATAACATCCAGAGATATCACAGCCCCCTGGGTATCCAGGCTGCCCAGGCTGCCCTCTGACACCAGGAAACCCTTGAGGACCAGCATTCCCAGGGTAGCCCTTCGGACCTGGTTTCCCCAGCACAACTTCTCCTGGTGGGCCTGAAGGAGGAGAAGCACTGTAAGCTGTAGCCCATCTACTTCAGCTGCTTCAATGTAATACCCGTTCTGTATTTCCCTCCATCCTGCATGGCAGTTAATTTCCAGGGTGTTGCTTCCTCATTTTGGTGGACAAATTGGACCTGCCAGTTGTAAAACCTGTTCTGACTCCAAATAACGAGAGGGTTTATTCTTGTCCTTAAGGGTGCCCAGCTTGGCTGAAAACTGGGCTTGGTTATGAGAATCCAAAGTGCCAATGCAGAAAATCACCTTAACCCCAGGATCCACCCCAGAGTAATTGTTTTTTGTTTCTTACACCTCGATTATAAAAAATTAAATGAAGAAGAATGTTTTTGACCACACTCCCTTGATAGTGCCTGGTTTGTTACGTCAGTGGCAAAGCTCCTGCTGATTCCAAGTAACAGGGATCAGGATGGAGGAACACAACAAATCCTAACAGATTACTCACAAACCCTCATGTTCCATGAGCTGAATTTGCAGAGTTTCTATCCCCCAAGCAACTGGACTTGCGTGCAAAAAGGCAGCAAAGCCAAAACACTCTGGATGTGTCGCAGGGCCTTAAAATACATCATCACCTGGGACTGGGTACCAGAGGGAAGAAGCTGCCAGGAGTAATCTTGTGCGTCTTAGCAGAGAGGAACCACCCAAGATGCTGCCAACAGTGCTGTGGTGGGAAGGACAGTCCACCCCACCACAGTGGTCCTACAGGTGGATGATGCTTTGTAGCTGAGAGCTGGTGGGCATCAGATGGCCCTGCTGGCTCAAGACAAAGAGGTTATAATCACTCTACCTGTTCTGCCTCTGGGTCCTTGGCTGCCTTCCTCACTGGCTCCAGACATGCCTTTTTCTCCTTTGGGCCCTGGGGCACCTAATCACAGATAAGAGATAAGTGTTGCTTCACTGCATTTCGAATTTCACCCTGATTTGAAGTTCCTGCAGCCTCCCCACGTGCTAAAGTGGAGTCACAGCCCCTGGCGACACTGAGAAACATCCATTTCCTTTAGTTCAGTCTGGGCACCCACTCTCTCGCTGTGACCAAGAGGGCATTGCTCTCTTGGATCCAATTAGCAGTGATTTGCAGCATGATATGGGTGGAAATGAACTTTTTTTCACATGGAAATTCACAATGATAGTGTTAGTGCACCAGCCTGAGGGTCAGGTCCACCTCTGTGCTCTTCATATGGATCAGATCAATCACAGAGCTGAACTGCCTCTTTGACCAAGGGCTGGTTAGTCAGGATTGCTGTTCTTGTGTTAAATCAGTCTCAAAACCAGTACATCTCATGGAAACAGGTACATTTTGACAAAACACAATTTTTCATTGTTTTAAGATTTTGATCAGCCACATCCTTAAGATGGCTTTACAGTGGGATCTGTCTTCTCCCATCTCCTGCTCCACAGGCTGGAAATATCTGCAGGTTGATACTTCCTTTTCTCTGAAGTGACATTTTGATAAGCTCTGCAGATACCAGGTAAGGCTGACTGGTGTAGGAATAAGGAGCTAAACAGAACATTTCTAGTTACTCAGAGGTGTTAGGACACTGCTGAAACCAATGTTTTTCATTTTACTTTGACAGATAATTATTTGAGCCACTGCCAAGTCTGCAAAACCAAGCAAAACATCTTCCCACCATTCACTCATTCATGTGCAATAACTGATGCCACTTCTGAGATTGCATTATCCTATTTCTTTAGTCATCTGTGAGTCTTTCATTGTGAAAACTACTGCTCCAGAAACCCACTTCCACGTTCGGTATTGCTACAGCTGCCTCATGCCTTCCATCAGTGTTTTCCAACACTCCTCATTTCTGTCCAAAGGGGATCTGTTCCACCATCATATGCTCACCCAAGTGGCTGTTTCTTTTGCCTTTCTGTAGGGAAAGGCTCCTGCCCTCTAAACTTAAACTCTCCATCCCCCAAAACCTACACTGGTCTTTCTCTCAATGCAGAGATTACAAAAAGAGTGGGTTGCATTTGCCTTCTACCTGCCCTTGGAGATAATCACTTGGATGACTCTTCCTAGAACGGAGAAGTGCATAAAGAAACCGCAATGAGATGAGATAATATCATGGATTATCTTTAGAGTACTGCTTGAGGCACTGAAATGTTTCATTAAAGTAGCAAAGATATGGCAAAAAAATGTTTACAAATGCTTCTGTCCATACCTCTCTCTCCTGGATACCCATCTTTGCCTGGCCGTCCAGGGATGCCGTTTTCTCCTCTTTCCCCATTGCTGCCAGGGGGCCCTGGAGGACCTGGTGGTCCTGGTTCTCCTGGTTTTAACCTTTCTTCCCAAATGGGAACTGGCTTCCTTGAATGTTCGTGAATGAAGGAGTCAAATTTCAACACATGAGCTGAGAAGGCAAGACAGAAAATAAATGTTTCCTTGGCTGGGAAATTCAGAAGAGAGACAAAAAACAAAGGATGTTGTCTAAAAAGGTACTTAAAATGATCAGCTAGTGCTAAATAGGTGTCAGTCCAAACTGAGAAAGCCAGAAGATGAAGATGGGCAGCTGAGTCATGACTTTGCTGCCTGACCTTGGACAAACCACTATTTCTCTTTGCGCATCACAGCACAGGAGCTTTACAGCAACAACAAACTCGTCTCAAGAGGAATCAGCAGATATCACCAAAAGAATCATTTCTTTCAAATTAGTTTCAAGCTTTTCCATTTAAGAAATAAAGGAGCCTCTGCAAAATACCAAAGGATTTTGCAAATAAATATTACACAGGTCTCTGTGCTAATGCCACCCAATGAAGCAACGGAGCACTTTGAGCCTGCAAGGGGGCGTTTGTTATGCACAGTGCTCAGCACAGCACAGGCTGGAGGGGCTCCTGGGGTCACTTACAGCCTCACACTATCTCTCCTCTGCTTTTTCCACTACTGTAGAGTCATGAAACCAGAGAATAACAGAATGGTTTGGGTTGGAAGGGACCTTAAAGCCCATCTCATCCCACCACCTGCCATGGGCAGGGACACCTTCCACAAGTCCAGGTTGCTCCAAGCTCCATCCAACCTGCCCTTGGACACTCCCAGGGATGGGGTATCCACAGGCTCTCTGGGCAGCGTGTTCCAGGGCCTCACCACTCTCACATGGAAGAATTTGTCCTTAATATCTAAAATAAATCTACTTCCTAGCAGCTCAAAGCCATTGCTCCATACCCTGTCACCACATAAACACATGCAGGAGCTGGGCTGGTTATACTCACTCTGAATCATGCGCTCACAAGCCTGGCTAACAAGCTGGTAAATTGTGGCCAAGGACTGTGGTTCCCCCTAAAATGAAGGATTTTTTAAATTAGGGGAAAAAAAGGAAGTATTAATATCTTTTAAAAAGGATCAATATCATAATGCATGATAGCTTTCTGGCCGTTCATTTTGTCAGCTTGAGTTTCAGAGATATTAATTACTGTGAAATGCAGCTCTATTTATTTATCACAAAGCTCTGAAACCAGAAAATTGAAATTGGAAACATCAATAATTGCTTTTCTCCTGCACATCAAAAAGCCCAGACCGAATCTAAATAATTACCGAACCCACCAAAAGAGGGAGAGCAAATTTCACCCTCAAATTTTATCAAAAAAGATGCTAAGTCTATAACTCGATGTTCTGTGATATGTAAAACATTCAGCATGATCAGATTTTACAACGTCCTATCTTTTACTTCATCTTTTATGAATATTGATTCTTACTGTATTCAGAATAAATCATGTGAAGGGTCCTGCAGAAAGTTTTAGTAAAGAAAAGTGATAAAAATGCAAAAACCTGCTTAAAAATAAACACTGACCCTGTGAAAATTCAAACTTAATGTACTGTGTACTTTCAGAAACATTTATAAAACATACATGTCTGGCTGGATCAAAGAGCAGATTACCCAGACTTTAAAATCTGCTCTGCACAACACCCAAGGGAGGGGGAAATGGGGAAAAAAAAAAAACCAAAAAGTATCAAAAAGGAAAAGCTGGTGGGATTTGAAGGAGAATGTTGTTAAAAATTATAAGACTGAGGCATTAACTTGAGACAAAAGCCCCTCAACCCTGTCTGAAGCCTAATTTGCCTGAAGTCAGTCTTGGCAGTGAGTCTCAGACTCCCAGAAAATCCTGGTGTTTCTATTGAACCAAAAGTCAGGGTAACAAAAACGTCTTTTCCCAATAAAATAACCTTCCAAGGCAGCACGGATGTTCTGACCTCCAAGGTTCTGAGCTGGGGCACAGCTGACAATTACTACAAATGAGTCCTCTCATGCAATACATTAAAACAGAACAATTCCATGAAGCCAAGTGCGTTTCTTTCCTTCTCAGCAAAGAATGATTTTCAGTTGACATTTCTGCTTCATTACTACAAATGATACCAAGGAGCTCCTGAGTGCTGTGGGATTAGTTATATCTCACCAGCACAGCCCGTGCAGGTGAATGGGAAGGCAACAAGCAATAGGTACATGAAATTATTCAGCACTAGAGAGATTTGGCTCATGTTTGTAAGCAAAGGTTGCAAATGGGGTTATCACATCCACTCTTTTGAGTGTCGGATACAGTGACGGTGTTACCTGGCACCAGAAAAACTCACTTTCTCTCCTCTTTCTCCTTTTGGACCTGGCAGCCCCTAGATGGAAAAAAAAAAAAAAAAAAAAAACAAAAAAATAAAACCAAAGTCTAGGAAGAGGAAGAGAAGAAAAAAACCCCAAGAATAAATAAGTGGGAATGTGGGTTCCATTAGTGGGACATGGACCACAAAGTTTGTTTCTCACAGTCTTGTTGTTTCCCTGATTTCATGACAGTGACTGGAAGAGCTTTAAGTTCATAGAAATATTCTGTTTTCTTTTTAAAGAAAAACCAGCAGTAACTGGAGCAGTGGCATAAGCACCATCAAGAGGGATGCAGGAATTTCTCAGGTGCAATCTTAGAATAGATTTCCCAACAGGGAAGGTGGTTTTTATCATCTGAGAAGAAGAAACACCTGTGACATCTCGATCTGTGGTTGCACCTACAAACCCAACACTGGCTATGCCAGCTCAGGACTGACTCTCTTGCTTTATTGTAGAATCTTACACCAGAAATTCATTGGGATGTAGCTCGTGAATCTACAGAGGGCAAAGGGAGGTGGGATTTGCTGAATGCTTTATCAACAGTTTAGTAGGCTGGGCTTTGCATATACAGACACCTCCTTAGGAAGGAGGAGTGTGAATTTAAACTGTTCTTTAGACTCTGTGGGGACAGCTTGTTTCCACTCAAGTCTTCCACGTCTTGGCCTTCTTTGAGACCCAAAAGCAGAAACTTACTGTTGGCCCAACATCACCCGGAGGTCCCTTCTCGCCGCTGCTGCCTCGGGTGCCTGTTGCTCCTTGGAAACCCTGCAGACATTACAGATTAACAATCCAGTTATTTCCTAACCTTCTTCTTTTTCTGTTCAAGGAGCTCCAGGGACACCAGCAGCAGGAGTTTACAGGACTCCAGCAAGGGCACTGCAGCCTTAAGTTTCGTGTCAGTACCTCATCCAGCCATGAGCCCAATGTTAAGAGGATATTTTCTGTGAGTCATGTTCACATCATTTCCTATTACTGTCTCAATTATGGCCAAGCCAGCAAAGCTGAGCTTTACCAACAAACTGCAATGTAGTTTATACCCTACAGGCTTTAGATCCTTCATTATATATTCAGATTTAGACATAGCCTAGAGCACAACCCTTTTCTCCAGCCTCCCAATACCATGTGGTTGTTTTCTTTTTCCTTTAAGACCTCTAGTTGGCCTCTAGTACTTTACAACAAGTAACAGCAGCTTAGAGAGTGGGAAGTGCTCTCTGTGGTCATCTCTTTGTCCAGTTTCTGTGTCATTTGAAGCCATAAAGGGAAGAGAAAAATAAGCCAAAAACAACTAGTAAAAATACTTTCTTTTATAATTTTCCAGCTATTATGTTTAAGCTCAGCAGAGATTAGCAACCCTTCTGAACAGTGAAAATAAAAGAAGACTTCAAGGCAGCACCAGAACAGCTTTCAGAGCCTTCTCTGAAGGCTACAGTGCTTGCCTTGTGTTTAGAAAGCTGAGGTTCAACCCTGCCAGTTTCACATATTCCCAGGATGAGCAAGTCAAAGTTATGAGCTGAATTCAACCTTAGCTCCCATAATTAACTTAGCACAACCACTGCCAAATTCCGTATAATTCAGTGGTGAGACTCAGCTGGGAGATTCAGCTGTGAGAATCAGTAACTTACCAGGTCCACCACCCATCAACTACAACCAAATTTGGTTCCCATTCCTGTGTAGAATGTACCTGCAGTGCCTTCAAATTAGCAGATGTAAATCAACAGATTTTAAGGTTCCACTACCCTGGGCACAGCAGAGTGCAATACCCTGATCTACATCCAGCCCTGGCAGCAGGTATTGGCAGTGGTGTGGACAGTGGACCTTTCACACCTGCCTGCATCCTCCATTCCTGCTGATTTCAGTCCAACAAGCCAAATTACCTCAAACTCAACCAACAGTTGGAAAACAGTCGTACCAGGAAAGCAAAAATAGCAAAACAAGCATCTCCCTGTTGGGATAAAGCGTCCTCAGGACTTGCTAGAAGCAGCAAAGCTTTTTCTTCTTGCACACAGAGTGGCAGGGGAAGTTGTCACCTGCACAATGTGCCGGATATTCCCCATGGTGCCCCAAGAAGGGCTTCTGTCCTGGCAGTTCCAGGTGAACCCAAGAAGATTCTGCTGAGGAAGAGATTCTGGCATGCATGATGAGCACTTACCCTTGGTCCAGGAGGTCCTGGAGGCCCAGCTGTGCCTTCAAGTCCCCTCACCCCCTGCAAAGCCAAATCCAGCCGTTTACTGATGAAAGAATTCTGACAGACCTCGTAAGCAGTGAGATGGTTTTCCATGTGCTGCTTTGAACAGGAACTTGCTGAGAATGAGTAAAAGATGCATTTGCCAAACAGCAAGAAGGGTGGGGCACCTGCTCAAATTTGGCCAAATTTTCCCAATTTCCCTGGCTTTGTGATAGGACCATTCACGTTTGCACTCAGTGCATTAGGAGTGCTGGATGTTTTGGGGCTCTGCTGGCACATTCACAGCAGATTTTTAGGCACCCACGCATAAATACTCAGAGCTGAGGTATTTTACCTTTGCACCTTGAAGTCCATCCCTGCCTGGAGCTCCCTGCACACCAGGAATGCCCTGTAAATCAGAATTGCTGGGTAGTTGGCATCTGGTTATCATTGCCCTAATTCATCTTGTAACAGGGGATAGAAGAAAAATATGGGAAAACAAACAGTTGTTCTTTAAACAGAGCAAGGACTCTTATCCCAGCTTTAATTCCATAATATCTACCTTCCAGATGGGTCTATCTTTCTTACACCAACTGACTCAGTTTCCCTTGGGAAAGCGATGACATTCCAAAATGAAAGACAGTTCCCAAGCAAACAACACCAACAACTCTATGGCTTTTCAGTCTTGTTTAAAGGAGTTACTGGGACAAAAGGGCAAATCTTTGGGACAAGTCGATCCATTACCTGCATGCCAGGACTTCCAGTGTCTCCTTTCTCTCCCTTAACTCCTGGTGGTCCCTTGGATTAAAACAGAAGCATACAGTTAGGCACATGGCAGCAGCCTTTAAGGCAAACATCATCCTGCTGCTCCACATCCATGTTCCAGGTCTCTCCTGCTCCCTGCAGTGTTCCAGGTTAATTTGCAGCCACAGCATGTGAATGGGGCTCCTGCCATCCCAGACATGCATGCAGAAGCTTCTCCCTGCCAAGCAATGATGATCATTTGAAAGAAAAGTGCCTGAGTCAGATATTCTGAGCTGGAAGGGACCCCACTGGGCTGTTTTCAATAAAAGTCCATTAGGGAGAGTCTGGACAAAAGCAGCCTTTGCACAGAATGAGTAAGTGCTGGGCCTTGTCAGCATAAAAAACATTGATTGTCATCTCTCCCTAGTGCAGCTGTTCAGCCCTTGGTCAGGATGATGCAAATACACAGATCACAGCATTGAAACACCCATTTCTGAGACATGGTCTAACTGCAAAGAGCAAGTGACAAAAAAAGGCAGTGGAAGAGATCACATACCACAGGACCCTGAACTGTGATTCCTTGGGAACCTGGAGAGCCTTGTTGGCCACTGGGACCTGCTGGTCCTACTTGTCCAGGTGGGCCTGGTTCACCCTAAAACCAAGGACAAGAAAACAATCATAAGGAAAGGAAGTGGTCAGTGCCTGTTCTCCGTGTGGGCTGCACTGCTGACCTGGTTCAGCACAAACCACCGACAGCATTCAGGATGAAGTCAGGACAGTGAAGGGATCTCTGGTAACCTCAGCTGCCTTTGCCTTTTAGGTCCAAGGTTTTAGTTCATTCCTCATGGGAGCAGACAGCAAAGCTGCAGAGGGTGCTCTGCAGCACATGATTCACCTTCCCAAGCAGCGGGTCATTCCTGTCATTCAAAGTGCTCTGAGAACAAAGGGAAATGTTCCTTGACCCGTGGCTGAGATCTGCATCCATCCTCATTCCTTGCCCAGAATCTTTTCCCTCTAACGGAGCTGCTTTCCCAGAAGTCACCCCAAAGAAGGTGACCAGTGGGTGGCTCTGGCTCTGCACCCTGTTGATCCATGGAGCCACGAACACTTGCCCCAGGGTTTGCTCCCATGCCTAGGACTCAGCGGATCCTCAGGGCTCCTTCGGAGGGCTCTGCCTCCCTCCCCACACTGCCCTGCCCCAGAGCAGCACCAGCCTGTCTGGTCCAGAGGCTTGGCAGCCAGGACAAACACAGCACAACGACTGACCATTTTCCAGCACGGCTGCTCTCGGAGGACATTGCTGACCACGTACATTGCATTAATTCAGCACTATTGGGCTCATCACCTCTATTTCCAAAGCCCAACTGAGCATTTAATTAGTAATAAGTGATCCCATCCTTCTCAACGTGTCATTAAGGCTCTGTTTGGGCTCAGTTTGGTGCAGTGAGACAATCCCCAGGCTAAGGAGTCCAGCTCAGACCAGGGATGAAGACCCAGCTGCACTAACGTGGGGTCTGCACTCCTGCCTCCCACACAGCCTGGAGCAAACCCAGCCAGCAGGAGTGCTGAGGATGAGGACTCACCTTGGGTCCTGGCTCCCCCTGCTCCCCCTGAGGTCCTCTCCTCCCAGGGCTGCCCTGCCAGTGGGACACAAAGAACATCATCACATTTATTGCACCGTAGCCAGGAACCTGGGGGCAGAGCATCGTGCACTTTGCTGTGCACACTGAAAGGCATTTCCTGCCCCACAGAGGTCACAGCAAATAGAGGCAAGAAGAAAGTTAATCAAGTCATCCAGGAAACATGGAAAAGGGAAGAAAAAAGGAACAGCACAGCCCCTTGGTGATCAGCTGTGGGAACTCTGCATTCACCTCCAGCTGGGAGAGATGAAGGTTCAACCTGTTCAACCTCCCTCCAATTCCCCCAGTGAATCCGTGCTGAGACAACATCACATATGGACGTGGGAACACAGCTGAGAAGAAAAAGGAAGGGTGCTCACACCTTTGGGACTCTGTTGGGTTTTATACTGTCATCCCATGAGCAGAGACAGGACCTGAGAAGGGACAGGAACCAGCTCTGGGAGACCTGGCTTAGCTCTGCCCAACTGCTGGGTGGGGAGAAGAAACAGACCTTCTGCCATGCACTAACATTGTGTGAATTTTTGACATCTGAATCTAAAAGGTGTTATTCTTGAATCTAAAAAAAACCCACCGGATTTGAATTGAGAAGCACAGGCAGGGACCTTTGGGAAAGGTGCTTTCAGAAGCACCCAGAAACTCATTTCACAAGTCAGCTGGATCTGGTCAAAAACACTCATTAAGGACTGCAATGAATCCGAGGTGGGACACGGTCTTGCTAACTGGAGTTTTAAAAATAGCAATGAGTGCAGTTGTAACTGCAGCAAATTACCAGGGGTTCAGTGGTGTGAGGATAAGGTTATGTGTCAAAACCCAATTTCCTCTAATGCTTTAAAGAGTCCTGCTCTTTCAGGAGTTGTCTGTGGAGATGCTTAAACCACAGGGCAATACAAGTGGTAATTATGCACTTAGGATATTGGAGCAAACTGTGACAGTGGAGTGTGCTGTTAATTAAACTTCCACCAGAACGAGCAAGTAATTACTCTGCAATGAGGAGCTGTTCCTTGCATGAAACTGAACTGAACTCATAGCTAAACCACAGGGCAATGCAGGAGGTGATCCCAGGCCTTTTCACTTCAGAAAGGAGGCAAATGTTTATTTAATGGTTGTTTTCCAGGAGAAAAGCACCTGGAGTGGCTGAACTGAGGTGCTCTGGGCCAACTGTCTGTCAGGTTTCAGCCATTTTGTGCAAATAAAATGTTTTTCCCCAAACTTTCAAAATGCAAAATTTTTGATAACTGTTTCCTAGTATTTAACTGGAATATTTTCTCCTGTGATTTAAGCCCATGGTGACTCTCCTGCATCCGTAATGGCCATGGCAGAATATTGCATTTGCCCTTTATCCCTGAGCATATTGCATATGTAATGAGTGTTTTCCTCGGGGTTTTCTTGGCAGCGACATTCACTGAAACAAAAGAGAGCTTTGGGGACAGGCAGGATTGCAAACTCTCCCCATTCTCTTTACACTGCCCACCCACACAGACACTTGTAAGAGTCCAACTTAACACAGTATCCAGATAGGAAGGGTTTTGCAGCGGGTTGGTTTTTTGTTTGTTTCTCTTTTTTTTTTCTTTGTTGTTGTTTTGTTTTGGGGTATTTTTTCAAATTTATGGAGAATTTCAGAGCCTCCAATCCATGAACTCTCTGCAGACACTGAGGGTGACCTGTCCTCCTCCCCTAAGAGGATTAACATGATACCAGGAACTGCTCAGCCTGTTCCCAGCTGCAGCTCTGGCGCTGCCAGCTCCATGTCTCCCCTTTTCATCAGCATCTGAAATCTGAAGGGCAGAGCTCTCACACTTGCCCTGGCACGGGTGGGACCACAAAGCTCTCCAAGGATGAGAGGAAATGGCCTTGAGTTGCACCAGGAGAGGTTCAGAGTGGATATGAGGGTAAAGTTCTTCACCCAAAGGGTTGTCAAGCACCGTCATAGGCTGCCCCGGGCAGGGGTGGAGGGATCCCTGCAGGGATTTAAAAGATGTGCAGAGGTGACACCTGGGGACATGGTCAATGGTGGGCTTGGCAGTGCCAGCACTGGGTGGATTCAATGATTTTAAGGATCTTTTCCAACCTGATCGACTCAGAGATTCTAAAGCTTCATGAAGCCTCAGGAGCATTTCCCTCATGGCCATAATGCCCAAAACCCACAAAGCAACACCAGCCCCTGCAATATAAAGAGTGAACTCACCGGGGGCCCTGGAGGTCCTGGCAAGCCTGGGCGGCCAGAAGTACAAGAGCAGGCAGGAGCCAAGGTAGGGCAGGTCTCCTCATCCCTCTGAAATGAAATCAAACCAAAGGGCCATGAGCAGCTGCATAGCAAGAGAAGGATGGAGCACAAGTAACATGTTCAGTGTTCCAAAATCCAGCCTATCGGTTGAAGAAAAGCAGACTTTTTTTCTACTCCACCGAGATTTTTGTGAGCAGTCAAGTGCTTTATTTTTCTGTCAAATAACAAGTTAAGACCAAAAAAAACTAAACTAAAACATATGAAACATCCCTGCCTGTAACGTGCAAAACACATACTGGAAGCTCATTTTCTCCTTGCTAAGTATTTATAAATATATCCATAAAGCAGCTTTCTGTGTTTGAGAAGAAAAGGGAAAGGAAGAGTGGGGGATGTTGTGCCCCAGGGCTGAGATGGCAGCAAAGCTGTTGGACTGTCAGGGCTGCTGTCACAGATGAGGTCATGACAGGAGGGACAGACACAGCACCAGGATTTGAAGTTTTCTTTCTTTGTGAAGCAAACATAGTTTTGTTTACTTCACCAAGAAACATACTGATTTCATTCCCAAGAGAAGAGGTAAAAATCAATGTTTTCCCTCTTCAGTCTGTCAAAATCATTCACCGTGTCACTTCAGTGCCATGGACTTGTTCCATCACCCCCAGTTTCATGTCAATAAGCTGAGTGGTCCCTCTTGCCTTACCAGTGCAGGGAGATCACAGCATCTGTCTTCTTCTGCCCCTGTGCTGCTGCACAAGATCTTCAAAGACTGCAGCTGGAACTGGGAAAAAAAGAGGGTTTGATAAGTACCATTGGCACCCACCATCCATCACCAAATGTCACGATGTGCAAGTGATAAAAAATAATCTTCAGTGATGATTTGCCAGGACTCTTCCATGGGATCCCAGCTGTAACTGTGCCCCAAAAATGCCACAACATGAAAAGTACCCCCAGATATTGAGTGCTCCCCAAGCCATCAGGACTCTCTTGCTAATCAAGTCTAGAAGCAGCTTCACACCAACTTACTCCAGTTTACTCACAGCCCTACATTAGCAGCAGGCTCTCAAATAATTGGGCTTCAGCATCACCAAGATGTGAAAGCAGGCTTTGATTTACTCTCCTTGGGGGCACGGAGACAAGAGTCAATGTGGCAGCAGCATTTCCCAGGGCAGATGTGATCCCTTCCCAAGAAACCCCACCAGCCTCCCTCGCTGCATCCTGAACAACCAACTTATTCCTCTCCTTATTAACAAAGGAGCACACACTGCACAAAGCCAAACAAAGTAGCGAGGCAGAGATTATTTTTTCTTTTCTTGACACCATTTCTCATCCTTTTTTTTTTTCCCTTTCACTCCATGCATTTAACAACGAGCGAGCTGTACGGCCCAGGGAGGGTGACAGGCAGCAAACAGATATAGATGAGCCCTATAGATCAAGTGGCATTTAAAGACATCTTAAATTAAATGAGGTTCCATGATAACTAGTAATGAGACACTCTGTCTTCTCAAGGGCAGCAGAGCTGTGGATGATGTGAAACATTGCTGGGCTTGAAAGGCAATGGGAGTAGGGACAGCACAAAGCTGTTCATTACTTGGCCAGACCTGTCTAGCTAAGCTGCTGGCAGGGAGAATTTGGGAGGGATGAGGAAAGCACAGATTCCTGCCTTCTGTGCCGCAGGCTTCTGATCAAATTGCTGCAGAATTTATTTAGGAAATAAAAGAATACTTCTTGAATACCACTGTCCCCTGATTTGTTACATAGCAGATCCCATAGTTCACAGGTATTTCCAGTGTCCACTTTTTTCCAGTATATCCCAGACCTCTGCTTCTGTCTTTGCAACTGAGAAGGCACATGGGACAAACTGTTTTTATCGAGCTGCTTCGAGGCACAGGGAGTTATAAATCACCCCACGAGCTGTTTTCCAGTGAACTTTCAGATCTAAACGCAGAGCCAAGGAGTAAAAGCTTCACATCAGCAGTGAATGATTTTCTACAGCCCCAGTAGCATATAGTGAGTGATGAACTCGCCACTGATTGTGCAGATAATTAACACTGCTGGTTTAGGGAGCAAGCATGGAACAGACTGCCAGGAGAAGGCACACACGGATGTTTTTGCCCTGAGCACTGTGCCCTGGGCTGCCACAGGGCAGGGCACCGAGTCCCCACGCTCCCTGATCCTTTCCCCTGGCAGGGAGCAGCTCCCTGCAGTGCCCCGTGGTGCAGTAAGGACATACCCGCAGGCTGGCACACACTCTTTGGGCTGGGTTTTTTTTCCAAGTAGCAGCTGATAAAGAGCCTGAAGATTATTTTCCTCTCATTTGCATGCAGATAGGCACGTCCAAACACACTGGAGACCGAGGCACAGCCAGCCCTGCTGCCTCCAGCCACCAGCCCTTCCCAGCATCGCTCCATAGGGACTGATGTGCACAACCTTCCCTTGCAGAAGCAATTCCCAAACCCTCCTCAGTGCAGGAGCTGTGCTTCCCAGGCCCCCAGAGGATGCAGCCAGCAGAAGGCACCTCTGGGACATGCTCATGATGCTGGCCCCTGATCACAGTCCCCAAAACCCAGGCAGGAGGGCAGGAGGGACAAACACACTCTCCCGGTGCTGGGAAAGCTCTTTAAAATCACAGGGACCAGCGGGATCAGGGCACGGCTGTGTGTCACAGCAGTGCTGGGAGGTGGCACTCCTCTCCATCTGCCCACGCCAGCCACATCCAAAGGCAGCCCCGCCGCCCTCTGGCAGTGCAGACCACCGGGACTCACCGGCGCAGACCCGCTCCGGGGGCCTCTGGTCCTTGTCACTTTGCCCAGCATGGTGAAGCCAGCGGTGGAGACGCTGCCGGCGGCGTCGATGGCCTTCTCCGCTATCTTCTTACAGTCCACGTAGAGTTTGATCCTGAAGTGGCTCACGGCCACGTGCACCTGGGCAGCAGGTGGAAAAAGGCGTGTTGGAGCTCTGCGACGAGATGAGGGAGCCTCTTACAGACAGCAGTGCCTTTTGCCCCGTTGCCAGAGTGCTGATGGTGTGGTCTTTAATGAGCCAATGGATCAAGGGGGCTCAGGAATGGGGTTCAGGGTGTGCTGTGCAGCACCGCACGTTCCCTTGTCCATCCCCCTCACCTCTCCTTGGGAGAAACCTTTCTGGACCTGTGGTATTAAACATCTCAGTCTTCAGAACCAGCTGAATAATGACCCTGCCCACAGACACTGATGGAAAGTGGTCGTTGCTCATTTGGGTGCAATACCTTTGCTCTGAGGACCTAGACAGCCAAAACCCCCACTTTGTCATGAGTGATAAAGTGGTTTTCTCACGAGGCTAGATTCTTTTTTTCCTTTCTTCAAGCACTAAATGGTCACCAAAATCCAAAATTCTAAAAATAATTTTTTGGGGTTTTTCATTTTTTCCTGCTTATTAAGACCTAAAAAAACCACCTCAATTTCAGAGTTTCTGGGGGAAAAGGGAAGGAAACGATAGGTGGAAATTACATTTTGATCACAAGATAAACCTAAATTCTTTGCAACTATAAGTTTCAGCATATCAAAGAGGTTTGTCAGTTCCCTGGCAATCGGGATGCAAAGCATTTGGAAAATCACTCCTCACTCTGAACAATAATCATTGCTGGCATAACACTCCCAGACCAGAGTGAGATCATGAGCCACATTTCCCCTTCTCTTGATAAGGACCTTATGAAAGCTCCCATAGAATATCTTCTTCACTTCCTGCTGGTCAAAGGAGACTTCCTGTAAATCGGCCTTGTAGTCATGGTTGAAATAGGTCAAGGATTTCTTACTGGCTACAGGGAAAATAGGACAAATAACAGCTTAGAATTAAAAGAGAAATTGATTTCATCCACATATACAATAGTGAATAATTAGGCTTAAACATGGTGGAAGATTTCATATGTTATCATGGAATACTTCTAAACAAAGGAGAACAATATGCAAAAATAAAGATAAGGTTACAAGTGGAATAAAAATCAAAATATGCCTTTTAATTGCACTAGGCAACATTTTAAATGCGAGGTTGGCAGCAACAGCAAAGCTTCCCAAAAAGCTGCTGCTGAGTAACAAACCATTAAACCTTTGCAAGTGAATGCCACGGTGAGTTCTGCTGCTCACAAAATGTGCGTAAATACCTGAATTTAACGTATTCAACAAGAAACCTTACGGTCAAGGTTAACACCCAGGAGGGGCTGGAAGTCCTCGTCTGTAATCTGCCACACGGCAAAGGGTTCCTTGGGGGTGTTGGGCAGGAGGCGCAGCAGGATGCTGATGGTGTGCTCGGGTGGCATTGCAAAGAGGTGGATGTCACTGGAAGGAGACAAGCCCAGGAAACATCAGTGACTTAAGTCAAGAGGCAACATCCTCCGGGCAGGGCTCATCCAGCTTGTTTCCCAGGCAGGGTGGCCTGGAAAAGCTTCACTCCCAAAAGTTGATCGTTACATGCCTGGAAAGAGCCTGGGCCCTATTTGTGCACCCCTCTCAGGCTATTGAAGTCTGTGCTGAGCAATGAGCTCTCATGGACCTGGGGGACGCTCAGCTCAGTGTCAGTCCATCGCTGCCAGAGCCACCTTGGGGGATGCCAAGGCACAGCAAGTGCAGCCTTAAATGCTTCCCAAAACAGAGCCCAGTGGAGGCTCACAAAACATCCCTGCCAGCTTCAAAAACACTCCCCCAGGTCTCCTTTTCGAGAAGGAGGAATGGTTGCCATAGAACATGGGGTAAATCTTTAAACCTTGGCAGAAAACTCTTGGGTTAGGGACACGGTTTAGTGGTGGACCTGGCAGCGACAGGTTAAGGGTTGGACTCAGTGACCTTAGAGGTTTTTTCCGACCTTAATGTTTCTATTAGTTTAAATCAGTGTAAATACCCTTCAGGGATAGGCAATGAGCCCACAGAAAAGGCACCTCTGGGTGCCCACAGCCCAGCTGCAGGATTTAGGCTCAGCAGCAGCGAGAGGATACAGGGCAATTGAGGAACATCAAATTGGTTATGCCCGAAACACGACTGTAATCTGAAACAGGACACATTTGCATGGGCATATACACAACTCATTAACCATCTTTTCAGGACTGAATCATAAATAACACAAGGTTTTTCTTCCTTTCTTTCTCGGTTTCTGAAGGGGTAATGTCCTTGGAAAGGCATCTATAACAGCTGAACAAAAGGATTTGCCCATCATTTTCCGAGTATTTAGACCAAAGAGTTCTCTGAATCTCCCCTTCTCTGTTTACTCTAAGAAGCTTTCCTTCTTTAACTAAGATTAAGCAGAACCAGTGCCTCAGTAATTAGACTTTAAACAAAGTAGTAATGAATGTCAGGAGTCAGATCACTCCTGATTCATAATCATAAAACCCGAATGAGGTCATGGGAGCTGCCTGGCCTGCCTGGGACCCCGTGGAGATGCTTCATACACAACGAAATGGGGTCAAGTCAGAACCCAGAGTGAGTGGTTATTCCCTCTCATCAATACAGCCCAAACTGCAGAGAGCAGCTATGAGAGTAATGTTTTCTAAAGCAAAGACCTGTCTCCAAACCAGAGATGTTGGGAGAAGGGACTGAAAATGAAAATGTGACCTCAAAATGCCATCACTGAAGCGTAGGTGGCTGTGGACAGAATGCCTAAAGAATGGTGCAGTGTCCATACGTGACATGATCCTGATGTCCATCACAGCAGCTAACACTGCTGGAAAAAGTGATTTTGTAGAAATGAAAAACATCACTGCGAAAATGTTTAGCTACACAAAAGATACAATAAATACTATTGTGTCCCCTTAACTTCTGTGTGACATGTTCCAGCTCCTCTTGAGGAAAGTCAAGAGGTTTATTTATAAACACATTAGGTAAAAACCCTCTGACATTCTTTTCAATTTACCAGTGGTTTGATTTAGCTCATCATCTTTATCTTTTCATTTTGAATTTGCCAGTGGGGCTGCATCATTCCACCCCAAATCAGTGACCTTCCTTTCCTGGGCACGTAGCAAATGTGCACGAATGAGACCGAGCATGAAGATGACACCAGTCCCAGCTCTGCTCCCACCTGGTCCTCTGGGTGAGCTGAATGTCCCTGAACAGGGTGAAGGTACGGGAACCGCTGAACACGAAGGGCTCCATGGCTACGCCTTTAATGGAGGAATATTCCTTCTCCACTAAGCCAAAAACTTCCATCATGTCAAATCCTGGAGGAGACAAACAAAACATAAAAAATCAGTGATCAGCCAAGAGTGCAGGAGAAGTGTGTCTGAAGAGCAGGTAGAATCAGCATAGAGGAGGCAATGGGTGTGAATGAACGGCAACATGACACCAGCAAGGCTGTCCCAACTCAAGTGCACCCCACAAGTGGCAGCCAGGGAAAAGACCTTTGTGTCTGCACCCTCTGTGCACATTCACTGGGAATCTCTTCCTCTTGGAGAAGAGTGGGCTAAAGGTGGAGACTTCCACAATTGTGTTTTCAAATCTTCAGAGAGAAAAACAAATGAGACAGATGTTACTCCAACTTCTCCTTTTCAACTAGACGCAAAATGTTATCTTCAAAAGACATGGGATCAGTCCAGTAATTGCTAGAAGGGAGAGGATTATTTCTTCTCTGAACTGCCTTACATATGAGAGTCAGAAACTGAGGACGGAACTTTAAAATATGAGCATTTCCATTTATCTCTATTTTCACCAGACACCCAGGGGTGACCTGTTTTGTGTGATTTACAGAGTTTCTCCCCTGACACCTCTGACATCTCCTCCCTGACTCGTGCAGCTTCATCTCTCTCTCAAGCTCATCATTAAAGCTCCAAGCCATTTTTTCATCTCAGTTTTCTGTTCAGTGAGACAAGATCTCACAATTTGGATTCTTTCTTCGTTTATCTGAGTTCACAACAGTCTAGGGGAAGGAAATGGTTCCTTCTTTAGCAAACGGAAGGGCTAATACTTCATTTCAATACAGTGCTTTCACTCCAGATTCCCTCACCCCTTCACCGTTTATAATCTTCTGTGGTTTCTTGGCTTGAGGATTTTTTCTTTTTGGCCAAGGGGTTGGTCCAGGGTGCTTTCATTTTATTATTTTTTTCATTTTTCCAACAGTACTAGGTAATTTGCCAAAATAAATGACCTACTTGAGGGCAACTAATCTCTGATATGGAGCTTCTGGCACTGGAACTTCCTTTAGAAGGTGCAAGTGTAAAGACTGAAAAGAAGGCTTGAGTCACAATTACAAACATACTGCAGTATAATCACATTATTATCACAGAATCATGGAACGGCTTGAGTTGGAAGGGACCTTAAAGACCATCTCATTCCAACCCCCCTGCGATGGGCAGAGATGCCACCCGCTAGACCAGGTTGCTCCAAGCCCCCTCCGAGCTGACCTTGAATGTTTCCAGGTGTTTCACCAACCTGCCATGAAATGGTCTCAGTGAGCTGCTAAAGACACAGCCTACACCTGCCACCCTTGTCAAGGAGCAGAAGGAGAGGCCAACACTTGTTGTGGCTTTATGATTTGGCTGCTTTGGCTTCTTCATCCACAGGACAGGGCAAGAGGGCTGAGAGACTCCCGGGCAGGGCTGTAAACCCCTGGGAGCTCTGAGGGTCAGGACTGGGAGCTGAGTAAAGACAAAGTGATTCAGCCACAGAGCAACCAGAACTGACACCTGGAGCACTTTTCTTGGTTTCAGCCACATCACAAAACTCTCTGGGAAGGAGGTGATCCCACTTTATAAGCAGAACTAATCGCTTTCTAAGTAGGACATTCTTACAGCAACGCCAACGGCACGAGCAGGTGTTAACGGCACAGACAGGAGAAAGGAGAACTTGCTGCCCTAGCAAAATCCATACAGCCTGGATGCAGAGAGCTCCTCAGGCATCTGTCCCTCCTCCAGAGGATGCAAAGGTGATCCCGGGGACAAACTGACAGGATTTGTGTTTGACAGACTGAGGACCCTCCATGAGTCAGGAATTGAAATCCTCTTTTCATTCAATAGCTGTTTGAAGCTTCACTTCCTTAAGGGCAGTGAAAATTGGCATTAAGCACTAACAGCCAAGAGCACGAGCTGGCGGAGCAGCAGGGAATCCCAACTGAGGTACTGCAGAATATTCTTCTGCCCGATATTTCCCAGTTTTGGTTCTCACATTCCTCCCCTTTCCCTTGGGACTTTCCCCCTGCCCTCCCCACTCAGCTCTTGTGTGTCTCCAAAGCCAAGACCAGGCAGCGTTTCCAGCCAGAGCTCAGCACCACCAGGGCTTGAACTGCTACTGTACCTCGGACGGAGCCCTCTGTGGAGGTGATGGTGGGGCAAGCTGTGAGAAGAAAATAAAAGGGAAAAAGTATTAGAGGCAAAAAAAGGCAGCAGGGGATTATGGAAGCAAAATGAACACAGTTCCTCTAGGCAAAGTAAAGGAAAAACACAGAAAAACTTAGAACGTTCTGCAGCTTAAATCAGAGCCTGGACTTCAACTTTGTTTATATACATGGAGAAAGAGAGAATTTATGTTTATGCAAACATAAAAGTTGTTTCTTGGCTTTCCCATAACAAAAATAAAAATACTGTCTTTCATCATCAAACATCTTCCCAGCCACTTTCTTTTGACTGACTCACCTGGCACCTCATGATATGAAATACAAGGCAGCATCATGTTTGGCAAGTTTCTCTTTTAAAACAGACATCAAAGCACTTTATTTATTTTTTTTTAACAGTGCCTCAGTGGTGTTGTAAAGGAAAGATATCTGCAGTTCCAAATTTTGTACCTGAAACTCAAAATACACACAGCAAAACTATTTATCTCCACTCAAGAGCCTGGCTTTGGAACTCTTTAGGAAAACACAAAGAGCTTCAGCAAAGTTTTGCAGTTTGTCTTTCAGAAACATCTTTGATGAATCCCCTGAGATGCCACAGGACAGAAAGCAAAAGCAGAGGAGCAGAGACTGGGAGGCGAAGCTGGAACAGGAGGCACCAGGGTTGTGAGCACTCTCTGTTTGAAAGGCTCAGGTGGGTGCTTTAGGAAACAGCTCACGAATGCTACTTTCAATTATCTGCTGCCATGTAAATCCCAGGCCACGGATGCCAGATGGAGCTGGGACAAAGGGAATGCTTGACGCAAAATGAGAAATGTCCCTGAAAATCAAGGACACTTGACAAGATTGGCTGTTTCACAAACGGTTTTCTAGGTCATCAGTATAATAGAATCTAGGAGATCATTATATTGAGGCTTTGTTGTAGCCTTGCCATTCTTGCATCGATGCCATTTCGTACCTCAGCACAAAATCAGGCCTTTCAATCTTTTATCCACAGCTTTTGTAAAATGTGTAAAAAATTTAAAAGGGGTGACTTACCCTCTCCAAGAGACCTGAGATTGTTAAGTCTATAGGAGTTTCAATGCCATTCTTCATGATAAAGAAAGGGCACCCAAAACTATGACTAATGATCATGTGACTGTTGAAGCCAAGATTTAAACCACAAAGACTTACAAGGTACCATGACCTCCATTGTTCAACCTAATGCTTAGTTTTATACATACACACCATAATTCTTGTAGAACTGGGTGTAAAACTATTGAATGCACCTACGGAAATCAGTTGCTGAAACTTGAGCCTCAAAACCATCTCTTTGAGCTTGACCAGCCCTGGTCGTGGAGCAATGTCGTGCATTCAGGATCATCTGACTTACATCTCCTGCTTATACACTGCTCTTTCCCTGCCCCTGAGCAGGGATAGGCCACCCACACCTTCTCTAAGCAAACTGTGCCAGGGCCTCACCACCCTCACAGCAAAGAATTTCTTCCCAATATCCAACCTAACCCTGCCCTCTGTCAGTGTGAAGCCATTCCCCCCTGTCCTGGCACCACATGCCCTTGTAAAAAGTCCCTCTACAGCCTCCTCGGAACTGAAGAATGGTGACCAAAAAAAAACCAAAAAAGAAACGCCCTCAAAGTCATATAAACAGGCTATAAACGTGTCCATTTCAGGGATCTGACTTTCTTGCTCGGGAGCCAGTGAGCTCATTCTGCCCCTTGCCCAGGCTCCAGGGTTCCTCTTACTGACATCCATCCTTCCCAGGCTGGAGGCACTGGGATTGCTCACAGCTCTTTGATCTGGCAATGCTCAGCTCAGGTGAAGCACAGAAGAGTCAGGGCAAGGATCCCTGACACTGCCAGTTTCATTTCTACTTTGAAGATTTTTTCCCTAGACTTTCCAGCCTAGGATTCCTGCTGCCTTGTTATTCTCTTTGGTTTTTTTGTTTTTCTCTCCAAATCCCAGCCCAATGCAGTTATTCACTGTAAAATAAACATTCACTCCTGCAATGTCAGATCATGTCTCTCAATAATTCGGTTATATATCAATATTGGAGTCTTCCACTGCACATTCAACTGTTTTTCCAGCATTGTTACATATTGTCTCCCCTTCTTCAAAAAAAACAAAGACACTTTATGAAACATACAGAATTTAATATTTCTTCTCTTGTCTTTTCAGCCTTCATAGCCAAACAGCTATATTAAATTCTACAAGATGACTCATCAGCCTTATGGGAGGATTGTTTTCTGCTTGAAAGTTCACAGGACTTTTCCACTGTGATCTGAACACCTCAATAAACCATTTGAAAACTTAATCTGGTATATTCTTTGTTGGTTAAAAACTAATACCTTTTTTCATCTAATCTGCTTCATTCTTCAATCTTTACTTCCCTCAATAAATTTGAAAACTGAAATTTTTTTTAATAGTTTCAAATAGCCAAGAAAAGTCAGCAATGACATAATATCTGTATTCTAATATTTACTTCTTAATAACTTTTTATAACCCTGTTAATTCAACACTGCTTTCTAATCCATTTCATAGTTTGCTTTATATCAACTATGAGAACACATGCTCATTAAATTTAATAAGGGACTTAACAGGGGATTTTAATTTGAAACATCCTTTCCTTCACTACATTTTGGCCAAGTTGTGGAGATATCCTAAAAGTACTACCAGTCTCTCTTTATTAAACGAGACTGATATTAAGAAGTTCTGTGGTTTCTAATTGTCCTTGGACAATCCCCAAGGGTGTCTGTCAATAACTGACAGACCTGTTCCTGCTGCTGTGCAGAGCCCACTGTGCTGTTTGTTACTGAATTAAAAGCAACAAAAAAACAAAGCAGAACTTTATAGGTCATTTACCCTCTGTTTTAGGTGGAACAAATCCTCGTAGTGAAGGGAATTTAGACAACACTGGAGCTGAAAGAGAAAACAATCATAGAATCATAAGTTCAACCTTTGACCACATACCACCGTGTCCACCCAACTGTATCACAACGTGCCATGTCTACTCACTTTCTGAGCACTTCCAGGGATGGTAACCCCACCATTTCCCTGGGAAACATGTTCTGGTAACCCCACCATTTCCCTGGGAAACATGTTCTGGTAACCCCACCATTTCCCTGGGAAGCATGTTCTGGTAACCCCACCATTTCCCTGGGAAGCATGTTCTGATGCTTAACCACTCTTTCAATGATGAAATTTTTCCTAATATCCAACCTGAATCTCCCCTGGCACAACCTGATGCCATGCTCTGTTATTTAGGATCGCAGTGCCTGGCTTGAGACCTGGAGGGCCTTCATCCCTTCCCACTCATCCTGGAACCGTCAATGATGCACAGAGGTACAGAAATTAGGGCAGGATTTTCACTTTTCAAGGTGACTCGTCCACCCTGCTGAGCACAACCCTGGCCTCAGCCAGGGCCCAGTGCAAGTAAAACTTTGCTGCCCTGACAGAGACTGACTCAAAAGTGGCAGCTGGAGGAGAAGACCGTGCACGTTCTGCCTGACCCCCTTACCTGTCCGTCCTGTCGTGGATGTGCTCTCGCTCTCTCCCGTGTAGTGGATGGCAGAAATGGTCACTTTGTAGGCTCGGTCAGGCAGCAGTGACTGCAGGGTCACACTGCTGCTTTTGCCAGAAGCCATGATCTAAAACAGGATGAAAAAGGAAAAAAAAAAAAAGAACCACATGTTTGGGCAGGCTTCCCATTCTAGCTCTCATTCACATGCCAGAGGTAGGTAGAGGAGTTCTATGTCGAGCCGTGGGATGTGGGGCATTATCCCCACATCTGGTGCTGTTGGACCAGCCATGTCCAGGGGAAAAGCATTTACCTGTGTGAAGACCCTGATATTCCCCATGGAAATGAAGTGCCTTATAACAGGGTAGCCAGTCTGCATTTAAGTAGAAAATCTGCTTTAAAAGGATGATGTTTAATCTCCCTAAGTCAGAGGGGCAGGAGGTTTATCCTCCACCTCTCTGCCTCCAAGAATTCCCAGGTCAGGGAGTGGAGAAAGTTGTATTATCAAGCTTTGATGACATAAATATTTCAATTACAAAAAAGCCTTGGGGCAGCGTCCACAAAGCAACACATCAGCAAGAAGAGATTTGGTTTTGTAGTCCTGCAAACCAGATACCCTTATGGCAAACCAGATACCCTTATGGCAAACCTGACTGGAGTGAGCAGAGCTCCCCTGGGCGTGACATCGTCCCCAAGTCCCTTTGGTCCAGTGACTGTCACCTACAAAGCAACTGGAGATTTACCGTTTGCTGGGCACCAGCATCAGAAACAGGGCTGTAGGTGATTTTGTAGTGCTGTACACGGCCATCAGGGGGGGTCCAGTGGACCTGGAGGCTGGTGGGGGTCTCAGAGTCGATGAAGAGGTTGGTGGGTGGGCTCCGGGAATCTGCAACAGGGATTAGAGGTGAACAGCATAAAAGGCAGGTAGTGATGCCTACGAATGGGGCCAGCAGCACCTGCTTCCAGGCCTGTCTCAGTGCTCTGCTGAGCAGGTAACAAACACCCAGAGCAGAAACAGCAACCTTGGGGACCAAGCAAGAGAGAAAACAGATTCTGGAGGGATGAGGATTGCCTAAGCACAACACACCACAACTCAAGCATTCAGCAGTTCAAAGCCTAGGACATGGGGAAAATTCTCGGAAGGGGGACAAAGTCCTGAAGTACAAGGCAAAGAGATCTGTTGTATACAACCTGGACAAACACCAAAGCATATCCTTCACAAAGACCCCAACTGGAACTGAATTTCCTCATGGCTCTGGAGACATACTGGACAAACAACTTTACTGCCAATTAAACCTGGATCACATATCAAAGTTAATCCATCATAATTTTTAGTACTGTCCATTTCTTCCTTTCTGTTTTAAAATTACTCTAAAAAGACCCCAGAGCATCCAGCACACCATAGTTTTGTCTAGTACTTCTGACACCAACACCCACAGCCTGGAGAAGGGGGTCACATGCAGTGCCCGAGCTGCTCCCACTTCTCTGGCCCTCTACTGTGATGTACGGATGGATCCAAATGGGTGATGGACTGAGCCACAGTCAGCCAGAAAAGGCTTTGCCAGAAACTAAAGCTGAGCAATTTTTAATTATGGAAATGCATTTCTTTCCCCAGGGTCCTGCTGTGCAGCAAACTGGACTTGAGAACAGAGGCTGTTATGCTGGAGTGGTTTCTCTGAGCAGAGATTGAGAGTTAGTAAGGGAAAGGCAGAGGGGGCCAAATCAGCTCAAACAGGGGGCTCAAGAGTGTGGGGTCATCTGCTCTGGGGCTTGTTTCCAAGCAGTGACTGACTGTGCAGAAAAGCATGTCTGGCCTTGAAGTTGTGAAGACTCAGAAGACTTGGACTCAGAAAAGGAAGAATACATTCAGAAGAGACTAAAAATGATGGATGAGCCCTAAAGACCATCAAGGACACACAGCCAGGCAAAGAGATTTCTATTCTGCAGTTTTACCTGTAAGGATCTTCTGCCCACCCAGCAAAGTCTGGGGTGACCTTAGAGCACAGGTTAAGTGAGGATTATTTGCATCTTCATTGATTCTCCTTCCCTTTTCTGTATAAAATGAGCTTACTTTTACGGAGGCTGAACCAAGACTGCAGCAGCTGAATCAGGCTGGAGGCTGTTGCTGCTCATCCCCGCAAGGTAAAGCGGAGAAGAAAACAAGTGTGGGAGGTACAGTCACCTCAGCAGCACTATTATTAGTCAGTGCTGGGTGTCTGCATCTTTGCTGGCTCCACTGGCTATTTGCTTCAGCTGAGGTAAGTGAAGACTCACAGTGAACTTTGAAGGGAAAGTTAGGGAAAGTCTTCTGAGTCCACTTTACTCTGGAAAGCCCTCAGGCCTGGCAGAATTTGATGGCATGGATCTGACAGCCAAAGGAAAGGTCACCTCCTGAAGCTGCCCAGGAGAATAGAAGCATCTCTGACACAGAGGACACCATCTGTGCCTTCAACAACCTCTTGAACCTTTCCTCCTCCACAGGAGGAATCCCAGCCTGCCTCAGGTCTAAACAGCATCCCAGGCACATATTCAAATGAGAATAAAATGCTGGACTCAACTTCATCAAAATGCTCATCTGCAATGATCATTATATATATTCAATATAAGCCATCCTTTTTTCCTCACTACTTCATCCCCATATTTCAATTCCTATTATTTGCCATGCATGCTCTACATACATGTTCTACAAAGAACTCACTGAGGAGTGGGATAAAGAACTTGAAGACATTTTCCAGCCCCAAGCTGGAGATGCTGCTGGCACAGCTTAGCTGGAGGAACAGGGCACATAACTTTGTCATTACACTTCTGTGCAAAGTCAGCCCAGCTTAAGCAGCAGTTCCCCTCCAAACTACTCTCTCTTTGTCCTTCAGGACTGTTTTCTTTTGCTCAAGCTCCTTTTCCTCAGCCTGGGTGAAGGAACCCTCCCTCAGTACAAAAGAGGGTCCCTGTCTGCCTCTCAGCAGGACCAAAGCCACCCCTTGCAGCATTTTCCAAGGGTCACCACTCAGCACCACCTTCATGTCCCAGCAGATTCCTCTCCCAGAAAGCATCATCTGCACACCCACATGCTTGCACAGAAGGTCTGTGTTGGTTTTAAGCACCACTAATGATGTTTATTAGTATGATAAGTGATCACTCCGTAAAGCCTTTGGACGAGGATAAGGACTTTGTTACACTTGACAGGTTATACAACATATTGAAAGGAGAGCTCTTAATCCAAATGAGAATTCAGTCTAAATATAACAGAGAGACAAGAAGAAACACCAGAACTATGGATAATCACATGGTAACAATTTCGTTGTCCATGGGAAATACATCAGTGCGCTTTTGTTCCTGCTCTGCCTCTTGAACAGTCTGCAGTGAAAGGTTTGCTAACTGGGTTACTGAAAAATAATCCAAAACTTTTTCTTTTCCCCCACTAGTCAAAACTAAGAATTTTAAAAAATCTTCCATGCATTTTGTGACAACTAAAGCACTCCCGTTGGCACCTTTGACATCCACCTGGCACTGGTGCTGGGAATGAAATTAAGGTATCTCAGTTATTTATGTTGCAATGACCTCACTCCATGTAAATAGTTAAATATTCAAAAAAAAACAAACAGAAAGAACTATTTAGAAATACATGACCTGAGTATTTCCAGCTACACCTTAACTCCAAAAGTAATTTTTACTCTCCCTTGCTCTCTCTAATTATTAAATTACACAATTACAACTTAAACACTAAGTGCTGAGCAAGATGAAAAGACAGGAAGGGACCTGCACCACATTACTGCCTCCAAAACTTCTTTTCCTGCTAAACCCATTCTGAGTTCATAAAGAGACACATCTCAAACCATAACTTTGAAACAACCTTTCTTCCTACCAGAAAGATGAGAAACCTCATCCTAATCCTTCCAAATGACACGTCACAGTGATGAATGTTGTTGGTTTTCATAATAGGATGACGTTTCTAATGACTGTTTTCTGTGAGGAATTGGTGTCTGCAGGGCCCCACGAGCATAACCCGTTTGGTCTCAAAGTGGGAGTTTCAGGTGGGACAATAAGGATTAGTGGTCTTGAATAAAATGAACTTGGTGTTCTCACCTCACCCCCAGGGGAGGAACACGGCTCCATTTCACAAAACCACCGCTAAGAGAGCATCTTTCTGACCTGGCAATTTTTATCCCTTCACCTTCAGAAGAGAAAGTATTCCTGGGAGGATGAAGGATGGACAGAGGATCTTGTGTTACCAATGCTTCCTGCTGAGTTTCACTTCAGTCACTGCCCTTAAACTTCAGCATTTCTTGGAAGTTCTACCGAGACATTTTGAAGAAGAACTTTGTGACTTGACCTATTCTTACATAAAGGGATGTGACCAAGACAGAACAAGAGAAAAGCAACGATGAAAGCAAGAGTGGTTCTCTGCCTTCTCTAACATGTACTTTTGGTTTTGTTCAGCACAGCCTGATCAATGCTAGTCACCAGGCTACAGCCCAAAGCCTGCCATCCTGAGGACAACCAGATAGTTTTCACTGATGTTTCAGCCACCAGAATTTCATTTTATAATGAAAATTAAGGGAGGAGGGCTCAAAAATCAAACCAAGGGGTTTAGGTTTCTAGATAACGTAAGAGATCGTGCTGGCCACAGTACAAAGTGGTACCTACTGCTTGAAACAGTGAAGATTTGAATTATAACCCTATCCCAGAATTTCCCAGAGTCCTGCATAGTGTCACACCTTCCCACACATCCATTGCACAAGCCTTCAGCAATTTTCTGGCATCCTCAAGTTTCCTCTGAACTGCCCAAGACCAGCACTGGAAATCACCAGCCACCCCTTCTCCTGTGCCACGTCTCTCCGGGCACTTCTTGCTTCAAACACTAAAAAAGAATCACCATCAAACCCATTGATTTCACTTGCAAATATTGGCTGGGAGAAGCGTGGCAGTGCCCTGACTGCTCACACAAACCAGCCAGCAGCACCCAGGCACTGAGCACCCCTGCCCAGCTGCACGCCTGGTGTCTTGGAGTACTTGGCTTTCTTCATGCAGAAGGCAAAGCCTGACATCCCCAATGCATCCTCGCTCCTGAGCAAGGACAGCAGCTGACAAGCAGAAACCAAATTACTTTCCTTGTCCCACTGGGGTGCCAACAACAGCAAGGACTGGCTTGTTCAAATGCACCTACAAGGGCATCATCACGTGTCATTTGCAGTAGGCTGAGGGAGCTCTGCTGACATTTCATAATTCATGGCTTAAAACACAGTAATTGATTTTTTCAACCATCTAAACAGCTCTAGTTATCCATTTATCATTATATATCTGCAGGATGCTTGCTTTTTTGTGGTTTTGGGTTTTTTTTATTTTGTCAGTATGTAGCTCCCAGGTACTTGACTGAGGTAAATTTCTATAAATAAATATTATTATTTATTATTAATAAAACCTGAGCTTCCTATTCTGAGATTGCCATTTACTTTGAGCTTTATCACTTCAACACCAGCCTAAGTGAGTTTTTTCTGCAAAGGAGGTTGAGAGCTGAGAGGTGGAGGAGGAGGAGGACTACTGTTGTTGAATGGATTGCATTCCATTCACTGCCAACAAAGCCATTTGACACACAATATTAATTATGAGGACCTCTGGGAGTGCCACTTTTTAACCTCCTATCCTGTCTGTGCAAAGCCAGATTTAGATAATGCTTCCAAGGCAGAGTCTGCCTGCAGGATTCTCTCCCAGATTGGGAAATTCCCTCAGATGAGGCACAGCTCAGCTGAAGAAATCCTCACCCTCCTTAACAATATTTTACTAATAGGAAACATTCATTAGGCAGCACAGTGACACGTTCAGCTGAACACCGTGCAGGAAGCCAATTCATTTGCATCAATCCACTACACAGAAGCAGCGGGAGGGATGTGGAATATTCATTCTACGTGAAACACATGCAAGGGTGTCAGTTGCCTCTAAAATGCACCAGGCTGATGTGTTTGTCCAGCCTCGTTTTGTCAGGACAAACTGAGAACACTCTGAGACAGAAGGCTAAATATCTGTAGCCTCCTTTAGACAGTCAGGTCTGGGTCTCCAGAAATGGAGATGACCAAGGCTGAGTCGCTGGTCTGTGATGAGCTCCGAGGCATTCCATGGCCTCTTTGTTATCCCTGGACACCAAGCACTGATCACTTACTGGTCCTGTGATGAACAGAAACGGTGTCGCTTCGAGCACCGTCCTTGTAATAGGCCCAGATGGATATTTTGTAGTCAGTGTTCTTCTGCAAATCTGGCAGCACAGCCGTCGCCACGTTTCCAGCGATGGAGAGCTGCAGCAGGGGAAGAAATGAGTCAGTCACGGTCCCAGGCATCCCCAAACTGGTTCATGCCGTCCAGCTGTCTATCTCAGAGACCCCATATGCACAAAAGAGCGTTAGCACTGTGCTTTTTGGGGGCAAAGTCTACTGTTTGGGGTTGCACACGTCTAAGCAAAGGCAAAATTCCATCCCTGATTAATGCAGAGCAGATGCCTGTGCACTGCAGCCCAGTTCTACTGAGGAGCTCCTTCAGAACCACAACACAGCGCCCTGACACGAGGCCGTGAGTCTCAGAATCCCTTTGCTGAGTTTCCAGCTTTTAGGAGAGCTGGGGACAGAAGCTCCAGTGCACCCTGTTCCAGCCCAAATGTGAAGCATTGCAGGAGAGACTCGTGTATTTAAGCCACCATTTAAACTGCTGTTTGACCTTATGCTGAAAATAGACTTTAGACAGAAGAGGTCACCAGGAGGTCACCTGGTCCATCCTTGCCCCTCCTGCACGCCTGAAGGCTCTGGTGATTCCCCTTTGCATGCTCCTCATCCTTCCTGAAGAGCAGTATCCCAAAGTATCAGTGCTTACTAGCTCCAGGGAGAGCAGAAGTAGCTACACTTGTCTTAGAGGCAATACCTCCATCTAGAAATACTTGACTATTGTCTTTTTCTTGTCCCCAACAACTTGACATTGTGGGCTGGTGATTCTCTGCAACCCCAGACCTTTTTCTACTGAATTGCTTCTTAGCTATTTGTTCTACATCCTGTATACCTGTAGTTAATTATTCCTGCCTAAGCTTAATACTTTCTGCTTGTCCCTATTAAATTTCATCCTTGAGGTTTTCCAGAACACTTCTGCAATCTTCCCAGAGCCTGCAGGACTCCAGCCTGCTCTGCCTCCTGCTTCATGCGCTCAAGGTGACTGCTCCACTGAAAGCTAGACCCAGGACAGACCCTGCTGAACTGTTCAGTTGTTTTACACCACCCCGTGCCTCTCTGGCAGGTGAGTTCAGAGCCATCAATAAGGCACAAAGCCAACCCAGTCCCCCCAGTGCTGTTTGGGGGCCCATACCTCCTGAGACTTCTCTCCACTGACTGTGCTCCACTTGATCTGGTAGACAACGACATCAGAGGCAGCCACAGCTTCCCACTGCAGTCGGAGGCTGTTCCCAGAGAGCTCAGTAACCTTCAGAGCGCGTGGTGGGGGGACCTTTACTGAGGGAGGCACAAGGAAAAGGAGCTGGAGTGTGGGCACTGACGGCACCTTGTTGGAGCCAAGGCGGGGAGCAGATGGCTGGGGAGCAAAACATCAACCAAGCAGATGTCGGAGACCAGCCTGTCTGTCACTTCTTCAGACCCATATGACAACGGTCATCAGGACAGCGAGGGATAAATTATTTGTAAAGCCCTAATTAAGAATGATTATCTTGTTTATGGAGAGGACACATCAGTTTTGCTTAGGGGAGAAGGCTAGGAGGGCTCTCAAGGACACAGAGGTTAGTGATACATCATGCTTTTCTTCATTTGCATCTTTTCTTTATTCCTTCCACCCCATTTTGAACATAACACAGCTGGACATATTCCACACACAAAGAACAGCAGCCATCTGTGCTTCCTGCAAGGGCTTTGGCCACGAGCTGCTGGGAGCAGTCTTCAAAACATCCCCAATCAGACACTCACAAAGCAACTTTGTCACCTGTTACTGAGACCAAAAGCATTTCCATTTCCTACTTACAGGTGGTAACGTTGCCAGTAATTGGGAAGGAGTCTCCTTCATCATAGGTAGATCTGACACTGATGAAGTATTGGGTGAGGGAGGACAGAGGTCTGAGGACGGTGGATGTTGCAGTGCCAGGAACTTCCACCTGCAGTGGAGAAGTTGTATTTTATAAGACAAGTTGAGAGAGATGGGGTTGTTCAGCCTGAAGGAGAGGAGAGACCTTATTGCAGCCTTTCAGTACTCAAAAGGGGTTTAGAAGGAGGATAAGGAACAGCCTTTTACCAGAACCCCTTGTGACAGGACAAGGGGTCACGGTTTTAGATGAAAAGAGGGTAGATTCAGACTAGGTATAAGGAAGAATTTTTTTTTTTCAAGGGTGGTAAAATCCTGGCACAGATTACTGAGAGGTGGTGGATGCCCCATCCCTGGAAACATTCAGGGCCAGATTGGACAAGAGTCTGAGCAACTTGATTTAGTTGAAGAGGTCCCTGCTCACTGCAGGGGAGTTGGACTAAGTGATTATAGATGTTCTTTCCATTCCAAACCATTCTCTGATTCTATGATTTGGGAAGGAGCACAGGTACAGCTGCAGAAAGGTCAGCACGTGGGTGGTAACTGCATCCAAAGTGCCATTTTAACATTTCAGAGTTAAAACACTCCCAAGCAGACAAGCTCTCCCTGAACCATGGAAGGAGAGCAAGGCATTATCCGATGTCCCAAGTTTCTCCTCCTTCCCCCAACCCTGAAGGACTCACCTCTCCAGTGTTACCCCCTCTGCTAGAGACGTAGGTGACGTGGTGAGCTCTCACGGCCGGAGACGCGGCCTCCCAGCTGACTCGAACAGACGCGTGGCTGAGCTCGGAGAAGCTCAGGTATCTGGGAGGACTCAAGGCCACTGCAACAACAGTCCCTGACAGCACTCTGAGGATTCACAGGCTGCACAACGGCAATGCCACTGTTTGCCTTCTATTGCTCTGAGATGATCCCACCTTGAACTAAGAGGCTCATTCACCAGGCAGGAAAATAATCACTTTATGTCGCTACCATACATTCATTTGGGAGGTTGTGAAAGGCTCCCTGGGCTATAGGTGAAGAAATAGCCAAATAATTCCCTTTTTCTCCACAGTAAAAAGAAACTTCAGGGAACAGCTCTTTCAGGAGTCCTTCTTTACCAGGGGAAAATCACTCCTTTTTCACAGCTCACCGTGTAATTACAGAACCCCTCGAGGACCAACATTCATTTAAGATCAGGCAGGGAAGAGGCAGCATGTTTACAAGCCGCATGCACAATATGGGAAGCACCTCATTTAACACATCTCTCCTGCCTTAAGTGTTTAATAACAACTCAATAAGCAGCAGCACTTACGGGTGGTTTCCTGGATGCTGGCGGGATCACTCGCATCCTCCCCGTACATCGCGTACACCGCGACGGAGTACTCGGTGCTGGGGGACAGCCCGTCCAGCAGGACCTCGGGCTGGGTCACCTTCACCTGTCAACAGAGAGGTGTTTTGGGGTGCTCTTCAGCTCTAGGGTACCTGTTAATTCACTTAGCAGGACCTTACAGAAACACAGGGCAAGGTCCCTTTGGTTCCTCTCAGGGGACTTCTCCACTTTAGGTCTTAGAATCACAGAATATCCCGAGTTGGAAAGGATCCACAGGGATCACCAAAGTCCAAGACCTGGCCCTGAACAGGACAGCCCCAAGAATCCCAATGTGTGTCTCAGTGTTGTCCAAATCCCATTGAATCCTGGCAGCCTTGGGACCGCAACCACTTTCCTGGGAAACCTGTTCCAGTGCCCAATGACCCTCTGGGTGAAGAACTTTTCCTAATATCCAACCTAAACGTCCCTTGGGTCCTGTCACTGGTCACCAGAGCTCAGAGTTCAGTGCCTGCCCCTCCGCTACCTCTCACGAGGAGGCTGCACACTGTGATGAGGGCTCCCCTCCATCTCCTCTTCTCCAGGTTGAACAAACCAAGTGACCTCAGTGGCACCTCGTGTGGCTTCCCCTGCAGACCCTTCACCACCTGGGCAGGTGCTCTGCAGTGGTCAGTGCTCTCCTCCCCAGGCACACCAAACACGTTGGAGGTTCACAGCACCTCCCCATGCCCCGCTCTGCAGGGGTGTGAATCGCTTATATAAAAATGCTGCTGCTGTTCCGCGTTGGATCAGGGGGGTTGCAAGAGATGTGATCCCACTTTTCACAGTCACATGGAAAGCAAGCTGTGGCAGAAGAGCTGCCTGCTGCCAGCAGCCCCAGAGCAGCCAGGCTGCTGCCATCTGCTGCCAACACGGCACAGCCACAGTCCTCCTCCCGCAGCCTCTTCGCTGCACAAACGCACCCCAGAGACTCTTAGCACAGTTTATAAGAGGCCAGGAACGTTTTAATGCTGTTTTCCCAGACATCCCATAGCCCTGGGACATTGCACTCGTTGCACTGAGCAGGTCAGGTAACTGTGGAAATGTTCTAATATGCTGTAATATGCTATAATTTTAAATGTTGGTCTCACTTCAGATGTTCTTAATCTTGTAAAAAAAAAAACCCTAGTTATGCACTGAAAGAAGAGTATAAGTATAAATTGTTCTGCCTTGGAAACTACCCTGCAATTGCCCCTATTGCTTTGCATGCAGGGAGGGAATCTGAGTGAAAGAGGCAACACACGTTCCTCCCCACTCCCTGCTTTTTAAAAATTCACATCCTCAGCCTACAGGTGCTCCAGATAACTCACTAAAATACACAGCAAAGGGTTCTTAAATGTTTTTTAAGGGCTTTCCATTCATCAAGCATTGTTTTATTCACATGCAGTGTTATAGGTCTGTCTTCAGATGTCAGCAAAAACCGCCCTAACACATCTTCAATGAACATTTTAGATAAACACAGTAAAGACATTTATGTACAGCCTCAAGGATCCAGTGATTACACACTGGGGGCTGCAAAGATGTGAGCTCAGTGCGTGGGTTTCCAGGGCCCCATGAGGCAGTCAGATCTCTCTCCCATGCCTTAATTTCCCACGTGAAACCCTCACAGTTATAAATTGCCCTGAGACACACCATAAAAACAACTTTTTATGAAAGATCTTTCTGGCAATAATTCTGATACATTTGGTTTTTTTTTCTCTGACCACACGGTACCCATTGACAAAGGTTAGAGCTAGCACTAAACTAAGCCCAGGCAGAGTGAAAACAAAATTATTATCATTCACACGAATTCTACCTCTGCTGTGTAGTCCTCTGCTCCATCAGGGGCTGCAGAGCAGAGCACCAGGTAGTGTGTGGCTCCCTGGGCTGCCTTCCAGCTCAGCCTGATGCTGTTGTGGCTCAGCTCAGAGACGCGCAGGGAGCGAGGGGAAGACAAAGGCACTGAAGAGAAAAATAAGGCAGAAGACACCTTCAGTGTGTGAGGTCTGCAACAGCTCAAAACCCAGAGGAGACCTGGCTCTGCTGCAGCCACTTCGAGCTGACGGGCACCTACCCCACAACTAACACAGCGGAGCAGCTGCTTTACACAGAGTAAGTTTAATTCACTTAGAGCCCAGGGATAAATAAAACAGCAAGGAGTTGCAATATATTTCTAGCAGGGCATGTTACTGCCACGTCAATGGACTGCTCTGCAGAACGACACAGGAGGAAAGGACCCCTGAAGGTCTGTGGTCCAACCTGCTGCTCGGGTTGCCCAGGGTGTGGTCCAGTTGAGTTCTCTCTCCACAGAGAGAGCTGTAGACAGGCTGAACTTGAGGAATCAGGAAATACACAATGTCAGGCTCCAGTCTGAGGTGGGCAAAGAGTGAGCTCTGTTCACCTTTCATAACCATGAACCAGCACAATTCTCTCTACTCACGACCTACATGTGGAGGTGACGCCTCTCAGCCCATCCCCAATGACTGTGTCGTAAACAGGAAGCACCGACACCGAGTACTCCGTGTGCGAGGTCAGGTTGGAAAGCCGCAGAGAGGACACTGCTCCATCTAAAACCACCTGGAAGCACAAGGGAGGGCTGTCAAGACAGGAAGGTGCCAGCTGCCCTTCAGCAGCGGAAGGGCTCAGCTGGCCATCCCGAGCAAGCGTGGCTTCCCTGTGGCAGATCTGTGCCCAGAAACATGAAGCCCAGTTGCCTCTGAACTTTGTGCAAGTTGGCATCTCCCCAAAATAGAGAGGGAAGAGGAAAATAAGGATTCCTGGCCTCTGGCTGGGACCTAAGCAAACACCAAGCACCAGACTCTAATTGTGCTCTCACTGAAATCCATGGAAATCCGTCAACAATTTGGATTTGCTTTTCTAAGTCACATCTACCACGGCTGAGCATCCTTGTCAGCTCTCTGTTCCTGAGTGTCCTCTTTGAGTCAAAACACACACTTTAGGGAGGAAATAACGCTGTATGAGAGAAAAATCAGCCTTGGCATGGCTTGCACTATTTATAGCAAGATGATGTGTATCCCATCCCTTCTGTCTTGTCACCCTATTACCTCATCACACTTACACTCATTGTGCATTTAATTCCATCTCTGGCTTTAGCTGATGTCCCACAAGAACTATTCTTTTGCCCTCCTCTTTTTGTCCACCCAAGTCTACCCAAACTCTCAGCCACCATCTGGAAGACGTGGCAGTGTCAAATGTCCAGAGAAAGGTCTCTCACCTCTTTGGGGGCACCACCCTTGGACGGATAATACACAACCCGGTATTTCTTTGGTGGTCTCAGAGGAGGACTCCAGGTCAAGTTCATGCTCTTGGAGGTCACAGCTGATATTTTCAGGTCGGTTGGGCTCAGCTGGGGACCTGCGTTCACAGGGAAATCTTTCACAGTGCTGCCTAGGAGTTAAAAACACAGTTACTTTCTTACAGTCAGACTTCCAGCTTCCCACCTCATAAATATGAGTGACATTTTTCAAATCAAGTTACAGCCTCCTTCCCTATAGAGTGCAGAAACTGTTCCAAACTGCTCTGACATAAATGTTTTAAAACTGGGTGTACAGAGAATATAAACACTCTACAGAGAGCAAGCTGTGTATTTTGCTGGATGCTGGGAATATTTTTCAACACTAGTCTGCATTTTTACCTGTATCCAAAAGATGACTCTTCTTTCCTCAATAATAAAAATTTATCAAAATGAACAAAAAAAATTGTTTTGGTTTCTTTTTTGAGAAGACCATTTTTCTTCAGCCTAATCTTCAATTTTGACAAATGTCCAATTATGTCAAATAAATACAAATTAATAAGTATGAATCAATTTATTCATATGACTCTCCAGAGCATTAAAATAAAAGTATGCTTGAAAGTTACATTTTCCCATTGTCCTCAGGTCAATCTTAGAGCAAAAAGAGATGGAAATATGTACACAATATTTCTCCTGAGGATCTAAGCTAACATCTGGAGTGGTTCTTCACTCTCTTCATCATACAAGCTGCTTGGCAGTAAAGGAAAGATATAGGCTGCTTGATTTTAACTCGAAAATGCCTTGGAGATCCACCATTTAAAGTTTTGTGGAGAAAAAAAAAGAAGCGTTTAGGTGTTTTGTGATCTCATCCTACCTCCACATTCACTCCGTACACTTCCCTAATATATTCTTGCATTAGGCCTTTTGCTTTTTGCATCCTCTTGGACGGAAGCAATTCAGAAAAGGAGATGGTTAAAACACATTTATCACACCATATGATAATGGAAGAGGGAAAAGAAGCCCTTTCCCCCCTGTAATGGCAGTTATTGTCATTAGATGATGATATCCACCAAGAGCTATCCGAACCCCTGGCAGGAATGGGTGTTGCCTACACTGGCCAAAAGCAGAGCCCTAAACCAAGGGCATCAGAATGGAAACATCTACAGGTGATGTCCTTCTGTGTCTTGTTAGAAACAGGAGGTAACCTGCAGCAGATTGGAAGAATTGCATCCAGAGGGTCTTGTAGAAAAAAAAAACATATCAGAGAAGTTGGCCAACACCTTGACGTGGCAAGGACCATTGTCAGGCAGCAAGAGGGGTGAGCAAGGAAACCAGCACTGAAGGAGAAGAGTGGTGGACATGGGTGGTGGATCTCATGGAGGGAAATGCATGAGAAAGGGTCAATCTGGATGGCAAAGGAAGGTGGTGGTGAGCAGAAGGAAGGTCAGTCCTCACTGAGGAGGTTTCACTTCACCTGCAGTTTCCTTGTGGCTCTTCTCTTTGATCCTGGTGCACAGGACCCGGGTGAGTTTGCCAACCAGAGAGCTCAGCAGTGGGAAATCCAGCACGTTGTACACGGTGAGCTCCAGTGGCTCCGAGGCCACTTGCTTCAGCTCTGCCTCATCTGCGTTCTTCACTCCTGCAACCAGAGCAGAGAATGAGACTGGGAAACTCCCTGGAGATGGGTCCACCATCACCCTGCTTCCCAAGCAGAACCTCTCAGTCATTCCAGTGGAGGGCTAGTGTCTGAGTGGTCCTGGGCTTTCCTGCAGCAACCACCTCAGTCCCACCCGGAAAGAGCTTTCAACTCAACGGGCTCAGAAGGCTTTTAGGGCCTGGAGACAGTCTAGTGAATGCTGTCTCCTCATCACTTGCAGGCTGTGCTACCAGGAAGGCAGATATTTTTCAAACTGAGAGGCAGTTGGCATAAATGAGCAAAGCACTGAATGAGTAAACAACAATTTTATATTGATGAGGTGCCAGCACTCCCCACAGAACATCACATTGTGTTTCAAGAGTCAGGGATGAGTAAAAAGGAGCCCGTTTATTCAGCAGAACTTCTCCATCACAGAGCACCCTCCGTTTCTTGCATTTGGCTCCCATCCAGATTAACCCTCTGCAAACCATTTTGCTTCCCAGTGCTATGTTCAAGGTTCCCTAACACTGTCCAAGCAGTACCATTGCCAGACCAGGATCCAACCTGATTTCTCGAGTCCAAGACCTCCATGCTAACAGCTTTGCCCTCCTTCCCCCTTGCCCCTGCAGTGAGAACTCAGGTGCTACTGAGATCACCAACCAGCATCATCTTCCTCTGATCAGAGAGGAAAGGCACAAACTCCATCCAGGAACAGATCTCCCAGTGCTAGTCTGGTGTGCAGCACAACACAGTTCAGGCTCAGCAGCTCCACTCACTCCATGAAAGGAACCCCAGTACCAGCCACTTAGTTACGTGACTCTGTGCAATAAACCCTCACTTGCACGTTCCCAGCATAAACTAGCATTTAAACTTTTGGGGACTGCAGTTTCAGGAGAGTTTTCTGTGTAACTTTATGGCTCATGTGTTAATCTCTAGCAAACTTCTGTAGTCATCAAGGACAGAACTGCTCAAGGCCATTTTGTTTCTCACTGCTGCCAGACAGTGAAGAGCAGTAAGTGTTATTATTCAGAGAAATGGGAAGTTGTGAGAGGCAGTAATTATACAGGAGGTCTCCTGCCATCCCAAATACAATAGTCTCTTGCCTAATTCCACAGCTGAGAATATTGTTTTTATTGCACAGGTCCCTGGGGCTCCCAAAGGTCTTTAGATGGGAGGTGTGAAATCTCTCATGTAAATGCTTTCTCTAAAGGAAAAAAATATCCTTTGAAGACACTGCCTGTGCTGAATAAATGAGTTAATTTTCATCTTAACCACAATGTAATGAGGTCTTAACCACCACCTTAGTTTTACAGCCTCAGGATGCTTCTGCAAATTTGAGGGAACATAACCTTCATTTTGAAGATGACCAGAAGTATGCTGGTTTTGTCTGATGCCTTATTGATGGCTGTGATCTTACCAATGGCAAATATCTCTATGCCCAGGTTCTTCAAGGTCTGAGCAGCCAGGCTGGCATCATCCTGGGATTTTCCATCAGTCAGGAGTATCACCAGCTTCTCTGCCTCCAGCCGGGCACCAGCATCTGGTTTCAGATTCTGCTCCAGGACGTGGGTCAGCGCTAGACCTGGGGAGGAGCAGAGGTGGATGTTGTGCTGCAGCCTCCCAAACAACCCCTCCCAAACTCTTTCCTCTTCTCCACAGTGGCCTTGGTCCCCATGGGAACAGCTTCCCCCACCGTGACAGCACAGGTTGCTTGGCTGAGACCGGCGAGATGGAATTACCTGTAAAGGTGTTGCCGCCCTTGTACCGCAGATTCCTGATGGCCTCCAGCACCTGCTCCCTCGTGGAGTAGGTGCTCAGATCCCACTCTGTGCGGGGATCGCTGCTGTACTGGGACAGCCCTGGGAAGGAAAGAGCTGTTGGCATCATGGCACACAAGATGAGCTGCAAGAGACCCGCTCTGGGCAGGCGGCGTCAGGCTGGACAGGGCAGGGTGACACAAAATAGTGAAAGGGAGTGGAGGTGAGAAGGTTTCTAAGTACACTTCTCTGCATGGTTCTGAGGAAATGGCATGAAAGTGTCAGGGGAGGTTTAAGTTTGATATTAGGAAAAGGTTCTTCACCCACAGAGTGGTCAGGCAGTGGAACAGGATCCTCAGGGAAGTGGTCACAGCACCAAGCCTGTCAGAGCTCAAGAAGTGTTTGGACAATGCTCTCAGGCACATGGTGAGATTCTCAAGGCTGTCCTGTGCAGGGGCACAACTTGGACTTGATGATCCCTGTGGGTCCCTTCCAACTCAGGATATTCTATGACTCTACAGTCCTTGTCATGCAGGCAGCAAAATAATGCCTCAGACCCCACATGGTAAAGGGGTACTTAGCCCTGTCATGATGATTAGAAGGATTTGCTAAGGTCTCAGAGTTAATTGGGGTCAAACTAGTTCAGCTGCAAGGGGTGAGAAGGATTTACAGTCCTATTTCCCATACATCCTGACTGTCAGCATCACTCAAGGGCTGGAAGCAGCACCATTCCCAGCTGGAACTCACAGCAGCCCCCAAGTGGCAGTGCCACTGAATACAGTGTTGTAGTGGCTGTTGGAGGCAGCAAATCGCAAAAGCATCACAGCATCACCACCCGACCTGGTGCTGCCCAAAGACATCACTTCTGTTCACTGTGCAGCTATTTTTCACAGCCACTAGAGGCCAGAGCCTGCTACCAGATGGCAAGAGCTCTCAAGAGCAGCTTTAGGATGCCATCCTAAAGGAATAAAAGCTCCCGGGAGGAGCACATAACCACAGCAACAGGAGACCAAGGTCCCTTGAAGCACAGACATTCCAAGGTCAGGAAACAGGGGAGTGTCCTACCTACTCTTATCTTGTCTTGGGCAATACTGAATGGGGAGATCAAATTGCTCAGAAATTCCTTAATGAGCTTGAAATTGTTGCGTCCGATGCTCCAGGATCCATCCACTAGCAGGACAATATCAGTCATTGCAGGTGTGTCACACTGAAACTGGGAGCCTGGAAGGGTAAGGTTTGATAGTGAGAGAAGCAATTTTAAGGAAGAAAAACCACTTCAGTTCTAAGATAAAAAGTGAATCTGCTGTGTAAGGCCTTGTCTGGATAGTGGATTGGACCATCTGCCAGTCTGACACATGCCAGCATCTTGTGAAAACCACAGAGCCAAGGATAACCCATCTCAGTACCAAGAAATTGAGTGGTGCCCAGCTGCACTTCTGCAAAGAACGGGTTAAAGCTGTCAGGCAGCGTGTGCTAACCCAGGCACTGCTCTCTGCAAGCTGTCAGCTCCATTCCATCTCAGCCCCAGCCCAGTGCTTCCCTTTTATCTAAACTAAGTCTCCAAGAATTGCAGGTGATTTCTTAATTCCATTCCATCTCGAGATCCCCTGTGGGCAATAATTATTTCATGGCTTTATATTAAGTCCAATCTCTCTGTAAAAACCTCCTGGCATCACAGATACTCCAGCCCTGCCTTTTTCCCCACCCCAGGCTCACAGCTTAATGGAGGATAAGATGGGGCATGTTGCTGATTGAATGCATCTTCCTTTAATATTTCTCGGATGGGGAATTTGCCATCTTTTGTGGAAGGAAACAGATGATTCCATCAAGGTTCAGCAGGCTCCAAAGAGGTTCCTCTCCTATCTCATTTCACAGATGTGGATTCCTGCTGGACTCAAGGGACCAAAAGAGGATTCTCTGGCCCTTCCCATTTCAACAGAGCTGTGAGCCATCACAGTCTCAACTGAATCTGAAGGATCATCATGGATCAGTTATCTGTGAAACATGAAGAACAAGTCCAGAAGGAGGAGCAGGTTGGATAAGGAACATTCCTGATGTGCTCCTCCCCTTTGGAAGGCTTGGAAAGCTCCGTGGCTGGGGGTGCTCTGCTGAAGAATACAAATGCTTACATGAATCTGCCAGAAGCAGGGGGAGATGACAACATGAAGAGAGAATAGTGCCAAATCTATAAAAATCAATGAATAAAATCATCTGGAAGGAATTTTTTGGCCTAACTCCCAAATTCCTTAAAATCCAAGTTGTTCTACAGAACTCCAGTTTCTCCAGTGAGCCCTGACAGCTCCCAAAGCATGACCTAGTGATTAGAACCACCATCAGCAGCACTGTACACTTGAAAATCTGGGAGTTAGAGAGTGGAACAGAGAGCTTGTATTCAATGAGTGTTCAGGAAAACATCAGGCAAGAAGGAACAAGACATGCTTGAAACCCCCCTCACCTCGCCTCGATGAATCCTTTGTGGGTTTTTCTTTTCCTGGAGACTCTCGCTCTGAATTTGCAGGAGCACGTGGAGATGATTTTGGGGTTATTGATGTTGCTTCTGTCACACTGTTCTCCGTGCTGGGCTGGTTTCTTGCTGTTTCTCCTGAGCCCTTTGGCTGACTCCCCTTTTGCCTCTTCTTTTCAGCTCTGTCCTTCACTGTGCTCCAAACAGAAAAATGCTGTTGTCCCTAACTGTGTTATCCCCAAACAACCTGCCCCACTCCCCCCCTGATTTAAACCACATTTAATACAGGTCGGGGGCTCAGAGAGGGTGAAAGTCATAAGGCTTATGCAAATAGGTATCTAGATAGAGACCACCTTCAGTCTTGCCTGTCTGAGAGGGCTGCACGTGGGCTCATGAGTTAGTAATGGGTCACATCAGAGGTTTGTCCTTTCCATTATCTTTGGTGATGAAAAACAATGAATGTTTATAAAATACAAATCAGGGAAAACACAGCATGGCACCTCATATGCACTTACTCTCCAGAGCTCAGCCAAACACCCTGAGCTAGTGCAAGTCTTTTTAAATAATGGCCCTGATGGGTCTTTCTTACATCAATGAGTGTAATTGCATTTTGAGTTTGTGCAGGCCTTGTCATCAGATACACGAGACTCTGTGTAGTTATATACAGTCCTCAGCTACAGGAGGCTGAGGAAATCCTTCTTGTAGACCACCTGCAGCCAGCTTTGGGACACAGAGCCCGAGTGAAACCAGCACCACCAGCCCCAGCAGCTTGCTCTCAGAGGATCCACTCTCAGTTGAAGGATATGTCTACATCTCCTGAACCTGGATACCAGTCAGCACCAGAATGTGCTTTTTTAGCTTGGCTGGTAGGAGGAGCAAATATTTTCAAGTTGTTTACTGTGTTTATGTCCCTAAGAATTGTACACAAAGGAGGAGACTGGGCCAGCATGTCTCACTGAATGGATGTCTCCAATGGAACAGGTGTTGCAGGGAGAGGGTGGGATTGGTTTTAGGCAGAGCTAAGCTTAATGTTCTGGCTACGCACAGACCATGGCCCCAGATCAATCCAATGCGACTCCAGGAATGGTCAGAGCACCCACCTGTCTGTGTCAAGGCAGTGTTCAGGGGCGGTGGGGTGGCCTCTGCCACCCCACTGTGCTCAGCTGCTGTGTTCCCCAAAGAGGTGAGATTCTTTCCTGATGCAGCTCCTGCATTTCTTCTGCTGCTTCTACTCTGGGATGCATTTTTTAGTTCCTCTACTGTAAAAAGACCAAAGATAGAGAAAGTGTCCATCCCTCATCCCCTGGGTCTTCACCATCTCCCTTTCTAGCCTTCCAACCAAAACAGTAACAAGCTCTGTGATTGCCATGCAGTCTGCAGGGCACATGCCAGAGGATGAGCTCAGAGGACCCACATCCCCAAGAGCCTCAGGAGCTCTTTGAATGGTTAAATATAGCCTTCTCCACTTACTCACAAATTTCCTCTTGGCAAACAGGGCTTCCTGGGAGCCGTTGAGCACGTAGACCTGCAGTGTGTATTCCTTGATGGGGCTCAGCCCTCCCACTGTGGCTTTGGGAGTCTTGGTTTTCAGCATGACTTCTTGCTCCGAGTCCCCTGAGGTGGGATGAAGCCACAGTTCAGAGCCTGTTGGAGCTTAAATTTAAGCTGACAGTAAAAAAAGCACTGCTGCAATGCAGGGAATGTCTGCCTAGGGATTGCAGTCAGCTCCTATTTATTCTTTAAGTTTTGAGGATCTCTGATTTTTACTCTTTTTCTCTATGTAGAGTTGAGAAGATTTACGTGGGGCTTTTCTAAATCCCTGACACACACCCCAAATGAAAAAAAAAAACCCAAACAGTTCCCACCCAGTATTAGTGCAACTTGCCAACTTCCCAAGGAGTATTTGAGAGAAAAGCTGGTCTTTACAGGGTAAAGACTGGCAGTTACTTATGAAAACATCCAACAGATTGAAGTCATATGTGATAAAATTAAGTGGCCTGGTGTCTCTGGAGGTCACCACTGACACTTGGGACTCATTTTACTCATCCCAGCCACTCTCACTGTGCTGTCTCTGTCCCAGATCTCTACAAGGGCAGCTGATGTCTGCAGGAGACATTTCAGGGGCTGGCACAGCCTCCAGACCCCTCCACAGCTACAGGACCTGTCCCGGGACTCTGATGCCTTGACCAGCCAAGGACTGGGGTGTTTCTGTGTTGGCAGGGCAGTGAGCAGATGGAGGGAGGCAGCAAATGCTCTTTGCTACACAAAACAGTCACACCAGCTCCCTAAAACCCTCTGATTAGGAAGTCCACAAACTTCTGATCCCACCTTCCCTGTGCTCTTGCCTAAGGCTGGAAACTCCCCAGCCTCCCAGGGAAAGCCTCAGGCATGTGCCAGGAGTGCTGGTGGGGATTCCCTGCGTTCCAGGATGCCCCACATTCCTGGGATGCTCTCTGCTGAGCTGAAGCTGTGAGGAGGAGCAGGACAGGGAAGGAATGAGAAACCTCCAGTTTGGGAAACAGGTGGGGGCTGAGCTAAAAGCGGGTGGATGATCACAGGAACCCTGCCCCAGGCACTCCTGCCTGGCAGCTCCCTCCTCCAGCTCCAGCAACTGGAAACCAAATGCCATCCAACACTAAGGTTGCCTCCAACTATTATTCCCCGCCGAGGACTGTTGTGTCCTTCCAACACCACCAGGTTCAGCATCTGAAATCAAGGATCTATGGGGATGAGCCTTCCCACGTACACAGGGTCAAGGACTTCCCATCCCACGTCTCTGCAGGTAGGAGAGTTGGGAGCTCCCACTGAAGGATCAAGCAATGAACCTTTCCTCATCTTTTTTTCTCACACAGTCCCAAAGAACAGCACTTTTCAGTTAAACCCTCCCCCTACGACGAAGAGAGCTGAATTTCATCTCCCTTGTGAACGAGTGACAGAGGGACTGTGCCTGCCCTGTGGAATCATGCACTGCTCCCAAGGTGACCAGAAAGGCTTCTTGTCTGTACTGCATGTACAGCCCAGTGAAAAGTTTTGATGTAGGTTTCCAACACTTGGAACCAGAACAAGCTGTGGATAATTTGCTCTGACTTATTTCTATCACTTTAGGTCTTCCTGTTTCTTAAGGTCTAAATAATGCTCTTTCTTAGGTCCTGTTGTCCACCAGAAAAAAACGTGAAGCTCAGTCCCTCATTCACACACAGACTTCTGCTGATGTCCAGTGCCTCAGCACATACCTGCCATGGGCTTGACCCGAACTTTGTAGCCACTGATGTTCCCTTCGGTCTCTTTCCACTTCATCTGGAGCCTGTCTTCCGAAAGGACAGTGAGTTTCAGCCGGGCTGACCCTGGGGAGGAGATGTGTCCATGCTGTTATGTATGCAACCCCTCCCTCTGGCTCTGCACCCACAAACCACCACAGGTGCTGTTTCCTCAGAGGACCTGGGAACAGCTGCCCTGCAAAGGAAACCTTCACCACCCCACACAAGTCTCCAGCACCCTCGGAGGCTGCACAGCAGCTCCTGCAGTTCCCCTGCACCTCTGCAGACCTGCATCCCCCACCCCTGCAAAGAGGAGCTTCTCAGGTGCTCAAATGAGACCTCACCATAAAACCCTGCAAAAAGGGAAAATATCCCCCCGCAGAGCTGAGGGTTTTCTCTGCACCCCCCACACCTTGGAGGACTCTCCCAGGAGCTTTCCTGCAGAGTGTTTTGTTTCAGCAAGTATGTTCAGTGCAAACATATGAAACAGGAGGGCAGAAAACACAAATGGGCTCAGCGAGGTTCTTCAAGAGGCTCTGGCTGCTGAGAAATACAGAAAATCCCCAGGTGATGGAGCCCATACTTCTGCAGGAGATCATTTCAGAGGCAGCTCTAAGAACCAGCTGGGTTTGGAAAGAAGGAGGGGAAAAAAAAAAAAGGAGGAAAGAAAGAAAACCCGATAAAGTGTAAATAACAGTTCCTGGCAGGACCATAACTCATGGGCACCAGCTTGTATCAGTTTGCTGCAGGGAGCTGCAAACTAAATGACAAATCCTGAGGAAAAAAAAATAGTATCAGACAAGGAGGCAAAACGAAGAAAAAGCACATTGCCTTATCATCTCCAGATTTCACAGCTATCTGTTAAACCCCAGCTAGATGTCAGAGCTCATGTGTCACTCTTTGAATCAATGATTCCTGTCGTACAAATGTCACCATAAGAAACTTTTTCACTCGGCTGGATGTAAGATGGCAACTCAGCAGATTTCTCTCCCCTCCTTCTGACACTGTGCCCAGAGCTGCCTTTCCAGTAGGATGCCCTAATTTGCAGTGAGTGAACACACTTTAAGCATCTGCACTCACGTGCCCTCCCCCATTATTTGCAGCTGTTACCAATCTTTTTCCCTTTACTATTACTCATTAAAAAAAAAAAAGCTTAGGGTGACCTGGAGTGTCCGCTCAGTGCTGCCAAACTGTCACTCAGGACTACTCAAGGTGCTAATCTGGTCTTGCATGGTGTCCAGACACCTCCTGCCATCCTTGTCACGAAGTCACCACCCAAGGAAAGCAGTGAGAGCTGGCAGTGAGGACTTGCTTGTCTCAGCCCAACATCTGTGCCATAACCTTTTCTCACAGAGACTTCCTGCCCACCAAGCAGATGACTATTTGGGGGAAACAAAGCTCAGATTCACATCTTACCCCAGGCAAATCTGAAGGGGAAGAAAGAAAACATAGGAAAGAAGGGTGAGGGACAAAAAGCAAATCCCAGAATCATGCCTAAGAGAAATGGTAAAAGATCATGGAACAATGAGGGGAATTGATAGTTAGATCAAACATAGTGCTGTCTTCTTTTGGCCAAGTGTGGTCCAGCTCCTTGGCCGTCACTCTAGGAGCCCAGAAGCTAAAAAGACAAGAATTTCCCCAGACAGACCCAAAAGGACAGCATCCTCTAAAGAACCATTATGTGCTGCATGCAAATGATGTCCAGTGCCATGAAAGCTCCACTGTTTCCTGGCCCTCTGTTGGATGTGCACCATTTGATGCTGTAACCTTGCTCTCCAGCACACAGGCACTTAAGCAGAGGCTTAACTGAGAGACTGATCTGGAAGATGCAGAGCATGGAGACACATCTGTCCCAGCCCTGCAGTGCCACCACCTCTCTAGCAACCTTGGTGCTCACCACTTCCACAGAGGGTTCAAACATGATACAAAGGTGGTTCTTCCACATCAGGAAGGCTGTGGGGAGATGCAATAGGTTTTTTTTCTGGTCACGTATGGCACTACATGAGCCTGATGTCGTGCAGGAGGAAGGCACTTCATGCTTTCTTACCCAGATGTTGCACCACGTGTCACCATGTATATCCAAAGCAGCAGGACAGATGCAGTGATTAAGAGGAAACTCCCTTTTTCTTCCTGTATCTCAAGCTCCATTTGCAGCTCACATAAGCCCCTTCATTGCTTACACAGGCAGAAAAGCATCCCTGGTGTGAGGGAGCAGCACGTTGAACTGCTGCCAGTGATGAGAAGGGGATTTGCAGGGTGGGGAGGGATCGAGGTGCTCTCCCCAAACGGGCCCCCTGTTCTCTCATTGCTCCTCCTGCCTGGGAACAGGCTGTTTGGAGCTTCACCAAGAGGCACCAGAGCACGGCAGGCCCCTGAAATCCTGCGTGTCTTTGGGAATGTCCCTGGCAGTGGTGCCACTGCCAGTGCCCAGGGCTTGGGCAAGGGCTGGGCTATCCCAGGGGGCAGACAAACCATAGGGAACAGCCCCAGCAAGGGCAGACGGGCTCCTTACCTTGGCCCACTCGTCCCCAGACATGGCTCACCACAGGCAGGCAGGCAAAAAAGAACCACGTGTGAATCAGCATGGTGACCAGGACCTGCAAGAGGGCACATATGAGGAAGGAGAAGTTATATTTCATCACGTCAAAATCCAGTCTTTTGCAGTCCTTAGTTAAGTGGCAACAAGCTGACATCTGCAGCTTTGGGCAGCACTGAAATAGTGGAATGGAGAAGCACATGTGAATTTTCCTGTGACTCCTTTGTATTACTGTCCTCTTGGTCTCTCTACTATGCCTATTCAACACTTTGAACTATCAACAATGTGTTTATAAAATTGAGGAGGAGTAGGCTTTGCCCTAACACTCCTCTCAGCCTGCTTGGTCCTGGAACTGGGCACTGCTCTCTGGGCAGGACAGTCTCAACAGTGGTGCTGGAAGTGCTGCATTCTGCTCTGATCATGGAAATAAACACTGGCAAATGATTGGACAGAGAAATTCCAGAATAACTTGTGATTTAATTTGCACAGAAGTAATTAATTGTGATTATCATGACCAAAATCATTACAGGTACACAGACAGCACATTTCTCCTGTCCCTGCCATACATGCACCCATCATAAAGGGAAAAGCATTTGGAGGGGCTCTCTCTGGCCCAGCTCCTCACACCTCAGTTGCTGTGATAAAGCACTTCTGCAGCAGGAGGGACCCACAGGCTGAATGGAGTTTGCATGTCAGTGTTTACAAAGAAGGGGCTTATTTCTGATTTTGCAGCAGAGTTGCCAAGGAGTCACAGTCAGGACTGGGTGGGATAGGCTTGCTTTAACTTGTTCAGCTGAACAGACTGAAAGCAGAGGCAGTTACGGACTTAGTCGTGGCAGAGGATCAGTCTGAGTCAAGAACAAAGCCTGCAGCGTGGACAGAGCTGGGTGGTGAAGGACAGCCAGCCCCAGCCCACAGACCTCGAGCACCTGCAGGTGGTTTGCTGGCCTGGATTTCCGTGTTACTCAGCTTGGTCAGAAATGTCAGGTCAGCACAAACCCACCCTGGTGGAAACAGTGCCTCCCCCTCATCTCGTTCTCAATAAAGCAGGTTTTAAACACACGTTGTTGGCCTTTAGCAACACACCATTGGCATCTGTCATTTCTGTGCTCCACATTTCAGCCTTATTGCTTTTGGCAGAACCAGCCCATACACCCACCTCCTCCACAGCCATCTGCAGGGACATTTCATTTCTATTTGTTTTGATGGACAGGTATTTAGAGGCTCCTGGCAAATGCCTGTTTCCCTTCAAACATGTCAACTTTGTAGCATTTTCAAGCAAAAATAAATATGCACGTGAGTGATCCAGCCATGATCTCCCGGGGTTTAAACCAGTTCTAAATTGCTGGAAGAATGAATGGAAAAATATTCAAGTTATAACAGGGAGTTCTTAACCACTCTATTCTGTCTGTGATTATTTATTTTTTTTCATTGAAGATCAGGTTATACAGAACAACTGCAGTGTAACCTAAGCCCTTAGCCACAGGAAACACTTGCTTTAATTTTCCAGCTAATAAAATGAGGTCATTGCTTATAAAAAACAGCAAACATTCTACAGGAGGGGTTTGGGACTCTGACTATCAGATCCAAAAAAGCAAAGCCCACCCTGGCTTTAGAGGTGCATGTACCACACAGCAGCAAGAAACAGGAATGTTCCAAAAAATTCCCTGAATTAAAAGTTCATTTGTGTCCTTTTGCAATGCCACCAAACTATGCTTGATTTCCTTGCAACTTCCCTGCAGGTCTGCTGGCAAACAGGATGCCAAACTCAGGCAAAAGCACTGGATTTGTAGGATCTTTTCATGTTAACCAGAGTTATATGGAATCTGAAGTCCTGAGAAGAACCCATGGGCTCCTCCAGCCTGCACTGACTGGGGCTCATTGCAGGCTCTGATTGCCCTGCAGGTTTAAGCTTCCCCCTGACAGTAAGGAGGAGTTCAATATTATCATAGCATCACAGAATGGTTTGGCCGGGAAGGGACCTTAAAGTTCATGTTGTTCCATGGGCAGGGACATCTTCCACTATCCCAGGTTGCTCCAAGTCCCACCCACCCTGGCCTTGGACACTTGCAGGGATGGGGCAGCCACAGTTTCTTTGGGCAACCTGCGCCAGGACCTCACCACCCTCACTGGTTTAACCCAGGGCGGATTTAATTAGTCCCCAGGGTGTGGACCTTTACTGTGACTGAAGTGAAGAGCAGGGACTTCATCACTTCTTCCAGCTCAGAGGCAAACCCATCACTATTCTGCCTCTTCTCCAACATTCATTTTCCTCCCTGTAAATCAGGAACAACAAATGCGCCTGTTTGAAATGCAGAAGACACATGGCTGGAGGAGCTTCCCCTGCACAGGTCACCGGCCAGATCCCAAGCCCCCACTCCAGGACTCCATGGTCCCTCCCTACCCTTTCCTGCCATCATTGATGCCACCATCCAGCCGGGCTAAGCTGTGGACCCTGGGACTGAGGGCACCACAGTGACACCAGCCCGCTGGCAGGCAGGGAGCCTCTCCTGTTACTCACCCTCAGGGAAGGAATCTGGAGACAGCAACACATGGAGCATGTGGAGAGTATTTTCAGGGCCTGGAAAACTGATGTGGCCGGGGTGGGGGACACAACTTCCCGCTTGCCCCAGCTGTGTGCCCAGAGAGATTTTGGAGGTTAAAGCGGTCAGAGATCCCCTTATTTGCAAAGAAAATCTTACAAGCAGTCACTTCATTTAAAGAAAGAAAAAAAAAACTTTTGCCAAAAATCCCTGCTACTTACTTAAAGCAGCACAACTAAAGGTGAGGATATGGGGGCACTGTGAATTATTTTCACCCTCCACAGGCAGAGTTTGGGGACATTTTCTTATCCCAGAGGTCATCAGTGTCTCTGCACAGAAGTGCTGGCAGCAGCAATGTCACCTCATGTCCCACTCACTGCTGGACACACGAGCAGTGCTGGGGACAGCCCTGCAGGCAGCCAACTGCAGGGAGTAAATCAGTCCCACATTCCCTGAGTGCTTTCCCAGTAAAACGACCTAAACAGGACTAAAAAGCCCCTTTCTGTTCTCTCCTGGAAAAGTCCTGTATTTTGGTTCTGCTAATGAACAAAAAGTCTCAATTATCCCAGCACCAGCCTCAAAAATTCAGGTGCCAGTTCCATTTCTAGGCTGAACCTTTGCAACCCCCCCAGCCCATCAGGCTGGGTCACATCAACTCGACAGTGACCCACCCACACCTCCAGGTGGGAAAATCTCTCCCAGAGAGCAAACTTTTCCAGGTACTGTCCCTTCTGGCAGCAATTTGGACATGGCACTGAGTGCCATGATCTAGTAAACTGACTAGAGTTGGACCAAGGGTTGGGCTTGATGATCTCTGAGGTCTTTTCCAACCCAATCAATTCTATGATTCTATGAATTTCCTGCAGTTTTCTACTATTAACAAAAACAAGAGGGGGAAAAACAAACAAACCAACCAACCAAAAGAAACCAACAAACCCAACCAGCAAGAGTGCGTTTCCTGCTGCCATCACTCCTAAAGAATTGCCAAAGCAGTCCTGGCAGAGCCTTAAAGCCACTTCACCGCGACGAGACCCGTCCCCACTGCGTGCCATCGGCGCTGCAGCAGCTCCCAGTTCCCCCCGGAGAGCAAAACCCCGCGCAGAAGTTGCCTGAGAAGCCCCACAAACCCCCTGAAAGAGCGCGGCCCCTGCCGGGCATCCCCTGCGAACCGAGCCCCGAAGGGCGGCGAGCCCCAGACCTCAGCGGAGCGGCGCGATAGCGGCAGCGGCTGCGGCAGCGTCCGGGAGCTGCGGCGGATCCAGCGGCATCCTGAGCCCCCGGGAGAAGCTGCCCCGGCGCCTCGTCCGCTCCTCGGCGGGATTCAACAATTCCCAGGCAGCGGGAGGGGGAAAGGCAAGGGAGGGAGAGAGGGATGGGATGGGATTCCCCCGCGTCCCTTCGCAGCGCGGCAGCGGAGAGCAAGGCTTGGCCCCTCCGCGCAGGCAAACGAAGCGTGAAAAGCAGCAATCGGCTTTCAGTGGCTTTGCAAAGGAAATGAAGTATCTGCCTGGGAAGGCGCACGCTGATTTCCTCGAAGGCAGCAACAAGTGGCGGGTGCTGCCCCACCGTCAGGCTCCCGGGGATGAAATCACTCCAGCCCCACTCACATCCCATTAAGTAATTTTGGGAGCCCAGCGCGCGCACTGGAGGCGGGTCCTGGTGCGCTTGTTTAAGGGAATTAAGCACATCTGTAAGTGTCGCGGGGCCAGAGGGTGAATCATGGGCTGGAGCTCGAGGGTGCTGTGGGGGAGCCCCGGCTGTGGGATCCAGCCCTGACCCGCTCCAAAATGAGGTCCTCAGAGCCAGGAGCACCTGGGACAGACACCCAGCTCCCTGGCAAAACTTTTCCTGAACGATTTTGTCCTCATTGCCAGGAATGGAATGACTGACAGTGGCATTTCTCCTTACAAACAGGGGCCAGATTTTCAGCTGCATCTGCAGGGACTGTCAGCATCATTCTCCCACTGCAACCAAGTGAGCTATAAAACACTTGGAATTGCCTTTCAACAGGAAACACGGATACCTTTGGAAGTGTCAAGTTAAATGGGAAAAAAACAATAGTTTTCAAAATGCTTTGCACAATAAACAAACATTTGTTAGGTCATTGCAGTTTTATTTTACAAACTCATAAGTACTTCTAAGCTTCACAACATACAGACCAAAGGATAACACCAAAATGAAGCTCTTAAATCACAGACTGATTTGGGTTGGAAGGGGCCTTAAAGCTCATCTCATCCCAGCCCCCCTGCCACTGGCCAGGACACTTTCTGCTAGACCAGGTTGCCCAAAGCCCTGTCCAACTTGACCTTGAACACTTCCAGGGATGGGGCATCCACAGCTTCTCTGGGCAACCTGTGGGAAAAAAACCTTATTAAAACAAAACATGGAGCATTTGGCAGCCCATGGAGGAGGGGGGGTTGTCACTGCCTTACATGTAAATACCACAAATTACCTCTTCTGCAATTCTTACTGGATTTCAGAGTTTGTTTGGATTTGCCACAGCTTAAAAGTAGAAGAAGGTGAGAAAGTAAAGAATACATATCTCCCTGGCTTCATTTTCAAGGAATTCAGATCCAGAGCTAAAAATTCCTCCTGTGTTTACATCAGGAAAACCTGGAGCTATTTCCAGTGCTTGTGTTCAGGGTGTTGCTTTCTGGCCTGCCCTTCCCAAGCTGCTATCACAGCACGGTAGTCACCTGAATTTGACTTCAGTTCAAGCCAACCCTGGGTTAAACCTTGTGGCCATCACAGACACCCAAACCCTCCCTGAACAGGATTTAAGAAGCAAAAAGGCAGATTGAGGCTGCTTTACTGGTGCACAGAATGGCTTCAAATAACAACTGTGAGTGTATTGACAAAGGGCTGAGAAGATGGTCTGGTTTCACTTAAGGACTGGAAGGATCCCAGTGGATTATCAATGCAAACATCTTGCCTGGACCATGTTCCAGGATTGCTGTGCTCTGAGTAGTCCTATAAGTTCAGCATCAGCACTGGGGGAACACACATCCCTTTATACCAAGGGAAAGAAAGGCAGACAGCAGCAAGGCAATACCTAATCCACAGCTGACACCAGATTTTCCAAGAAAGTCAACTCCACTTTAACACAAATCAAAATTACTATTTTGGGGCTTTTTTGGGTTTGGTTGGTTTTTCTTTTTAAGGCTTGGTTTGTGGCCAAAGGAGCTGCACTTGAGGGCCCTGCCCTAAGCAGGAGTGTTGGAAATCATCCTATGCACAGCACAGCAGGCTAATCACAAGCAGGATGCTCTGTGAACTGGAAAGCAAGAAACCTCCCCAGTTTCTTGTTATTACCTGCTATTCTATATTTAGTTCACTTTCAGAGTAGTTTGCAAGGAATATTTAGCACTGGCTGCAAATACAGTCATCCTGTGAGCAGCAGAGTCCAGGAGGGCTGCATTTTTGTGCCTTTCACTCATTTGTGTTCCCCCCTCCCCGAGTCAAACTCAAACTAGGACACCTTTCCTTTTGGGCATACTCTGGGTTTGGTCTCTCCTTTCCCCCACTGTCTCTCACCACTAGGCTGGTAGCAGCCTACAATGTTTGGAACCTCTGCCTGCCTCCATGCTGAGGTGAAGCTGGTTAATAAATTTAAGCATTATTAGGGGGTGGGGCCACAAAAAGCACAATCATGGAAGTCTCACCTTTTCAAGAAACCACTGGGAACAGCAACCAGCTCTGGCTGTGAGTGTGGCTAAGCCAACAGAGTAGCAGAAGCCTCAGACTTTACAAGGAAGTGTAAATTCCTGTATTCATTTCCTTATTTTCTTGACAGATCCGATGGCACGGCTTATCAGGCCATCTGGAGAGCACATTGTGTTCTCGGTAGACTGCACAGACAGCTCAGGGGAGCTCAGACACACTCGCTTGGTATCAAACTTCTTGCTGCTTACCAGCTTTACCACCTGCCTTGCAGCCTGGCTGGTGAATGGATTGTTCTAAGATTTGGTTCATAAAGTGCTGAATTCTCACACTGGCACGAAAAAGGAGCTGCAAGAGCTTAGACACTCTCAAGAACAGGTAGAGGCAAATATTTCAAGAGCATAAAAATCCAAGACTCGTCCATTAGTATGTATTTATTTGAAAATATATTAAAACGCCTGGCTAGCATGTCACAGTGAATGGTCAAGCTTGGTCCCTCCCCACAGTCCATCCCTGCTCAGTGGAGTGTCCTGCCTTTCCAAACAGCAGTGGGCTGAGACTCCTTCACTCATTCAATGGCTTCCATGACTTCCATCACGAGAGTCCGTGGTCCTGTCATGATGAGGCTGCTGATGGTCTGATAGTCCAGGTGCAAAACATACACACCATTCACTGAGAAAACAAATTGGCACACCTGCAAGAGAGGAGGGACAGGTTACCTTCAGTCTCATGGCACCTTCTGCCCGTGACTGACTGGAGCCAGAGGCTGTGATGCAAATTAACTTGCCTCAAAATCCTTGAAACCCTAAAGCATCACCACTCCATAGCTACATTCATAATCACAGTGCTACAGTCACTGTATCATAAAAATGGGACCAAAGGGGTTTAGACTGTGAGCTAATAGAGAAAAAAGGACTCATTTATGAGCAGTGGTTCATTTCAGAGATGGAAATGAGGCACAATATTAACATCTAGCAATTTGGTGGCAAATGAGATTAGGTAAAGAGAAATTAACTGGGCTCTTGAGTAAATGAAACAAATTCATCCATCCCCTTCCAATCCTGCCTGAAGCAAACAAGGAGTTGCACTCTGCCTCTGAAGAATCCCATTATTTCAAATATCCATGTGACTTTAGACTTCAATCAGCTTGTAGAAATGACTCCCTCGCTGCTGGAGTTTTTATAGGGAACTGGGAAACTCAGCATTTCTTTCATTCATGCCTAAAACTCTATACATGAAACTCATACATGCCTAGGCCTAAAATGAGTTTTGAGATCTCAATTCATTTCACCTGGGCTGGAAATACTGGGAGTTACTTGCTGAATAAAATCAAAGCATCATTCTAAGGTTATTCAGCTTTCGTGTACATGGTAAACAGCTCCATGCAGAAGTCCACCGCTCATAGCAGGGAAACAACATGCATTACATCTCAGGACCTGTGAGGGCAGGTGATTGAGGATAAACCTCTGCTCCTTCCCTGCTTCACTGGGGTTATCTACAGACACTGGAGCTGAGCTGGGAATTTTCTGTTTTGCTTTCAGCAGCTCAAACAGTTTTGAAAACTCCAAAGTCTTCCATGGGGACGGTTTAGTTTTGACAGAGTTTTTTTGAGTTTTAGCTGCCCACAGCCCCTCTGCTGCCCTGGAAATGGCAAATCCTCCAGTGTGCCACCACACACGGTGCACTCTGCCTGCAGAGACCATCCTTCCCTCCACCTCCCACAGAGCTCCACGTGCTGACTCCAGTGCTCTGATCTCCACTGCAGGAGGTGGGATCATCCCAGAGGACCTGTTCAGCCCAGAAAGCTCAAACAAGACATAAGTCCTGCCTCTTGTTTAGTCACCTTGAATAAGAAGTACCTTCATCCCTGCAGCAGCAGCGGGTCCTCCAGGGTCCACTGCCTGGATGTGGCAAGGTCTTCCTCCTCGGACCACAAACCCCCAGCCCACTGCATCCCCCACAATCTACAAGCAGAACAAAAGAGTTTTAAAAACCAAGGAATGGGCTGGATAGAGGAGATGCAACAGTTCCTATAGAGATGGAGAGCTCATGATCCTAATCTCTTACGGGTGGAAGGGAAAGGGCTGTGCCCCCGGTGAGACGCGGAACTGATTAATTGCTCTCTGTGAAGCTGCTTTGTGATTAATATTCTCTGCCAGCGAGGGCAGAACAGTGGAGCACATGCAACATTGAGCTGAAGTGCAAGGCAGGCACCCAAGAGCATGCTGAGAATGTTTCCAGAGCACGCACACGGTGCCTTTTCCTTGGCACAGGAAGCATTTCTAGGGTGGAAGGAGCCCCTCTTGCCCTTTCCCACTCTGATCTCAGTCTGTCAGAGCAGTCTGCTGCAATGCTGCGGCCCTCTGATGTGACTAAAAGAGAAAAGGAATTCCCAAGGGACTTTGCACATTACACATATAAATAAATAAGAGCAACTGCAGAGCTAAGCAGGAGGAAATGAGCCATGAAAGGCCCAGGCTGGCAGAGTTGAAGGGCAGGGCAAGAGCATTCAGGAGAAGAATGAACAGCACGTCCTCATACGTGCCATACTAATCACCAGCTTTATTTTTCTTGCTCTTTCCCACCGCTTTCTACAGCACACCTAATTTGGGAACCTTATCCACAGCTCCTTTTGCAACCCGCCCCGTGTCAAGCCAGTGTGGTAAGACAGCCCTCATGGTCTCTCTGAGATTCCCCTTTCACAGGCAGGCAGCAAAGGGATAAGTTTTACACAAAAATAACCAAGCACAGTAAGGAGACAGGAGTTGTCTTGCAACATTTACACTCTGCACCCACCAGCCCTGCTGGGGCTGGTCCTGTAGCTTTAGAAGAGTTAGAAAAGGAAAAGGCTCAAACTCAGGTTTTCTGCAGTGTCCTGGACACTTGCCCATGTAAAAAGTCCATTGTAAGAAAGGCAAGAGTGGCCCTTGGCTCCCCTTCAGTGCTGCTGCACCAGATGCTGATGGATCATATCAGCACACCTGATCTGCAGAGGAACCTGAAAGATGCATAAAGCTGTTCATAAAACCATGTGACAGAGAGTGTGTGTCACAGACTCAATAGCCACAAGACTTACTGATTCTACAGTTTGCATGGAGCTGGATGAAACAAAAATCAGAGAATCTTAGGATGGGTTGGATTGGAAGGGACTTTAAACTCCCCTGCCATGGGTAGGGACACCTTCCACCAGACCAGGTTGCTCCAAGCCCCATCCAACCTGGCCTTGAACACTTCCAGGGATGAGGCAGCCACAATTTCTCTGGGCAGCCTGTGCCAGGGCCTCAACAATGGCAAAAACCCCTCCAAAACTGGAGTCCTGATCTACCTCTTTAATATACATTAAACTATTGCAGGGGCTGAGCACATTTTCATCCACAAGAATATGTGCAGACATTTCCCTGTTGAGAGTCGCCAACAAAAAGCCACGATGACGTGACATGCAATCAAAGTTATAACATAGAGAGGTCACAGCAGCCAACAGAAAGCCATCCAAGCACAGGCAGGGAGCTGGATACTGATGGATTGGCAATGCCATTCACAATGGTCACTCACAGTCAGTGTTTTCTTGACAAAAGGGGCCCCAGGGGACAGCAGCTCTTCATTGGTGACAGGTCTCTTTAACACTAGAGCAGAAGGTGACAGATTCTATCAGAATCAAGGGGTTTGTACTGCAAAGTGCATAACTAGGCAGCCTGGGGATCACCCTGGGCTGGAAAACAGATGTTAGCTCCACAGTTACTGCACACAGAATTCTTTGCATTCATCTCAGTGTTTTTCCAAACACTTGCACAACTTTTTAAATCATAAAAGAGAGGTAAGGCTGACCCTCTCCCCTCGATGAGCTGGGGTTAAGCAAGCCTGTGCCCTGAAGGAATGGATGTATCCCATGTAACAACAGGGCAATGCAGAAGCCCAGACCTGATTTGGGGTTGCACTCAGCCACAGGAGGGAACACCAACGTAGGAGCAGAGCTGAAGTAGGGGTTGGAGTTTCCAGAGAGGGAAGTGATGCTGCTCCTTCGGACTGCTGAGACAATTTTGATCTCTTTGTTGGTCTGGACTGAAAAAAGCAGAAAAATAACAATTGCTCAAGGAAGAAACAGACTAGTATAAAATAACAAATTTTACCCCACAGCCTGACCCACACCTGAAAGATGGCACTTGAGCTTAGGAAGAACTTCAAAGAAGCTTCAAAGAAAGATCAAAAGCTGAGCTGATGCTAAGCTGAGTTATTCTCCTGGGATGTGGAGCTGTGACAGAGACTGCCACTGTTTGTGACATGCACCACAAACCAGTGGGATGGGTGGTCACTTCATGGGATGCCTGGAGGAACAGTATCTGGGACACTCTGGTAATGTAATCCTTGACCCCTCCACAAATACATTTGCAGTTACCAGAGAGAAAGCTGGTGTTGCTCGGGTCCGGGTTGAGCTTGCGAAGGCAGAAGGGGCTGTCAGGGCTCTCGGAGAGGGCACGAGCAGAGTTCTCATTGAGTAACTCTGTGAGACGCCTCCTCCGTCGGAAGTTGATCCAGAATTGGTACAGGATGTCACTGTCAAAGAAGTGATGCCGATTGGAGACTAGGAGAGAACAGGGGAGGATGTAGAGGCTGAGAAGGTGTGAAAAATATAAAGCAAATATCCTCAGGGACCCCAGTGAATTGCTTTTAATGCCTCTGTGCTCTACTGCAGTTTTTCTGACTGTTTCAGACTTCTGTCTGCAGGGAGGGAGGAACAGCAGGGTCACCTCCCCAAGAGGTACCGCCTCCCAGGAGTGCCCTTGGTGTCACAACCCTCCACCTGCCCCTGTCCCAAGACACTCAGAAGACTCCCTGCCTTCAGAATTGAAAGTTTAATTCCAGCAGATGATTATGATCTCCAGCCAAGCATTGCTTAACATGACATCCTCACACCCCAGCCCTCCAAACCCAGGGGTGGATCCCAGTCCTGTGGCTGGCGGCTTTGAAGAACTGAAGAGCAGGAGCTCAGATTTCAACTCAAAGCCTTTGCGGGTGGTGGAAGATTGCTCCTATTTCAAAGGTCACCAGCTCCAAACATAGAACTGAAAGCCTCCATTGCCATCTCCAAGTGGGCACTTGACCAGCACTTGTTGGATGCCATGAATGGGGATTTGTTCCCAGCGCAGCCTTGACTGCTGCGCTCATCCTTTGCTTTCCATCCCAGCTCCAGCTGGACCCTCGCTCACCATGCTGAATGATGCCATGCTCCAGCAGCGCCCGTCCCAGCTCCACTGCCTCCTGTCGGTTCTCCGCTTCTCCCTCCTGAACGAGCCAGTCGACCATCTCACAGCCCAGGAATGTCCTCTGGTACTTCACCGAGTTCTCCTCTCTCACCTTCAGAATTGACTCTTCCACACTCATCAGCCTGGCACAGAGATGGGACAGGGCTCCTGTGGTGCCACATATCCCTGCCATCATACATAGGACCTGCAGCCACCCAAACCAGTGACACGGCTCCTGTGGTGCCACACATCCCTGCCATCCTTCATAGGACTTGCAGCCACCCACAGCAGTGACACGGCTCCTGTGATGCTGCACCATCCCTGCCGCCATCCCTCACAGGAGCTGCAGCCACCCACAGCAGTGACACGGCTCCTGTGATGCTGCACCATCCCTGCCATCCTTCATACGAGCTGCAGCCAACCAAACCAGTGACACAGCTCCTGTGATGCTGCACCATCCCTGCCATCCTTCATAGGACCTGCAGCCACCCAAACCAGTGACACGGCTCCCGTGGTGCTGCAAGTCCCTGCCATTCCTTGTAGGAACTGCTGCCAGCCAAAGCAAGGCTGAGAGAAGCAGGGAGAAAGCACTGCAGCAGAAACACTGCTGGCCTGGGAGCAGCAGGAAAGGAGGGAGGAAGGCATAGCTGCAGGCAGGCATCTTTGTAAATCTTCATCACAGCAGAGGGTGCAGCTTCAGCAAAACCAATTCAGCCACGACCTGAGCTAAAGAGGGCAGGGGAAAGCCAAGCAAGGGACCAAGTGCAGGCAGCACATGGCAGATGGTCCAAGTGGATGGAGAAGGTGGGGTTCAGTCAGCACATATTCCGCTTGCAGCGTATGTAAGAGCTAAATCCAGTGTGTCCACGAGAGGGTGCAGCTGGCTCAGCCATGAGATAAATTGGCTGGATGCTCTCCCCATCCCACAAAAGCAAAGTACAAGGGATGCACATCTGGCAGAAGGGCAGGGAGGCACCCAAAATCATCGCCTGCCTGGATGAAGCACTTCTCCTTCGGGGCAGTCTGTGGCTCTGATTAACGGGGTTGAGGCTGTGAAGATGTCAAGGGGCTGTTAAAGGAAACAGGTCCAGAGAGAGGGCTGGGGTTGAACCCTGGGAAGGGGGCTTGGATTTAGAACTCGAAATAATCAACACAGAGAAAACTAAACACTTGGAGGTGGAAGGAGCTCTCTTTACTGTTTGAGAATTAGCTTTTCCATTACAAATTTTGCAAATAGACTAAGCAAGGCACAGGCACCCAGACCCATGAGGGTCCTGAACATCCCATACCCTGCTGACTTTGTTCGTAAGTCCTAAGAGAGCTGGTGGAAGCAACTCACCCAAAGAGCCTAGAAGCATGCTGGGAATGGCCACTGGACATTCTAATCCCAGGAGCACTCAGACTGGACTCCAGTAACTTCCCTATACAGATCCCAGATGCTGCACTTGGGCTGGAGCCCTTGGAAGCATCCATGAGTTCATAATACAGTTCCTATCCCACCCCCAAGGATGGCAGCTGTCCTGCAGCTGTGACAGAGCTCTAGAAACAGCATTTCCCAGTGGGACCACATGGGGTAAAGAGAAGGAAAAGCAAAGCCAGCAGTAGCTGTGGCTCCCAGCTGCAGAGCACCAGCAGCCAGCAGAGCCAGCAGAGCACACCCCCAACACCCCAGTGCTGGGACAGGACTCACGTACTTCTCGTAGAGACTCTGCCCTCGCATGAACACCTTCACATCCTTGCTGAGAGGGAAGGTCCCGTCGTCCTTGCGGAAGCGGTACAGCAGCTTGGCATCCTTGTAGTCCAAGTGCTCGTCACAGACTGGAAGAATTCAGGGCAGAGATGTCAGTCCGTGAGGGACAGACAGGGCTCACGCTCAGCCAGATGTCTCCAGGTTAAAAGCTGTGAGGGCTGTGTGCCATGTCCTTCTCTATGCCCTTTGCACCACGGAGCAACCAGCATCTGAGCCCTCAGACCCCCAAAAATAGCTGCTTGTAAATACCTGCAGCCCATGCTGGTGGGAGAGGTCAGCCCCAACACACAGACCTTGGGAAGGCTGGAGTTTGAGTCTGCATTTGATTCAGACAATTAAAGAATTCATTAGAAAAAAACAGAGATTTTTTTTCCTTTTAATTTAAATGTTGATATTGAGGTTTAGACTAAAAGAGAACAAAGAGAATTGTCTCAACTTTTTTTAGAAAGCTGCTGCCACTGTAAGTAGACTTGGAGGATAGAGAAAAACACCCCACACAGCATCAAACACTCACAAAATCACCTTTGTCCATCAAAAATACTTGTAAGCTAAAAAATACAACGGCACAAACTTTTCCACACCATTTTGTGCCAACTGTGCCCAATTCATTTATGTGGCAAACTGACCTCAAGAGAAAATTTTCTTCAAAGCCAAGAGCATACAACTGGAATAATCAAATCTGGATGAAAAGCCCTGGTTTCATCTTGGGGATGGGCACACAATCTGAAAATGAATGGCTGTTAAGTCTGCGCAACCTTTAGCAGGTAAATATTTGGGATACGGCTTTGAGATAAACTTGCTTGCAACAGATTCCTAGAGTACAAGTAAAAAAAAACTAAATAAAACAAAGAGAAAAAAACAGCCCAAAAATCACACTCCAGCTCTTAAAGGCATCCTGAGTTCAGGTCAACACATCTGAAGCAAGAAGAACAAACTTCAGTGGTAAAAAACCCAAAAGAACAGAGTAAAGAATACGCCTGCAAAACAAAGGAAATTAGTCTAAGACAAAAGAAAACCCACAAATGTTTCCTCACTAAAGCAATGTCATCCACTGGAATGAAATTCAAAAGGCGCAATATACTTCTTGTGAAAATTTTAACACTTTTTCATCTCTCTGAGCAGACCGGCAAAACCACATTCCTCTTTTGGTGAGCAGCAAAATGCCAAAACTTGTCAGATTATCTGGGGTTCATCATTCCTGCTGAGCATTTGTCTTGGATGAAATCAGGACGCTAAAGCCTGTGACTCACTGAGCAGGAGGGAAGGATGAGGTTGTTTTAGCAGGGAAAGTTTGCATCTTCGTAACTCCAAGGAGCAACGATTCCAATGCCATTGCAATCAGGAATAGAACATAAAGCCTTGCAGGACAGTGCCTATAGAAAACCAAAGCGTTTTTACTATTTACAGACCAATTTTAATGTGTTTCCAGCGTGTCAAAGAACCAAAGCTCAAATCACATCAGGCAATTAAGAGGCAGCACAATGATCTTCATGAGATAATTATCATCTGGATCCCAGCAGAGAAGAGGGCAAACAGTTTAGCCAGGCAATTGCCAAACACCCAGAGCAGTGCTGCATTAGCAGACAGCCCTGTTTCCACAGTGCTAACAAAAATTAATGGGCAAAAGGCAAGTTGGAAAGTCAACTTCTGTGTCCTGCCAGGAATTATCACGGAAGCAGGATGGACGAGTCCCAGTCAGCAATCAAAACAGCGCTGGCACCCAGTGCTGCACAGGTTTAATTAACTAATGGACTTATTTGAACTGTCAGCTGGAGAGATGGAAAAATAATCAGCTTGAAGCGTTAATGGTTAACTGAGAATTCCCTGCTTCAGCTTTATGCTTTTGTGATAAAGCACAGCAGCAGTTTATTTTTATTCAAGGCAGTTTAATGTAAAGGGCATTAACCTCAGCAAGGAGCAGATGGCAACAGAGAGTGTTTGCATTGCAGTGGTCAAAGGCAGCTATTTCTGGCCCGGGAGAAGAGGGGGGAAGAGAGGGATGGATTTGGTGTAGTCATCATCTGCTTCTGTCCCCTCAGCTGCATCCTCCACCCAGCCTCAGGTTACCACAGCTCCTGTCCCAAGGACTCGGGAGCAAGAAAGCTCAGCCACCGCCCCTCCCACCGATGGCAGTGCTGACCCAGGGCTGCTTGAGAATCTGGGACTTTTGTTCCTGACTGGGCCTGAAAATAACAGAGAGAGAAACTGTTCTTTGGCAATCTGAAGCATTTGTTTTCTTTTATACTGTGACCAAGGGCTGGACCTTGGGGATTGCTCTGCAGCTCAGGGACAGGCGTAGAGCTCAGTACATGACCTGAGTGAATCCTAAACTCCTGAAAGTTCCAAATATATTTTAAAAAGGAAAAAAGCCTGAATACTAAGAGCTGGGCTTGAGCATCAAGCTCCCTTGCCCCACCCCATCCCCTTCGTTTTTGGGGTTTTTTTAACAAGTTGTTTTTTTTTCAAACAAGCCTTTGAAATGGCATCACACATAAATCTCAAGGGAGGCAATCCTACAAGGATTGCTTCAGCTCCAGGTTCACAGGTAACAGACCACTTTTGCTTGGAGAGATGTGGACTCCACAACCCTACTGGTCCCATCATGGGGAAACTGAGGAACACTGGGCTCTTACGGTAAGAAAATTATTTTTTTCTGCAGATGTGAGTGTGTGCTGTAATTCAGCTTCCACTTCTGCACGACACAAACATGAGCCAGGCCAGATTTTGTACAAATATCCACCTGGCTGCATACAGGTGAGGTGCTACTGAACTTGCTTCCAGATAGGAGACACTTCAGATGCTGTTTTACCAGCACACAGCCCAAGCCCCTTTTCTGGTGGGCAGGGAACTGGCACATCCCCCAAAGTAAGGCATCATCACACAGATCCAGCCTCATGCCTGCCCACCCTCTCCCATCTTCTCCAGGAGCCCTCTCCCAGAGGAGAGTGGTGAACAGGGACCTGGCCACCCTTCTGTATCCTGGTCTGCTGGACACACACGGTGAGCAGACACACCGACACCTCCCTGGGGAGGCTCAGCGGGCAGCAGAGACACCCACACACCGTGATGGATGATGTAGTGGTCCATCAGCTTCTGCATGAGGCGGATCCCCGTCTCCCTGTCCGGAGCTTCCTTGTGGTCGATCAGCCAGTCCGTGAGTTCCTTCGCCACGAAGCAGTTCGGGTACGTCCGGAGGTGGAAACGCCTGTCCTTGATGAGCTTCCCATCGTGGAGGCGAAGCCTGGAGGGAAAGGCAGGCACTGAGCACAGCTGGTGTCACAGGGGCATTGGGGTCTGATAGCCCAGCATCTGTTCAGCTTGGAGACACCAGGGACTTCGGGCAAGCACCCACTGATAAATTCAATCAAACTGCATTGGTCAATCCCAAGGAGCCTCTCCATGATCCCCTTCTCTCCTCTTGTCACTATGCAGGTTGTACCATTGGCTCCTTCAGACATAGTCTGACCCACACATGTCTTTTTGTTCTAAACAAGCCTCTAGAAAACACACAGCAGCAAAGCAAAGGGAGTAAAGAGGGGCCAAAACTTAGAAAAAAACAGCAGTATATATATTTGTTATCTTAGCACCATTCTGTGTCTAGGTCTACTTCCCCATGACTGTGAAAGCAGGAATAAAGCTGCCCCCAGGACAAAGCCTCAGTCATAGCTCCAGGTGGTAGCATTTAACAGGAGCCCTGGTTTCTTCTGTCTCCGCAACGAGTGCCAGGTGGATCCCATCACTACCTCCTAATCCATGAAGCCACTAATCCACAGCAACAGTGGACAACAGTCCTGACATTTTCTGGTTCAAAGTGGGATTGACTGGGACACGGTTTCCCAAAACAGCAACCTTCCTATCCTGAAAACCCTGATGTTATGGCTAGTCTGCAATTCTGATGGAAAGATATATGTGGGTAAAATTACTCAGGTGAGCATAGCTTTGACTTTCAAAAGAACCTTAACAACTGAGCAGGCCACAAGGCACAGAGTTCTTCTGTATTCCAGCCAAAGCCAACCCAGTCTGGCAGGAGATCTGTCCAGGGACCAAACTTTTGCCCTGTAGCCATGACCATTCCCAAAACATTAACCCTGGAAAATGCTCAGTGTGTGCAGCAGGCTCAGAGGGCAGATATTAATTAAACATCTCCTCTGTAACTCCAGGATGTTTTCGGTTTCAAATTATTCATCTCAATTCCTGGTTTTGCCCTGGGCCAGTGTATTTTATTAAGGCATTAATCACTGCAGCCTTTCGTTATTTCATGCCTCAAGTTCTTTTGTTCTTTTTGGAAACGTTCTGTGTACAACACAGCATGTTGGACAACAGTTTTAGGTGCCATATGAAAAGTTTAAATACCCTACAAGTCTATCGGATAATAATGGATTATCCTATATTGTAGGACTGTAGGATTTACAAATACTAGGGTCCTAACAGACTAAAAATAAGAGCTTCTGCTTTATGAAAAATTAGTAACTGATTGTAACGATTAACGCTGAGGTTACTATGAGCCAATATTATTACCAGAATTTTTCAGACCTTCCTGGTAATTCAGATACTAAACCAAAGACTCATGCAGAGCCAGCTCCTGGCCTTGCCTTTGACACACCTCCCTCAAATCCTGAGCTCTGTATTCCGTATTTCACTCTTCACCTGGAAGGCTCATTCCCACAGGTGACCAGCACTCATTCTGCATATGGATTTTACCCCGAAAAAACAGTCCACAAGCAGCTGCCTTGCTATTTTTAGATTTTTTGTCTTTTTCCTTTCTTTATTTCATGGTCCACTGTCAAAATGCAATCAGACACAGCCAGCAGTGACTACAAACAGAGGCTCCCCATCCCGACATCCCTCTGCTATGGGGAAGACAGGCCATTTTTATGTGCTTTCCTTCCTTTCAATCAGCAAGTGGGAAGGAACTTTAGAGGCATGTTTGGTAGAGATAAGAAATGTTCCAAGAGTGCTCCATTGCCATCAAGAGTCTACAGGAGTCTATAAACACTATGTATAGAGATACACATACACATATATATATACACACTCACACACACATACCTTTCACATACAATGACACATAGACCAGAAACACACAAGGCCTGAATGGCTGGGAGAACACTATTTCCCCTTATAGATATTTTTTTAATCATGGTTCAGAATACAGAAAAAAAAAAAAGCACAGATCTTGCAGGAGAAAAATAAAATAAAAAGGGTTTTCAACAAACAGTGCTGATAAAACCTAAGACTTGAAAATAAAAAATGCATTTATGATGAAACTATCCTCCTGGGGAAAGTTGTCAGGACAGGAGGTAGGTGGTATTTCAGCACCTCTGGACTTTTGTGGGCCATTTTAAGCCTGTGACAAGTTTTCCCTCTGTCCCACAGACCCAGGGTAGCAGAAGAGGCATGACTCGAGTGTCCTTGTGCTCTTTTCACTTTCTACTTGTTCACTGTTTTCTGTCAGCTCTGAGGAGACAAACTTTGTCCTTCAGACACAGGATGTAACAGCAACTGCGTCTTCCAACAGCTCTTGTATGATAATACAAAAACAAAGCTGGTGAAACCATGAGTGGGTTATTTACTTTCAGATGAAAAATATTAAGGAAATATATATAATGCAATATTATAAGTTTTCTAGATGGCAAAATCTACCCTGTGGACATATTATTTCTTCAAAAGGAAAAAAAAAAAAAAAGCAGAATAAAGCCAGGATAAAACACTTGCTGGAACATGAGAATGGGCTCTTACGAAACACTCCTGGCTTGGCAGTCAAAGCGCTGCTTCCACGTGGGTTTGCTTTGGGTGGGTTTAGTTGGGTAAGCAAATTGTTTCTTTGTCAAGGTCACTACAAAGCCATCATTATTCATCCTGTGTAACCTTGTTGAAAGGGACAACCACAGCAGGGCAAATAGAAGAGAAATAATCTCTCCATCACCTCCCATGTAAACAGACCTTGAGCACCTCAAATGCCAAGGTGGATCTTTCAAGGATATCAACTGCAGTTCACATTCCCCCAGCAGTTCAGTACAAATGAATGGCCTTGGAAAGATGCATCATCTAAAGGATCTTTTTTGTTCTTGTTTTCACAGGAAAGAAAAACAAACCTAAAAAAACCCCAAAACAACAATTAAGTGCTCACTAAAAGGCAGCAGCAGCCACAAGAGAATCTCTGCAAAACAGCTGCTGCTGGAGAGGCACATTCGGGATAAACTGCACTGCAAACAGGCTCAGCAAAGCCCAGTTTGCTGCACCCCAAGTCTGCAAGAGCACCAGTACATGTATGGGAAGAGGGGAGAGCTCTGCATGCCTTTGGCAGCCCAGAGTGGTACAGAGATGTTTTATTTCCCTGCCTGTTTTTAAATTAATATATAGGACAAGAAAACTTAAATCTCAAAAAGAAATCCCAACAAACACAAGTCTACTTTCCCAGTCCTTGCTTTAACGAGTGCTGAAAATTTAATAACTGGCTTTTGAAGGTCATTCTAAGTAGTCTCATGTTCTGAATTATGTTTACTGCCACATCAAGGCAGGGCCCCACGATTCCTCAAGGAAGTCATCCCCACTGTAAGAGATACATGTCGAACAGAAAACCACCAAACCTCCTTCAGACCCAAGATTTTTGGGCAAGAACATAAATTTTTGCATATTCAGCTACGCATCTTTAAGTGAGCCCCATTTCCCGAGCATCAAAGTATGAATACTTTATTTAACAACATCGCAGTTTGAGTATCCAAATAAAACACTTGTCACCTCTGGACAGTGGCTGAAATCAGAATTTTGTTCTTCATACAAGAAAACCTCCCTTCTCCTCTTACTTTTTTCATGCAAGACATAAATTTACTGAGTCTGTTTTATATTTAGGAGTGATTAATGCAGATTAACAGAGTTACTAGAGCACAGCTGGTTCACTTGACCATGGGAATACTCAGACAGGAGTGCACAAGGGCTTGTCTATACTTGAGAATCTCTGATTACAGCAGGGTGTGAATGCAAAGCACCAAAGCTATTCCAGAATATCTCTGTGCAGATAAGCCATTTGTTGCAATTAGAAGTGACTAATTGGGCCTCTCTTACAGAATGCCACCCAGGAACACACAACGCCCAGTAAAACTGGTGTGATTTTCATGCAAGTTTATATGTCTGAAGCAAGAAGACTGAGAGCAGATGTGAGGAATGAGCCTGAGACTGCGGCCCTTTTAAACTCAAGACCAAAATATCAGTGAAAGTTTTTAACCTCATCTTTTTAGTGTAAAGAGACTCAAGACCCAAAACTCTTCTTCCCCCTTTACAGACCAAACAGCAGCATCCTCGTGGAAGCAAAGAGAACCCAGCAGACAGAGAGCCCAAACCACACTGGCCAATGTCCCCTCGATTCCTTTAGGATCCATTCCATTCCCAGCCATCCCCAGGAAGCATTCCCTCACCCCTCACTTGTGCAGCTATTTCTGGCTGGGAAACACATCCTGACACTGAACAGACTCATCCCTCTGGCCAAACCAAACTCTGAGGGATTTGCAAACTTGCTGGGAAGCCAAAGAACTGCAAAGATGGAGCAAAGGTTTGTTTGATTAAACGCAATAGTGGGGAGGCAGGGCAGGAAGCGGAGAACAGGGTAAAACAAATGTTTGATATTTCATGTAGATACAACAACATTATTTGTTGATGGAGGTTTACAGAGTCAGGGCAGCCTGCAAGGCTCCTTCACATGCTTCTGTGTTCCACATCTGGGGAAAAGCAGGGGAGAACAATACAGCCATTTAGCCCTGCCCATCTGCTGTTGCCTGAGACATCATCCAGCCTCTCTGCCTCAATTTCCCCATTGCTATGCACAGGAAATCCAGGTCCCAGGAAGATTCATACCACTAAGTCCTTACCTGCAGACTGTAAGATCCCCAAAATAAACATTCAGCATGTTCTGCATCACTGAATTCTCCTTCCAGCCAGGGGTTCAGGAGAAGGAGGAGCTGCAGGCTGCATTTCTTCACCTTCCTCCCCAGATTTTATAGCCCATGCTGGCCAGCAGCTCCTGCCTGCACAGGGAATGGGTTCCTGCCCAGACCAAAGCAGAAGGATGAAACTGCTGCATTCCCAGTCACCAGCAAAAGGACCCTCCTGTCCATCACTGTGAACTCTCAGATTTTGGGAGCTTCCTGAACCAGGAAACTCCAAGGCACTCCATCTATAGGGGGAAAAAAAGAAAGTAAAAAAGGAAAAAAAAAAAAAGATGGGTGTCCCCTGAACTAAATTTCAGGTTTTCTATTCAGCCTGACCTCTTCCTTTGGCCCAGGTTATAGGACTCAATTTAAACTTTGGTCACTCCAGATGAGTAAAATACTGGAAATTAATAAAATATAAATATGAATAAACCTTCCCTGCCACTTTAGACACTGGCTGTGTTTTCAAGATGGGGCCCCCAAACCTTAGCTGGGAGTTACCAATCCTTGATACAATGCAAATAATAAAGCTAACAGTACTTGCTGAGAATGGACAACGGAGAAACACTAAACTAATTTTAGGAATCTGATAGTAGCAAAAATCAAAGTCTGGGCTATTTACATTATTCAAGGATATATTTTCTATTTTCCACCTACATTCCAAAATAAACCAGAATGGGTCCAGGTACAAACAAGCAAATTCTACTCCAGAGCTAGAAAAGCTCACAGTTTGGAAGCAAATGGGGGTTCTGACTCCAGACACACAAGGAACATTCTTTCCCAGCCACACAGGTTTTCTTGCATAGGAGACCAGATTTTTGTCTTCATAGGAAAAAAAGAAAAATCTCAGAAGCTGCTCAAGAGCTGGGACTGCAAAGCGGCAGAAGTTCCCAAAAGTGACTTTCAAGAGAGGGAAGATCCAATGCAGACATATGGCACTAAGGAGATGCTCTTCCAAGTCACCCTGAAAGTCCAAATACTCCCAGAAGGATGCTGAACCCATCCAGCCAGGGGCCAGGGACCTTGGCAAGGCTTCTCAGTGCCACTGCATCACGTTCTGCACTTCGGGAAGGTGCACAGGGAGCAGAAAATTTATTGCCATTCAAACCCACCTGCCAGACCCCTGGCGCCTGGAGGTGAAGGGCAGGAGATGCCACAGAGGAGCTGCAGGAAGGTGATACGGGAAAGGACCCGGCTCAGGGGTTGGTTGAAGGAAGGATCAGCAGGTGCTGGGGAGGGGGAGATACTTAGACCTCAAAGATAAAGCTCTGTGCCTCCTGCTAACAGAGTAGAGCCCAGAGCCTCGGGTACAGCCCTGCCCCAGCCTGGAGCAGGACCCCACGACCTCCTACCTTAGCTGCTCTCCAGCAATCATCACCTCTGCCCTGTAGTGCTGCTCGGTGGCTTTCTTCTTCAGGCTGTTGCTCAGGCTCTCCATGCCGGGCTGCCGGTGGGTTGGCGGTGGGAGATGCTCCCCATGGGATGCGGGTTGGGAAGATGCGGGTCCCCCAGCGCCGTCCCCGGCAGGTTGGGTTGGCAGCCTGAAGTTGCTGACTCCCGCTGCCCGCCTCTCCTGTCCTCTCGGCAGGCTCCGGAGGAGGAGCCTGCTGCAATCCGAGCCCGGCTCTGCGGGTTTCTCACCCGCCGGCCCCAGCCCCGCTCCGGCCGGCAGCGGGGAAGGTGCGGGGATGCTTCCAGAGGGCTGGGACAGCGCCCGCCCTGCTCGCTCCGGGTACCTGACCCCGGCAGGCTCCGGGGGATGGAGGATGAGTGGTTTGATGAGCCAGCAGATGGACAAAGCGACTCCTTCCTTACGCTGTAACCTTCCCACAAGGTTTCAAGGTGTGCCATTCCCCAACACGAGCCATGTGCCTTGCTCTCATCCTCCTCCCTGCAGACTTTCTGCCCCTCCCGAGGTGGGGCGCACCCAACACCATCGCCAACACTTGCTAAAAAGGGGGCTCCGAGCAGTTTGAGCCCTTCCTCAGTGCAGCAGCCACCACAGGTTGGATGGAGAAGCTGTGACTGGCAAGAGCTGGTACTGAAGACTCTGGGGCTCTGCTGGTGCCAGGCTGACAACAGATACCACCTTCAAAATCTGCCTCCAGGCACTGGGACCTGCTCAGCTACTCCCAGGCACTTCCATTATCTGAGGTACTTTCTGCAGGCTAAAGCTGACCTAAAAGTGACAGAGACCAGCAGAGAAACAGGCAGAGGAACTGGGGTGTGGAGATGGTTAATTACATCCATCACTACCATCGAATTCATCTGCAACCGTATTTCCATTAGTTAAAGCAGGAGTGAAAAGTATTGGCTGTCACAGAGGACCAAACCTCAGAAATACAAAAGAAACTTAGAACATCTGGATAAGATGGGGGTGAGGGAAGGGAAGGAAATTTTATCAGCTAAGGAGGTTCTGCTTCCATTTGAAGTCTATTAAAGCATCGGTGAACTAAATGCTGTCTTTAGTTAGTTCATCCTTAGCAACAATTCCTCAGCCAGCAGTGAGTTAGCTAGTACCTCCAATAGCACAAGCAGACCCTTCCAGGCTTATGTTCCCCCACACCATAATACTGCTAAATCCAACAGGCCTGGGTTAGGGATTTGAGAAGCACAGCACTGAACAGCCAGGGCCAGGAGGAACAAGGAGGCACAGCGTAAAGGCATGGCTGTAACTGGAGGCACATTGGTCTTCTTCCATCCAGCATCACAGCGGGCTCTGCTGATGGAGGAGCAGCAGAGGTGCAGCTCAGGGGCTGGACAAACCTCCCTCTCAGTGCTCCTGTCCAAGGCAAACACCCGCTGCAGCACGGCCACGCAGGAGCAGCAGTGATGGGCTGCACCAACAAGGCTCCCTCTATCCAGACTCTCCCAGGGCACACTCTCTCCCATGTCCCGCTGTTCACGCCAGGCCATAAACGCAGGGAAACAGGCTCCCCTTGTGCATGAGGCAGGCTCAGAACAGCTCCTGGAGTCCTCTCCAACAGCACTGGGGCTGGTGTGTCCGTGCCAGTCCCAGAAAAAGGGCCCTTGAGGTACAACTGGAGCATACAGGGCTTGTCCCTGCCCACTGCTGCAGAATCCTTCATTCCCAACATGAACGCAATGGGGAGAGCTTTCCACATCATGGCTTCAGAGTACACGCTACAATGAATATGCAAGCAGCACTGAAGAGTCTCTTCATCTAAGTCTCCTCTCCAGAGGAACTGGAGTGTCTGATTTTTTGTGTTTCAATAGATTAGGAGGCAGTTTGACTCATTAAGTGTCCAGAAAAGAGGACACTCCAGAAACAGAGGCACCTCTGGGTACAGCCAAGTATCTTGGTTTTCAGCTCCCAACATTGTTACATCAAGTAGAAGGTTTAGCTCCCACTGATTTTATTTCTTTTTCCTTTTTTCCCTAGCAGGCTTGAGGCAAAGACAGGAGTGAATTCGATGAGTTTGTTTTGACAAGCTGTAAAAAGATTAAAAACCTGTCTGTAAAGCTTGCCAGGAGTGAGCACAGAGGACACTGTGAGCTTTCACAGCTGTCCTCGTCGCTGACTGTGAAGTTTGCCTTAGTCCTTTGCCTAAATTTTGTCCTCCCTGTGGCAGTTCGGGCTCTGCATTTCAAGCAGGGAGCTGGAGAAATCTCCAGTGCAGGGCAGCAGAGTCTGGCAACAGACAGATTCAGATTTCTCCTGCTCCAAGCTGGCACATCCAATGTCAGCAGCTGGCAGCCAACCATTGCTTCTCACCTCACACACTGAGTTTGATTCAGTTTAAGGAAAAAAATCTTTAAAAAAATAATTAAAAGGAGTTCACAGACAACATGAACACAATAAAATCTCAAATTCTGCAAGGCCTGCATCTCTTCTGAGTGAGACAGCCCTTCTCTGGCCAGCTGACACTGAGCTGTGCTTGCCAGAGAACATTTTCCCTGGGAGTACGTCCTTGTCACCAGCAAGGTGTGTTCACTTGGACTGGAGCCTGTCCAGAAAGCCTAGCATTGTTTAGGAGCCAGGCTCTCCCTGCTGCTTTCAGAAAAGTTGTTTGTATTTAGCAGCAAAGCTCACAAGTCCATCCCTGGGGCTATTTGCTGCTTAACTCATTGGTGTCAGTGCCACAGCAAATGCTGGAGGCCACCTCACATCCAACACCTCCATAAAAAACCCCCTTGGAATAGCACATCAGCAACACTGGGAGCATCTTGCATGGAGATCCCTCATCCAGAGCATCCAGGGAATGGTCTTGTAATCATTAAAGGCAGCCTGGAGATTGCTGTGCACCAGGGAAATGTGCTGTACCACGGAGACTCCTCCACTTCTGTGTTGGAAGGTGATCACGGGACTGGTCAGCAGCGTTCCCACAGCCCAAGGAAACTGGGAAGATTTATTACCTTTTAGTGGTAGAAAAAGAGAACATTATTCAGCAATTTCTCATTAGCTTGTTATAAATCTCAGATGGAGCTCTCACGTCATTGAGTGTCCTTCATTTTGTTCCAGAAAGAATGTGGATGTTCGAGCAAAAATTGCTTCTTTCCACAGAAGATAAAGACTGATAACACCAAGCAATTAAATGCAAGTCAAAATAATTTGGTTGGCTTCAAAGGAGGAGCTATAGGCAAATGTTTGTTTCCCTTAAAATTGTAAACAAACAGAGCTCAGTCATGATTCTCCAGAACTACAAAGAATAGAACTTTAGCTTGGAAAAAAAAGAGAAAAAAAAAGAACACTGAAAGATTAAATTCTCCCATTATTGCATTGCTTCAGGACCTGCAGCTTTAATGAAAACACCCGCAAGTACTCACCTCCATTATGAACTAATAAAAGTTTTCACGGGAGAAAAACCAACAAAGAACAAATGACAACTAAAGAAACACTCTTATGCAACAAGACACAGAACCTGCATCATTTCCACTTCCCCATTCCTCAACATTAGAAGAAACATTTAAAACTGTCAATAGTCCTTACCTTTCAGCTCCCAAACCAGTGTGTGGGTGAGAGACTTTGAAGCAGGGCAGAGGAGCTTAATTCCCTCCATTCACCCTGAGGGTGAGGCTCTTCAATGTGTTTTTTTACATCAGTCAGGTGGTGCAGACCAGTGGGATGGGGACACGGAGACTTCCTCATCCCTGCTCCGGGACATCTCCGAGGTGCATCTTTGCTGCTTTATCTCCACAGAAGCCTCTCAGGACTCAATGATCTCAGAGGTCTTTTCCAACCAAAATGATTCCACGATTCGGGGAGGAGCAGACTGCAGAGCAGCACTCGCAGCTCCCCAGCATGGTCTGGACACCCTGACCTGGGTCAGGGCCCTGCCAGATGCTGCACAGCACATGCCGTGGCCAATTCTAGACCCACGTTTCTCCCAGAGGAGGAACGATCAAGCTTCAAAGGTGGGAAAGTCTCCTGCTGTAATGGGAATGTGCTAATTATGTTATAATTAGCCTGGACTAAACACAGCCAAAGGAACTACTCCTGGCAGGGGAAGTGTAATCCTATCACGATCCATTAAAAAGGACTGTTGGCTATTGCTGTGCCAACCTGTATCAGGAGCAATGGAGAGACAGCCCTGCCCCAGCTCTGTACCACTAGTCTGCTGCTTCCTCATTGTAAAGAAAGGGCTGTTACACTGGCTCAACAGCAAAGGACCAGGGTAACAAGAATAACCCAGCCAGAGAGGAGGGAGAGCTGAAATCCCAAGGCAGCAAGTAAAATCAAAGGAGTACATGTGTGCAGTTAGAGGAGAGGGATATGCATCATTTTGCTTTAATGCAGCATGAAAGTCACCAGCAGAGGACAGGCTGGGGCTGTGGATAAGCAGATACATGAGCAGGAACACATTTCTAACCCTGCATTCAGTATTAGAACCTCATGCAAGAGGGTTCCTCCAACAGCTATCCATGCACAGTGACACGATCCCCTCTAGAGGAAGGAGAAGTGAGGCTCTCCCTCAGCAGCATCTGCCTGACCACAAGCTCCACATCTCCATGGAATCATAAAATAGTTTAGGGTGAAAGGGACCTTCAAAGCCATCTAGTTCCAACTTCCCCCCACCATGGGCAAGGACACCTTCTACTAAACCAGCACCTTCTGTGTGAGGTGGCATATGCCCAGTCCTTCTTCACAACCAGTGCAAGAGAGCGTTTGCACTGGGACTGGTCCGGAGGAGTTTCTCCCCAAGCAATACATCCCACAGGGCATAGCTGGTATTAAGACTACATACAAAAATGGACAACAGCCCAAGGAAGATTTACCAGTCCTGAGCTGGTGACATGCAGCTAACTCCTCACAGCACAAGTGCTTCCCTCTGGCACTGATACTCAGATGTAATTAATCAGATCGTGTCAGCCTCCACATCACAGCTCCTGTTCCACTGGCCAAGCACAGCTGAGCTGTTTCACCTCTGATGCCTTGTGGGTTCTGGAAAGAGATGGGTCAGAAAGGCAGGTGAGCCTCTGGGCGCATCACTGGCAGAGCCCAGGGCATGTGTGGGCTTTAGCAGATGATAAAAAGCACTTCACAACCACCATCAGAGGGGACAGGCGTTTTAACACACAAGGAAATGGGTAATTCTATTCGGCAGAAGTTTAATTTAACTAGCTGGGTTATCACCAGCACCCTAGATTACACAAGTATTAATTCCACTTCTTTGATGTGCTTTGCGCTCCATCCAAAGTTCTGTGACCAGCTTAGAAACATACCTTGATGCGGGCAAAAAGAGACTTCCAGCAGTCTCAGATTCAGATTCTGTCTTCCAGCCAGCACTGCAGTGACACTGGGGAGCTTGACTTGAATGATGAAGCCCTGTCTAAATGGACTAAATCTGTAATTCAAATCCAGTGCATTGCATTGAGCTGCACCCCAAAAGTGACATCTGATAGCTGGAGTCAATAGGTAATTTGTGAACACAGAATTAAAATAGCAATTCCCTCTTGAGCTGTATCAAGGTTCTATGTGAAAGCAACACAGAGAAAAGGTTCTGTAAAGAAAATTCCTAGTTTGACCTTGATCACAACAGCCTTTATATAGGCTGGCACATCAATTTACATATATTAACCATCCATGTCAGCAGAGTAGGAAAAAAGATGTAAAAACAAGTGGTTTTTTTTTTTCCCTAGATAGTCAAACACTTACATTGAGGGCAAGATGAGCAGTCCAGTGCAGAACTGCTGATATTAAGCAGTAGCACTTCAATCAGAAGTGGTGATTTTTATTTTTTTTTCATAAAAGACACACTCCAGCCTTTCTGCATTTCCTGGCAGGAGCTGATTTATCTATTGTAAAATTCAACAGTCTCAGCAATGCTGAGCAACCTCTCTGAGGGAGCACTTTTTGGCAGGGCTTCAAGGGAAAGACAAGAACTGGTTTACAAACTGAACAGAGCTGATAGCACTGGATTTTCCTGCTTGAGCAGTGGTCATGGTCCTGGTGAGGCACCACACAACTGTGTTCTTGGCAGTCCTTGTAGCCAGTTCTGCCAGAGATTCAGTCCTCCCACTTGTTCTCCACAATTGCAAGTACAAGGAAGCTTCTCCTGAGACGTCTTTTCAGTACTTCTTTCATCTCTTCTGGTTTTAGCCCGTTTAAACATTGCCATTGGGGCAGCATTGGTGAAATTCAGATCGGAGGCAATAGATCATTTGAGGATAAAAACCCAGGCTGGTTTAATCTCACCTAGAACAAACGTCAGCACCTTGCTCAGAGGAGGTTGAGCTTTCTTTTCGTGCGTTACTGAGGAGATGAAGCTTCTTGCTGACAGAGCACAACCAGCTGGAGCCAAGACAGCAAGCAGCAAATCGCTTGTCCTCCTTGCAAATGAGTGACTTAACAGACGATGATCGTGCCACACGTACGTCAGAGCTTCGGGTTTTACAGCCTCCTAACAGCACGACTCAGCTCCACTTCACTCTCCTTTCAGGACTTTCATTTTTCAACCCATGGCCACATCCTGCAAACCTTTGGCAAAGCAGTAGAGAGGTGCAGAGCCTCAGGGGGGCAGCTAAGCCTGTGGAGTTTGGGGAAGCAATGCTGGCCAACCAAATCCTGAGAGCCCAAAGTGTGTTGCGCCTGTGGGAATAGGTGGAGTGCACAAGGAAGGAAACTGCAAACATCCTCCCACTGCCTGCTTGGACACCTCAGAGGGCATGGATTCCTTAAAGCCAGAGAGGTGTGAAGCCCTGGAAACACAGGCAGCCTTCTTCTGAGCCTGCACATGCCATGGAAACGTGCAACTAAATGATGACAAACCAGCTCCAAAACTCACTCGTGTTACTGGGATCAGAGTGCAGACCACAGCTGTGAAGGGACATGGAAACATCTACCCAGGAGAAGAAAGTGGGACATTGTAATGCAGTAGCGATCTGTCCTTCCTCACATCAATGACTGGTATCTTATGGTCTAGAGACTCCACTTTTTCTATCAGCTTGTATTGATTGTGCTCAGTTTGAAATTCAGAATACACATTACTGCTTTCCATAGTACTTTGTACATTTCTGGGTCACTGACCTTTGTATGCTGTCAGAAGAGAGGGCCAAAATCCTCTCTCCAGAACCAGCATCTCCTGTTTACTTCAAGGAATTCCATGTGAAAACTTTGCATCCTACTCACACAGCAGCCCTTAATGTAGGATGCTACGGCATCAGTGGAGTAGTACCAGTAACATTACCCAACCCAAATGTCCACACGTTTTCGTGTCAAAATCAATAAAACTACTCCTACAAGACAAGTACTATTCAGTCCTGCTGACCAAGAACATAATAAATGGTATTTTAAAGTTACATAAAGCCCAGTGCAGTCATGAGTCATCTGGAGTACTCACGTGGCTGTCTGGCTAATGAAGGAAACTGGAATCTGAATGTGAAACATCACCACCAGCTGCAGAATTGCCCAGAGGAATCCTGCTTCTTGGAAGGGCAAACTGCTTCAAAAGTTACCTTCTTCTGCTATGGCACCTTTGTAGACAAGCTAATAAAAACCTGAATACGTGAATCTATTTGCAATCGTTTTACTTGCTATTTTATAGTTCTCCTTAAAATAAGGAGGCAACCAGTGTTCTCTCAAAACTGTTCCTAATTCAAATAGATCTAAAATTAGCATTTTAAGTTAGACTGTGAAACTACAATGAAATATAAAGATGTTTTTGGCTCTGTCATCAACATTGGCAGCTTCCATTACTGGCAGGGAAGAACATGCCTGACACCAGCACATGGGTTTAAAATTAACTGAAGACTCCTGAAAAAGGGCTGCACACCATTCTGCTCCATATCTCTTTGCTTTATTATAATGCTCTTTAAAAGATGACACTGCAGTTCAAGTCCAGACCCACTCTATAGAACAATGAATAGTGTTCCTGTGAACGTCACAAAAAACACAGCAGGAAAATTAAGATACAGTACTCCATTACTGACCACATTTCTGCTGGCATGAGAATGAAAGAGGGTTCTGCAACTAGAGGCCACTAAACCATTAGGATGAAATTCTAAAAATGGATGTGGAAATGTTTCTTGATTTCTGTTTAAATCACTGATTTCTCAAACCTTTAACTGGGTCACTGAAATTTAATATTGCCAAGGTAAGATGAGAACTGAAGCACTTGTGTAGACTGCTACTCTCCAAGAGGACCACTGTATCTTTAAATGTATCCTGGATTAAACAAAGGTTTTATCCACAGTTGTTAAATTATTGCACAGACCATTACACTGACAAGTACATTATGAACCAATGGAATGTTACAGTCTGGCCCGGAAAATAAAAGCAGCAGCATTATCCTTTAGGTCTCAAGCACGAGGGAGAGCTGGCCAAGCACTCTTGAATTGTAGTAATTATTCACAGCTTTCAAGACACAAATAAAACACTTCAAAATAATCCCTAACTCCTACGATTAAGTTTGGGAGCATTCTCCAAGAATTTCACTCTTTTTTCAACTGGCCCTTAGTTTGAATGTTTTGAAATTTTTCTTTTATCAGATTAGGAATCCAGCTGCTCTGTATTTTCCAAAGTTGAAGCCATACAAAGAAATAGAAGTTTGAAACACTCGGAAATTTGAACCACCATTGATTGCAATGTCCAATTGTTGCAGAAGGCTTTTCATCTACTGCACAATCTGCTGGCAATTTTCTTGCACGACTTCAAATTGTGACTACATGGAGTGAGACTGAAACGGAAGCGGAGCTCTGGTCACCCCCTGAACACGATGACAAGATCACATCCAAATCACACACTCACTCAGATGCGTGGCTGTACCTTAACTTAGACAGGCAGCCCCAGCTGCACTCAGTGCCTCTGCTACAGTGCTCCTCATCAGGCCAAAACAGGAGGATTTGGGAAAAGGAAGGGGGATTAAAAAAACGAGTCTGACTCATAAACACTCACTCTGCACATGTAGTTTGACTGGATACATTTCTTCAAATTGCAGAAACTTCCCAACCACCTACTCTAAAAAAAAAAAAAAAAGTAATATCCACTAAAACAGAGGCTTTGTAAAAAAAATGCCCTCATTTCATCCTCTCCTCTGGAAGACATGATCAAAATGTGCAGACTCTGACAAATCACTACAAAATAGCAATCTGCCTCTTAAACTGAGACCAGCTGGCATAATAGCTTGTGTCTGCAGTTACACTTTCTCGTATCATACTGATTTTTTTAGTCTTCCAGTAGCACTTTTTTGGAAGTTGCAGTATTTTGTTGCTTCTCTCCAGTACTGGAAAAAAAAAAAATAAAAAAAAAATACAGCAAATGTTCTGCCTTCATCTCCTCAACTGGAAGAAGAATCATTACCCAAAGCTTCTGCATGAGCAGGGCTTTGACTCCTTAATTTAGATCATAAAGTTTCAAGAGCTACAAAAATAAAATTAGAAGAACAAACAAACGGCTCATGCCAACCGTAGCTCCAAGTGATACATAAATAAACCAGTTTTCTCCTGGACACAGCTGAGAATGTGCACACACACATCACAATACTGTTGATTGAATGGCCTGAAATAAAGCTTCTCCTGCCACAAGCTATTTCAGGAGATTTATGAAAGAGAAACTGTAATAAATTTGTGTAAAGAAAGCTGAATCAGCTTCAGACTGGACAACAACAGACATGTGACAAGGAGGCAACAGAGGTGTGTGCATAAAAAACCCAAGTTACATTTGACATGCAAATAAGCCATGACAAAGTTATACTTGGAACTGGAGAAAAGAAATAAAAATCCTCGTTTTACAGTCAGGCTGTAAACTTCTGCCAATGGTACCACAAGCAGAATTGTAAACAGAGATCTCTCGTGCCTTTGGCACTTCAAAAGGATCAGTGTCAGCAAGAATGTCTTGGGAATGGCTCAGCCTGGAGGAGCACTTGGGTCCTGAGCAGCTCCAGGTCCTCCTGCAGGGGCTCAGAGACCATGAGCTCAGAAGGAAAAGGGAAAAAAGAAATCCCAGCTCTTGCAGGACAGGGCAAGAGGAGACTAGAAAAAATACTCTGTTTGCCATCTGAAAGATCCTACTAATAGAAATACAGAGCCAGGCTATAAATACAGCTACTTCTACTTAGACTCAAGCCTTTAAAATCTGCTACTTTTGAGGAAATTCATAATTTTCCTGCCTTTTTAAATTCTTGATATTATTATAAGCTCAAAAACCTCGGTGAACAGTAAAGAAATGAAGCATTATTTAAAGTAGTTCTGACAACTTAGGTAGATTGTTTTAAAAATTAACTAATTTTAAAAAGAAAAGGCTTTTTAGGTAAGTATGAAAATTTACAGGGTTCACAGGAAGAACTCCATGCTGTAAAGCAGACTACATAAAACATGAAGTTTTCAAGCAAGCTGATTGTTTTCGTGCTGAGTGTACATTTACAACCCATCCCCAAAAATAAAATGGGATGCCTATGACACCTCTGCTGTTAAAGTCACAGTTCTTCTGCAGAAGTTATGGTTTGTATCATGCAAAGCAATTTGTTGGGTCAAAACTGAGACATAACTGAATCTTCAATTCCATTCCTTAATGCTGACAAGGAGTTTCTACAGTTTCCAAAATAGTGTTCCTTTAACATGATCCAGGAAATGTGGAAAAATGCATGACGGAAAGAGAGATACAGTTTGACACATTAAAGATTCGTTTGGAAAACATCTGCTCAAATTAAATTTTACTATTAAATCCAGACATCTACTCATCTTGAACGGGGCTTGCTGCCAGGCTCTTTCCTCAATGTTCTCATAATTTCCACCCATTTTTTTCTTGCTGGAATCTTCTTTATAAATCTGTTTCACTGCCAAGCAGCAGAAGGACTTCATTTTTATCAGAATTGAAAGAAAGAGAAAAAACAGAGCATGTAAAATACACAAACTGGGGTAAGGGTGCAGGTGAGGAAGGAAAACTCCACAGCTTTGCTTTTTGTCTGTGTAGCAGAGCTGCACAGTGCAAACTCAGTCCATTGAGTAAGACAGGCAAGTAGAGCCTGTCTGGATATGCCTTGATAGCTCAGGTCAAACGTGTTAAGTTTACACAAACAATTATCTAGCTCTAGATTCCTTATTAATTCTAAGGGAAGAAAATAAGTTTTAAAATACTAAAAATAAAAATAATGTCATAAAATTTAAAAACAAAGCTCCAATAAAAAATATTTTAAAGACCATCTTGAATTGCCAGACGATGCAGTCAGAGCAATCCATAAGGCATTTGAACTAGATCTATTCAACTGCAGTTTGCTCATTTAATGACTATCTTTTCAAATCACACCCTGTCCTTTGTTTGCATTAAACTCCTCAAATCTCAAATTATATGAGGACTGGATGAACACCTATTAACCTACACATGCAAGGTTGTGTCATGGAAGTGTCCTTGCACTGACTTTTTCGTTTGAACATTCATGTTAAGAAAGTCACTGTTGCCAGCTTCAATAATGCAAGGAGAATACAGTTACCACTATCCTTAAAAAAGGGAGAGACATCTTTAGGTGATAAAAGAGTCAGATGCTACTTCTTTTTTCCCTAAACCAGGATAGAAGAAAGGAGAATGAATGGGAAGCACAAAAGTAACAGATCAGTAAGGTCTACCATGATACTCCAGTTGTGTGTAAAAATTTCTCCCCTCCATCAGCCAGCACAGCCTCCCTTTCCTCGCTGTGCAAACCAGGGTTTACAAAGTTCTAAAAGTCGTCCCACGCATTTTTGGTTGCCTTAGGAGGTTTTCTGGTCTTGCTCTCTCCTCCTGTGTTTTCCCAGTTGGTCTCCCAGTTTTCCCAACTGTCGCTGTTACTGTTCTTGTTGGAGACTGTTCCTGAGCCCCACACGTCCCAGCTATCGGAGCTCTTCTTCTCTGTGGAATTGTCCACATAGGTCCAGCTCTCACTGCTTGGAGATTTATGAGCTTTTGGTGGATCTGAGTTGCCAAAGGTCTCCCAGAAGCTTTGATCTACAGCATTGTTCTGGTAGCCCTCCCCTCCACTGTTCTGGTAGCTGTCTCCCTCAGCTGGTCTTTTGGGGGATAAAGAAGGGTGGGGAAAGGAAGGTAGAAATAAATTAGTTATACCAAATTTAACAATTTGAAAAAAATACCACAAAGAAAACTCTAATTCTACTGCCCTTTGCTTAAACAAAACTGAGGATTAAGGCAGAACTAAATATATTGTTCCAAATGGCAATTATAGTCTAATTCACAGATTTTTTTTTTTTAACAGCCTTAGCAGTCCCAGGGTGAGGGAATGTGCATTTGGAGTAATTTTTAAACCAAGATGAGTGCCCTGTTTTGTTTTCAGCTTAACAACAGTTATAAACAAATAGCTATACTGAATTCTTCCCATATTATATACAGCAGGACTACTAGCAAAGACAGAATAATTTTAAATATTGGAAATTTACCTGCCATGATGCTGCTGAGAATGTATACAAGATAAAACTATGCATTTAATGTTAACAACAAAAAAATTACCTTTCAGAATTATCATCTGGTTTGCCTGAAAAAAAAGTGGTGACATCTCGCCATCCCTTACTGCCAACTCCCTGAACCTAGAGGGAAAAAAAGACACTCCATTCATTTGGGCTGAAGCAACACCTTGGCCAAGAGCAACAGCAAAAGCCACAACACAATCCTTCCACTTGTTCCCAAAAATAGAACATATTTCACCAGAAAATTTAGCTCATCACTCATTCATATTTTTGATAGGCAGTTACATGACTGATGTAAAGAACATACATTTCACAGCATTGTGCTGCTGGCAAGAGGGGAGAAGTAGGTCAAGTTTAGCTTTTTCACTCATCATTGTAACATAATTCTTTCCTAGTCTTCCTTGACAAAAATACTGGAATTACTCCTTACATAAAATTAATGACAGCAGTGATGCTTTGATCTCATGATTCTTGTAACAAGTATTTGTATTTCTATTGTTCTACAAAGCTACTTTCACTCTGTTTCAGTGTTACTATTGCACTACCCATGTAAAACAAGCCAGAAGTTGAGTTCTAGAATAAACACGACTGTTAGGGAGGTATTATAATGGACTGGCATTGGATTAGAAACACAAATTCTGAAGTGACACCCATGGAAGGGACTACTCTAAGTCACAGATATGGAGAATAGATCCCAGCATTCAGCCTTAAAGTCGCCAGGCTCTAAACAGAACAGATAACATAATTTACTTTATTTAAATATTCCCAAAATCTAAGCCACTAAGCTGGTATATGAGAGAGCTTCCAGTGCTGACTTTCACAGTGCTAGAAAGACACATCTTGCTATGTAATACTATGCAAATTATCAGAATAGATTGTGCTTGGCAGTCACAGGCAGCACTTACCACATCAACGAGCAATGAGAGCAAAAGAAGACAAAGGAAAAAGGTGCAGTCCATTAGTAAGTTTAACTGTACCAATGTCACACAAGCTGTCTCCATATTCTGTCACATATTTTCTTTTGGCGTTTGGGACAATGGTTGTCTTATAACCCCATGATGTCCTCATTGAAACTACTGCAAGGACCACACCATGCCTCTTTTAACACCCCAACAGAAGCAGTGCCTGCTAAAATTTACACTTTCCAAATGTCTCTATTCAACACAAGCAGACCAAAGATGTGTTGTGGTTTTGTATCATTTTTCATTAGAATATGGAGACTGGCTTGTTGTTTGGCCTCCCTGAAGCCAGGCAGGCCACCTCATACCTTGCTGGCAAACTGCGATACCCCCATGGTGACCTCCTCAAATATTTTCCCCTCTTTCACCTATGTGAATCAAAGTATTGGTAATTAGTCATAAAACAAAGTCTTACCGAAACCTTAAGACAAACTCACTTGTGCTTAATAGCTGAAGACAAAGTGTAAAAAAAACCCCAATCCCAAAACAAATCAAAATACATTTCAGTTACAACTAACAAAGTTAAGAAAATTACTTATAAAGTCTGTTGATCTATAATGGAGTGAACCTTGGGAATGTGGAAATTTATTCTACAGATATACACACAGCTTGAGGAAGGTATTATTACACTACTGCTGAGCACAGAACACCAATTAAAAAAAAGTCTGTAAACATGAAGTTTTATAAATATATTTTACTAAAGATTTTTTTTAGAAACTTAGCAGATCCATTTTATTCTCTATCTTTTATAGACGGTTATCTATATATTAAAAGGGCTTTGAACTTTGGTCAAACAGAACACAACTGGTGCCTTTCACCAGTTAAAAAATGGCAGCTGTTCCAAAGGAAGTGACTTTGTATAAGCATACAGAGTAATTATTTCAGAAAGCTACACTTATTTGGAACTAACAGCACAACATCCTAAGGGAAATAGACCTTCATATTTAATACAGAATGCATCATTCCTCAGTAACTGCCTTACAAAATAAAAATCAGCTCAAGGAAATGCACCCTAAAAATAACCCTGAAAATAATGCATTTAAGCCTTTAGAAGTAAGTTGTGGATAATTCTAGGGAACAGAAAACCAACTAGAGTCTTCTCTTGTGGTTTGAAATGCCATGTAAAGAATGGTGAATTAATAAAGGTAATTCAAGGGAAATTATTTTGCAATATGATTAAATCATTCTTTTCAAAATGAAAAATCAATCCAAATCCTGAAATGGTGGCATTGCTTCTCTTAAGATAGCAAAGATAATCTGCTTTATCAAAACCAATATATTTTGAGAAAAGCTACACAGGTAAGTGGAGAAAAGACTTTATCAGAATTTTGGAGCTGACCCAAAATTCTAAAGCACAGAACAAATGCATGCCAAATGGGAAGGATGAAAGACTACGATTTTTTTAAACACATGAAACAGGAAGGCAACATTTGACACCAGGGAGAACCTCTGACTAAAACCTGTAGTATCAGTGATCACTGGTCACTTTCAAGGAAATAAAGGTTGGAAGAACATGTTACTTCTACTGATGAACTGCCCCCATTCATCTTAAACATTTACTTTGTCCCAGATTCCACCACCAGATGTACTACAGGGGCTCCAATATGCTTGACTGAATTAAAACAAAGCTGGCAGGTAGGTGGGTAAAGCACTGGGTACTTAACACAAGGATACTATTACAAATATTTTTTTTTAAATAACTGATTTTTATATCCATTTAAGGTGCATTTTCATCTTGTCCCATCTTCCATTACTGAAAACATGAAATCTGTAAAATGAGGAAGACTGGTGGAGGGAGTTTACCTTCATTAACCTTTCTTTGCTAACATTCTGCTTCGAATTGTTTGATATTTCCCCTTTACAGGACACACTCCCTGAGTCATCATAACCATTTTTCTGCAAGTCATTTACTAGTTACAAAGTTACCTTTTCCTGAGCAGGTTTGAGAACATTTTCATTTAATGTCTGACCTAACTCTGATGCCTATTTAAAAGTAAAACAAAAACACAGTCAGTTATATCTTCTTTAAAAAAAAAACAAAAAAACAAAAAAACAACAGCCAACACCTTCTGCAGCCTCATTTCTAAGCAGTATCTCCAAAAACACATGAAGCCTTAAGCTTTGATTCACAGAAGCAGAATGAGCTGAAAAAGCACAAATAGTAAAGTGCTGCAGGAAACATCGAAAGACAGTAAATTAAAATCAGATACATGTGGCAATAGATGCCCAGAGCCCAAGCAAAATCTGACCCTGCCCTGGAAGCAGAAGCAATGGTTCCACCAGCAACAGCCTCAAAGATGGGCCCCTTGCTAATGCCTGCAACTGAATGTTTGGAAGAACTGACCTCATCCACCCTTATTTTTTCTTACTAATGGAATTACTTGTAGAATTAGATCTTTTGGGCCAATTTTCCCCCAATTCTTGTCTTGTAGTGATCAAATTGCCATCTATCAGCAACAGCCCAAGTGTTTCTGAGCAATTCACAAGAGCCAAAGCTGTGGCAGGAGATTTTTGTAATCCTTTTTTTGAAGCTCCAGGTTTGCAGGGAGAAAAAACAATGAACTTCAGAAATCTATTGCAATCCAGAACAAGACACATGAGGATATTGTACTTCAGAGGCATCTTACAAAAATGTAAGCCCACAGAGTAAGTAACTAAATTACTTTCATAAGACAATGGTGACAGGGACAGCAGACGGTTTTCAACTGAAATCATTCCTTTCCCTGTTTTACATAGTAAACCTCTGAGGGATTTAAACTTTCCTTCGGAATTGTCCTATCACACTGAGTGCCTTCTGAGTTATCCTGGTTAGTCCAAAAGGGTTAGATTGCTAGTCAGGCAAATATTATTCCTAAACATCAGCAGAGACTGACAAAGCTTCATTTCCTAAGGGTTTATATGTTATCACTAACGTCAGTCAGGGTGTGAGCCTTCATTCATGTTCTTCTGACAATGGATTACCTTGAAGAGCTTTCCTCTACAGACTTCCAGGTGTCTAAGAAGCCTTTCCCTTATCCACAGCACTCCTAAATTCTCCTCTCTTCCCAACCATTATCTTCAGTACTTCTACTCCTTACAGGTTCAAAGTCTTGGAGAAGCAAAGACAAAAGGTAACACTGATTCCACCCAGTGAGAAATGTGAATGTAAATCACGTAAGGCTTGTTTCCATTGGAAGTGAGGCCAGAGGGTGTTTAAGAAAAACCCGTCAGAGTCTGTTAAACCTGACAAACTGTTTATGTTATATATAAAGAGTAATAGTCCAGGTGTCCTAAGTGGAGTCATCATTAGAATTAGGAAGAATTCTTCTATGACCCCTCTTTCTCAACCACTTAGTTTCGTAAATATGGAATGGAAAGATTTGGGTACAGTTGTGTTATATTCTCATCTGAATCACTTCTTCGTCTTTCCTATTGTTGAATTTAGGATAGCACTCTAACCACCATCATAAACACTGCATTCCAGAGTCTACCTTCCAACAACACCCCAACTCCTGGCATTCTGCACTCCTGGAGCAGACACGCAAACAGAAATCCTGGAATCATCTGTGTTTATGGAGAGCACAGGCAGAAGTAGAGCCAGTTTTTGGACTGCACAGAGCTTGGGTATCTCTGTCCTATTTAACCTATTTTAGGTCTGAAGAAACATTACCAAACAAAACACACAACATTATTCTAAACAGATTTGACGTAAGGCAGAAAAAGAAAAGACAGCTCAAGAGCAAATGCACATATTCAGCACCAACAGCGACAAGGAGTCCATGCACAAGAATATATGTGAGGGTGTTACCGGCTCTGGCTGCTGCTTGTAGCCCCAAAACTTTACCCAGAGAGCAAAAGAGAAAGAGCAAGGAAGGTAGAAGCAGCTTTTAGCAAAAAATTGGCAGCATTTTTTCAGGCAAATTAAGTAGCATGAACCTTTTCCAACTCAAACATCTACTGACAAGACAAACAGTGAAATGTTTTTGGTCCCTGGGCACCAAATACACTTTTTACCAATATACCACATCAAAAAGAGGTTAAATCTGTTCTGCAAAGGATCAGAAGTTTCAGAAACAAAATTTAAGCTTCAGTATCACAGCTGACTCTAGAACTCCATTTTGCTGTGGTCCTTGTCAGTAGATGTGATGAGCTTTCACACGATATTATATCTACATTTGTTAATAATACGAAAGACAGAACAGCTTCTAAAAGGGAAACTGCAGAAGGAGTGAAAGAGGAAGACTTGTAGGAAATTAATTTTTCTTTGGCAAGCAGCAAATACTTTAAAGCTTTCATGTAGAAAGTTTGGGTGCTTTAACAAGACATTTTTGTTGCAAACATGCTCAAGTTTGGCTGTTTGGAGGATTAATATCCCCGTGCATACAGCTGTCTGAACACCAACACCTGCACTTTCACATTTGTTTTGAGCCTATAAGAAAGCAAACCAGGCTAATGCTGCACATACACAAGAGTTATAGTTCAAGTAAAACTCCTGTACCATATATTGATATATGTAAGTTCTGTCTTACTCAGAACTCTGGCAAATTCAGAATCCTGTTTTGCACATTTTTACATCTGAATTTAAAACTTTCCATGCAAACAGATCTTGCTTATGTCAGAGCTCTGTGTAATTCAGGACTGACTCTGTTTTAACCCAAGTTTGAAAACCTAAATGCTTTTGTGAATAATTACTTTTTAAAATACACACAAGAAAATTAATAATATAAAGCAGTTCACATTTGTAACTTCTAATTAGGCTTTAAAAATAGCTAAATGGTTTGTATTCTATCACCATGAAAACTGCTTCAAGACAGAGCGTATTTAGCATTTACAAAAGTAAAATAAGGGTATTTTAAGTTTGTAAGCTCTACTGCCTTTCCAATACACCCAACAGATACAAACAGCACTGTTTACTTCTCGCTTAATTTGACCACTGCAGTTGATTGTAATTCCCATGGAAATAAAAGCTAAAAGCTAAACATTACGGTGCATAATGAAGGAAAAACACACTGGTCTGTTGATAATCAAGTCGAAATCATTTGGTACAGGCAAATACATGACGTTTAAAGACAATTACAGTAAATATGAGAGAGCTAAATCTATAATCACCTTTTGACTTGCTTGAGATCCAAATCTGGTAGCCTGATAGTGAAAAGAAGCAAATACGTTCAGGTTTACTAGGAATAAACCCTTCCCTTTTAAATACACACATTCAGAAATTCTGCATCACCCTCTCCAAAAGGAATGGATCTTTGGCAGAATTTCACAGGAAAGAGAATATCCTATCAAGACCTCTGGCATTCCAGATTGCTCTGGGGAAGCACCAGTCTTTCTCAACTTGCAGCAGAAGGAAGAAAGGATCTTCATCATAGACTAGAACTCCGTGGGCCAATATAGATGAGCATCAATATTTTTGTCTCTTATAATGTCACCCAAAGTTAAGAGGTAAGTGTTATGCTCATAAAAGTTTGGAATAACACTAAGCAAAACTGGAAAAAAAAAAGCTGTAATGCATTATGTTCACAAAAATATTTAGTCTCTTTCCATCATCATCTATGTAAAATTAAATAAATTCTGATTTCCTCTGGTTTTCATTTACATTTAGTTGAATGACTGTCACTTAAGTGTGCAAATTTGCAGAGTGTCAACAGCATGAAGACCATATCTCAGTTTTTCCCAAACCATCCCAGTGGACACGATCTCTGCCCAATGTGCTTTGTATTTAAACTGACAGAAATGCTGTAGACAGAGAGAAGACAAAGGAAAAATATAAAACCATCAGCATTTTGTAACTTGGTATCAAATTCATGCTGAAGAATAAAATTTAGCCTTACTTAACACTGACTGAAATTTCTACTTTATAAAAGGTTTCCTTGAGTTCTTTCTTGATGCCTAAATCCAGTGGATACTTTTACAAAAATGTCCATCCAGAAACATGAGAAATGATAGAGATCTGCAATCAGTATTTAACTATTTTATATTTAGTTTGTCTTGGTAATAGTTTAAAAGCGTCATCACTATTAGAACACTAACAGAATCTCTGAGTTTTCAAGCATTGACTAAAACACAGTTTATTTACTTACACCCTCTTTAGCAGCTGAGGCAATTTTGCTTGCTCCAGTCGTAAAACTGCTCCATCCCTTCAAAGAAAGCAAGAAAGTCATAAGCTATGTGTGAATAATAGCAAATAAACAAGTGTTCAGTATAACAGGTTAAATTAAGTCAAAATTCTCCAATACAGCTTGTCCTATAGTTGTAAGAACTATCTGCAAGTGAGAGAAAAAACTACAACCTCTCATTTACTGAAACACAGAGATGAACCTCCAGTACTTGTGTTAAAACAACTGCAATTCGAACAAACCAGAGCATTTCAGATGTTATTCTACTAAAAATGGCTACATGTGTGGGGAAAAACAATCCCATGCAGTGGAAGGAAAATTGGTTCCTCGACCAGGATGAACAGGCATGCAAGTAACAGTCTCACAGTAACGAAGGACTAAGATCACACTGCAGTGTGTGTCTGTGGTCACACGAGGGCATTTCAACCAGAGATTCAGTGAGATCATGGACTCAAATAATGGTTCACCGTGACAGGAACACAGTGTCCTCTCTCCTTTGCTGTCTCAGCACACCTGCATTACACCATATTTGTGGTTTCTAAACTGAACTCTCTGGTCTATGGCATACCTAGAAAATATTCAGCAGACCTATACTAAGCACCCTGTGGGATCACCTGGAATGGTGTTCAAAGGCTCAGACATTACCTTTCTCTATTAAGTTCTAGTGACATTACTTATTTAAACAAACAATGGAACCTGGTGTGGATTTTTAGGCCAATGAGACTCCACAGAAGGCAACTGGCCACTAACCTTGGTAGAAAACGTTACTATATTTCAAGTGACTCCAAATGCCAAATGTGGTTCAGCACTGTTACTTTGCAGCCTAACAAAGCACCAATATTTCCCTGACTGCCTCTGACTTTTTTCCCATTTTCCTTCAACAATGCATCTTTCACTATCCCTACTTGAATCACGACAACTGTTCAACCATATGCTGTTATCTCTTCACACCCTGTCACAAGTATTTCAAATGTTTTCATCACTGCTCAGGGCTTCTGGCACCATATACACACACATTTCAGTTGTTTTCCACTGAACATACCTAATATAGCTAATTGATTTAGAGTATTACCAGCCTAACTGCTTTTCCCTCCAGGTAATTCTTTATTTCTGTGAACTGATACCAGATTTAACTTTTAAGTTTTGCTCAAGTTTCTCCCTTCATTTTGCCTTTTAAATCCACCAGTATTTTCTTCACTCTTTGAGAATGCAACCAATACTCTGCATCTACCTACAGTCTCCAGTTCCTCTTCTCCATTTATAGTCTCCCAAAACAGGGGATAAAACGGAAGAAAATAGTAATTGAGGTCACAGGAAGTTTCCAGCAATTCCTTACCGAGTACAAGGAAGACATAGCATTATTCAGGAAGTCATCCTCTTTTTTTGGAGGGTTTACTGTGTTTCCAAACCCCACATAGCGATTCTCTTGGCCACTACCACAAGAAAATAAATGAATAGTACCTGTATCAGCATGCATTCATTAAGATCATTAAACAAAAACTGAAAAGCATGAAAGAATGACAACTATTTTTACACATGGGAAAAAAAAGTCCTAAAGCACCTAGCACCCAAAACCCAAACCCACTCACTTCATAAAGACATAACACCAACAAGGATCCACTGAGCAATCCTTGCAAATTACAGTATCCCTGTCAAAGCTGTTGTGGTCTTAATCATTCTCCAGGTTTAACAGATCACTGATACTAGAAAGCTGAGTAAATCCTAGTAAAATGATACATAAAAATGAGAAAAGAAAGAAGAAAACAGTGTTAAAATGCCTCTGTTGAACTCAAATCACTCTAAGATACAACATCAAAACAAAATTTCCTAGTTTAGAGCCCACCAGCAACATTTGGAGTTACAAGCTTTCCCTTCAATGCTCCAAACATCTCTGTTATACAAAAGCATTAAGATGTACTTTTCCTTCATCTTACATCCCAACATATTTATAATAGTGATCCAGTTGTAACTGCTCACTAGTGAGTCAGGATCACAGTTGTGTTGCTGTAGTACAACATCCAAGTCCTTGTTATATGCCAGAGAAACAGGCACTGAAAAAGTCAGTAAATATTGCATTACCCTTGGTAGGAGCTGACATCATCATTTAACCAGTCTTCAAAAGCCTTGTCAGAAGAGGCAGTTGCAGTGTGAGACTGTCCAGCAGAACTCCTGAAATAAAAGATTTAAGCAGTAAACTATGCAAAGCAAAACTCCCTAGCTCAGCAATGTAGTTTGATGTATATCATCATAGTACAGGTAAAAAACTGATTATTTATTTCATCTATCAAGTAGGGAACTCTAATGCAACCGCTAAAAGCCATGAAGTACTTCTTCCTTTGATTTACAACTGCTTTGTCAGTTAACTTAGTTCTTTAGCGCACAGAGTAACAACCACTACACGCAAAAGCAGAAAAACAAAACTCCTGCGGTCCAGCTTTGATGATACCATTGTTAATTAGCACCACAGGGAAAAAAACAGTTTCTTCTTCCCTGGAAGTCAATCCTAAACTGGCACAGCATCACAGTTGGGGTGAGGCTGTGACACACTGCCTGTGAGTGACACAAACGTCCAGTGTTACAAGTCAAGATACCAGCCGGGCTTGTCCACTGCTTTTGCTCACTGGTCTCTGTCCTGGTTTAAGGTTCAGGTGGAAGTGGGAATTACTACAGAAATTAAAGCCCTGCTACCTCATACTCCAACACTTCAGCTTGTTCAGACACCACCATCAACAGAATAAAACCAGCAGGCACTCAAAGACCAGGTTTTGATCCTGCTGTACCTGTAGCATCATTAGATAACAAGGATACGTACCGATGAGTGGAAGAAAGAGGCATTTTAGGCTGAGGTGGGGTCCAGTTCCTGGCAGGAGAAGTTTCAATAGACCATTCCTTGCCTTCAGCCACTGTAGCTACCTAGAAAAGGTAGGAAAACAGTCAACAATGGCAGGTCAGTGCTGTCACACAACTTGTACATTGTTTCTGTAATGTGATAACTTATTTTTCCAATTTGATGCCAGCTCCACAGATCAATTAATTTGTTTTCGCAAGGAACCCATTTTTTTTCTGATTACCAGGCTGTGCTGTTGAATTGAATTGAACACTGGTTTTATTTCAGGCAACTTCTTTAAGCGTGCAGGTTTGGTTTGAAAAGGAAAGACTAGATTAAGGAAGAGGTGTAAGCCCCAATCTCAGAATCCAGCTCCAATGGAGGAACAGAACTACCTTATTATTATATGTTATTCCATAGCCAAAACATCCTGTGGCAGCAACAATTTAAGCATTTCTGACCAGCCTGGGCAGCTGAAAATTAAACTTTTAAAGAGAGGAAGAAACGAAGATGGAAAGAAACGAAAGTAGAGGCAGAGTAAGAAGATCCAGCTCACCACCAAGGGCTCCAGGACTGTCTCTGGTCCAGTTCCTCTGGATGGTGGGTGCACACACAGCCCCTTTCAGTGCCTTATTTACTGACTGGTCCTCCCACATGCACATTTTGTTATTTTCAAACTTTGCTAAAGGGGATTGGGGAATTTTGTGGTTTCAATTCCTCGTCCCCATCACAGATGAAAGTGCAGTGCTGCCTTAACTTTGGTTTTAGAGATAGTTGCCCAGAATAAGGAAGCTGGTTCCAGAAAATCCCCTGCCTTCATTCCTGCATCCCCAAGACCCTCTTTTCTAACTGCACCTTATCTCATTTGCACAGTATCTCTCCTTTTCTGCTGAATATTTGAGACATTAGCTCTTTCAGGATTTCAGTCTCTCACACTTACCCTTTCAGGAACTATTGCAGAGGTTCTGAAAGTCACTACTTTCCTGCCTTTTGAAAAACAAGTGCTTACAAAGCACTTTGACACTTTCAGATCACAGGGGTGAGGACACACACAGAACTGACCTTACCTGGTCTCTAAAGAGAGCTGCAGCTTTGCTATTGTACTTCTCTTGCATTGTCCAGCAGGGATCATAGTCATCTTGAGACTCCAAGAACTCTCGAAATTTGCTGTTACCTCCAGCCTTCATTTTTTCCAGCTCAATATCCTTCCACTTGTCCATGGTTACAGAACGTACGAAACTGAAAAGCAGGTTTTTTAAAAAACATTTTAAATCACAGCTTGTTTTAATTTCCTGGTGTATCAACGGGGCAGGGAAAAAAAAGCTTATTACAAGCTATCTCAAAAGTTGAGAGTATAAACATGTTAGAGAACACTCTCCAAGTACAGAAAGACAGATCATCAAAAGAAGGTGGGTAGATCCTCACTGAAATAAGCCAAAATCATGTCATATATTGCCACTTAAAGGAGACAGTCAACAGAAGGCAAGTGCCAGAAAAAGCATCTTTCTTCAAGAAATTTCTTTTAGAAATTAATCTAACTCATTATATAACACAAACTTTTCCCATACTTCACTCTGCAATGTTTTTCTCTGTCTATCATCACAGTTATACTTCAGTGACCTGCAAAGAAACCTGTCCCACTTCTTGCATCTACTCCTAATAGCTATCAGATACTGGACAGCTCAACAGCTTCAAACAGTCCTTCCTAAAACCTGACTGCATCCCAGGGCACTTGTGACTGCAGTTGGCATCTCAACTCTGCCTTCAGTCATAAATTCTTGTTACTGCTCAGTAAATTGTATTAAAGCATGCAAATACTAACAAACAAACACACACAACAACCCCAAAGAGTGTCCTGTTGTTAAACACAAGGTCACAAAGTGGGGGGAAATGTGAGACATCACGCTCAAGAAGGCTCTTTCAAACTTTTATCTTGACTGATTTCTTTCTTTTTGTCGCTACAGAAATAGCACTCTTCATAGCCTCATCTCAGTAATTTTGTGTTTTCTTTCAAGTAACATATGGAATAGTTTCAAACTCGCTTTTTCTATGCAATTTCTACTCATTAATAAGCTTCAAATCACCTCTTGAAAAGCAAAGCATGTTCTTCTGAACAGCCTACTTGCTTTGCTGATTTCCCCCCTGGACTTTTTATTTCTTCCTCATTTGAGTAACTATCCTGTGCTCTGCCCCTATTCTATATTCACATACTGAGTCTCCAAAATAGGTAACAATTCTTATTCCTTATATTCCCATCTCAGTTGAGCATGTTTCTTGGACAACAACAAAAATTATCCTTTATATTACAGGGAAAAAAAACCTCCTGAACAGAATAAAGTTGTTTTGTACACCAGTTTTATATCAAACTAATTACAGACAATGCATAGGAAGCAAAGCCCACTTTGAAGAGCAGCATGAAGCAAAACTGCCAGTAAAATGTTGGATTTGAGAAATTCTATACATTCCAAAACAGCACAGCCACAGCCACAATCACGGAGGTAACCCAACCCAGCTGCATCTGCTTGAAAGGCTGACCTGAGGTGAACTCCCAAGCCTCGGTGTTTTCCTGAGCACTCAAGACAGATCCAAATTCCATAGGTCACACTCACCCATTGGGGGTTAAATGCACCACATTCAAAACAGACCTGTGAGAGAAGAACAATTATCTCTTCAATTAGCCATCACTTGTCTGTGTGAAGTTTTCAAAGTACAGTTCAAAAAGTTAAATCACGAAAACATTACATGCAAAAAATAGTTTCAGAAGGGAGAGTTCTTAGTGTTCGGAAACACCTTCCCTGACAGCATAAGCTTCCTTCAAATATTTATTTATGCTGCATGTGAAGCAATACTTATTAACTTGGATTATAGAAATTACTGTACCGACTAGCAAAAGTGAGGAAATACAGATGAGCAAACGGAAATTACTGAGCAAAGAATTCAATTTGAATTCATTTCCATATTGTCTCGAGGAAGGAGAAAGTAACCAAACTTAATTCTTGAGGTTTCCTTGGCAAAATAAAGATATAACATTGAAAGTTTGGAACATTTATTCAGTCACATTACAGTTTGGCAGGAAATGATAGCAGATCTAAACAGTTTTTTCTTTAAAAATAGCTTCATTGCTCATACAGTGCAGCAACTTAAGTTTGATGATTGGAATCACCATTCAAAGTTTAATGTACTGACATAAATAAAACTGAACCTGTTCATATACTATCACATTTAAGTTACCTGAAATAAAACATTTTAATTAAGCTATGCCGAAGACACCACTGTTCAAAAGACTCCAGCAGTTCTAGAATTACTAGAACTTCTGAAAGACTTGTGCCAAAGACGCAGCAAAGTATCATAATACATCTATGAATAAAAGTTATTGGAACTAACAGAAATATGAGATATCCAAATTCATATGTTACCATTAGTGAGCCATACTATGAAGACAACAGCTGTAATAGACCACAACGTACATCTGGAGCAGGTACAAAGAAAATTCAATTCTACAAAACTAATTAAAGAAAATCATCATTTTCTCACATTGTTCTCATCTTGTGCTCTGACTTCCTTGAGAACTTTCCTTGTTCTTGGACTTGCCATGACTCTGGAAAGGGAGAGAAACAAAAAACTGTCACAATCAAGGATTTGATTTTGGTAGGACGTTCAGTATGTCTAAAACACATCTCTTCGACAAACAGCTTGGAATCCAAACCACTGACTCACAACCAGTTGCAGAGAAAAAACAGACAAAACAAACCACCATAAAACCCACAACCTCACTTTTCCATTTACTTTGTTCTTTTGAGGGGATTTAGTCATCTCAATTCCACCACTGGAAAGCTGTAATTCAGCCATGGCTGAAAAGGGGTTGGGAGTGATAAACATGAAAACTCTTCCATGCCCCATGTTGTATGAAAGCAGACTCTACAAGATGCTGCTCCCAGACCTTCCTGAAAGCACTTTATCCATGATTACATGGGATCACATGCATAAAACTCAACAGACCTAAGCAAAAAAACACAGGAACTCTTACACTAAGGAGTGCTGAAGGCATTGCTAAAGGAGCATTTTGCTAGAAGATACAAAAAATTGTGATTTCCCAGAAATATTGAGTTGATTATCAATGAAATTCTAAGAAAATAAGGCAATTATCAGGACCTTTTACACAAAATGGAATTCTAATTCCAAGAGTCATGTCTTGCTAGCAGACAGTATCATCTCACTCTAATTTTTATGAAGCATGAAACATCAGGGAGCAGAGTGAAGCTACAGCTAAAACCCCCATTAGGAGAAAAAATGTGATTCATACACAGTACAGAGCCTGGAAAAACCGAAAGCGTGCAAAACACCCATGATAACAGAAATATGGTGTACGGTGCAGCATAAAGAGTGCAATTTAAATAAAAAATAAATTCGTATTTCCAACTAGTAGTACGGTATTTAAGTTAAATAAATAACATCTTTCTTTTTACTTCCAGTTCATCTTTTCATTTCTACTCCAGAAAACAAACTTCTAAGATGTACTAAAAGACAGAAGTCACAATGCTGAGTAGAAACAGCATTAACTAGTAAATGCCAAGCTTATTGGACAGTGGAAATACAAAGCATAAACCAGCAGATAGTTATTCTCATCAAATACTGTTCTGAGAGGTCAAACTGCCTTTATGCAACTCTCTGACAATACTTCACTGTGATATATAGCTAAATAGTCCTAAGTCCTTAAAATATCAATAGAATTAGCAACCTTGCAATAATTTTAGAAGGTAAATTATTAACTATTACACACAATTTCCACAGTCCTAGGAGATGGAGGGAGAACATATCTTTAATATGAAAAAAAAGGCTGTTCTATAAAAACAAATGCTACAGGTAAGAAAACATTAAATTTGTATGACTGTGACATCAATTTCTTAGAAATCCCCACAGCAGAGCAGCCTTCCTGTGAACTGCAACCACAGCAGTACAATAAATACAGTTATTTGCATCACCAACTAAGATGACTCAGAAAGAAATAAGCTCAGTATTGTACCTACGTATCATCACTGTTAAAAGCAGAACTCGCCTTTTATCTGAAGCACTTATCTCTTTGTAAGTATCTTGTTGACAAATACTTAATTCTGTGGAATTTAAGGGACAGGTTTTCACTGGTGTTTAGAATGTGCTACCTTTAAATCTTAATTATTTTGGATCAGACAAAACCATGTAAATTGTGAAAAAAGGTGGTTTAGACCAAAAAGGTTGCTACAATTAGGGGTGAGTAAAATCTTCCCATCGTCCTGCATCAAAATAACACTGAACACAATTATTTTCATCAATAATCAAATAAAAACTCTGACTTTCAGAAAAGGAAAATGAAAGTGTGGCAAGTAAACCCTCACATAATGGAGCACACCTTCTCCAACAGCATTCCAATAACGTCATTCAATATTCCATAACTTACTCATGCACATGTGAGCACACAGATAGCACTACACACAAAATGCATCGTGTCCTAAACAAAGACCATAAACACATTTACATGAATCAAAGTCCATGTCTTCAATTTCATTATTTGTCCCTAATGAGACAAGGGAAAATTCTTCCCCTACAGTACATAAATTAAGTAAATAACTGAGCAGGAGCAGCCAGACAGACAACAGTGCACATTCTGGGCCCTCCCCTTTGCCATTATTGCCATATTCTCTTTGCATGCCAACTCCTCTTCCTCAGCAATTAATTTCCCCACCGTCTTCTTGTGTATTACTGACAACTTCCAGGGCTCTTTTCTTTTGTCAGACACTCAATCCTCTTACCACTATCCTTCCTTAACCTTTTTCCTCCTTTTTCACAGGTTTTCATTCAGAACCACCAACAGTCTATGTGCAAAGGCCTTCCAGTCTCAACGGCAAAGGAGCATTGCTGGAGGTGACCAGGAAAGTCTGTTCCCACTCTAATTCTGCACGTGTCAGGAAGTGTCTACAGAGCAGAAAGGGACATCCATCCTCCACCAGCCGACATCCAGCACCCTTCAGTGTTTACATACAGAGTTTCAGATCCCCACCTCCAAGCTGACAGAGGAAGCAGCTGCCTTTGGTTCTTCCATAACTGCAGGGGTTCTTTTCTTTATAAAAACTTCTTAAAATTAAGACTTTGGCCAACAGCAGTCTGAACACATACCCACTCTTCAAGCACCAAGTTCCCTGACCAAACACCGTGTCTGCCTGGTAGGAAGGCAGAGCTTCTATACTACAATTACCCACGAAAAGGAGGAGGTAACTAAACCCACCAGCTTCTCACCTTCTTCTCCTCTACCAAAGCATTTGGAAACAAAGGACAAGGCAAAAAGTTATGTTCTAAACTTTCTAACAGGTTATGTCTTTAGAATGCCCAGTTTACTTTCAACTATTTACCTACAAAGTTTTAAGTGTACAAATTATCACTGTTTACACCCAAAGGTGAGCCCTGGTATCTGACTGGACACATAACCACTGTGCTGTTTGACTTTCAGGAGTAAACACTGAAGAAACAGTTGTACAGACATCTCAAACAAACACACATTGTTTTGCTCGGATATAAAGGGACAAAAGCAGCAAAGAAAATATTTAGGAACACGTTTTCACTGAAGAACGTAAATATTTTTGACTAAGGGCTCCGAGGTGGAAATAGACAGCTTCACACAGACCACTGTTATTTCCCAAACAATCTGCTTCCAAAGCAGAAACTAGACACACAACATGTAAATTTCCAGGTTAGGAATATTCAGTTTGCTAGAAACAAGCCAAAAGGCAGAAGGGGACCCCACATTTCTACAGGGAAATGAGGCAGAGCAGGACTTTGCTCCTCTGATGTAGCAGGAAAATTCACGGCCAACCTGCCAAGGGCTTCGCAGCTCAGCACACCGAGAGTGACGTGGACGGTGTCACTGAAGGCTCCTGAGGGCTCCCTGGGAATCCCACCCGGCCAAAAAGGCCACGGAGGACGAAGAAACCCTTCGCAGCGGCTCACAAACACAACACAGACCGCCGCACACCTTCAGAGCTCCGCGTTTTCACGAACACACACCTTGAGGAGCGCGGCCGCCTCACCGAGCGCTCGCAGGGCCGCGGGGAGGGCGATTCCTTCGGGCACACCTGCGGCACGGGGATGCGAGCCGAGCCCTGCAGCCTCCCTCAGAACATTGCCGGGGCGAGCGCTCCCTGCTTCCTAAGGGGGAAAAAAAAAATAAAAATAAAAACGGGCAGCCGGACAGCCCTGCCGGGACGGCGAACCTCGGCCCGGGGAGCCGCGGGCGGCAATGGGCGGCCCCGATGCCGGCTGCGATCCCGGTTGCGATGCCGATCCCGGTGCCGGTGCCGGCCCGGCCGCGGTCCCGCCCGGCGCCGCCGACGTTGCAGAGCGCGGGGCATTGTGGGCGCGGGCCTTAACCCGCTGCGGGCCGGGCGGGACAGACATGCAGCGAAATCCCCAAATATCCACCTTTCTGCGCCCCAGGGAGACCCCCGAGGGTTGTCTCGATCAAGCAGAACCGAAATAAAGCCTTACAGTGACCCTGAGCTCGGCGCGGTTCCAGACTGTACAAACAACACCCCGGGTGCGTCTCTGAGGGAAGGCGGCCCGTAGAGGTGAATTATAGCGAATTATGGGGTTTTTTTGTTCTCAGTTATTTATGAGGGGGGTTTGCAGAGAGGCCACGAGTTGGTCCCAGGCCGGGGGACACCCTGAGGGTCTGGTTGGGACCCCCAGCCCTCGATGGATGATGGGGAAGAGCCGCTCCTCCAGCACCGCGCTGTCCCACCTGGGTGTGACTTGGAGAACCACCATAAAAGAAGGATGTAAAGCCATTAGAGAGTGCCCAAAGGTGGCCGTGGGAATGAGGAAGGGTCTAGGGAAGCTGTACGAGGAGAGGAGGCTGAGGTGGGACCTCACCAGCCTCGCCAACCAAGGGCAACACCAACCTCAGCCCTCTGTGAGCAGCGACGGGACCTGAGCGAGCTTTGGGTTGGGTTTTAGGAGAAGGTTCTTCCCCCAGAGCGTGGCCGGGCACTGAACAGGCTCCCCAAGGATGTGGTCACAGCCCCAAGGCTGCCAGAGCTCCAGGAGCATTTGGACACGGGTGTGATTTTGGGGTCGTCCAGGACTCGGACTCAATGGTCCTTTGTGGTTCTCTTCCAGCGCAGGATGTTCTCTCCAGAGGTCCTCCAAAAAATGAGGGTGGGTTGGATGGAAAGAAGACCTGGAGCCACTTTGTGGTGCCTGGGGACACATGCCAGGTGAGCACGTTTGTGCTATCCTTAATTTCTTTTTAATTAACAGCTGTAGGCACAGCACAGTGATTTAGTATTTACGTACAAATCCCACGGAGACCACATGCTGCTCATTTCAGTGCAACTCCTAAGTCTGGCCTTCCTACTTGATAAGTAGGCTATTATCTTACTATCATCGCACGGGAGATTAACAGGAGCCATTTTCATTACCATTAATGGTGGCTACATACATAACACCCTCACATCAATGAGAAGATAATGGGCCCTTAAGTGTGCGTGTGTAAGGAGGAGAGAGGGAGGGGTATGGAATATGAAGCAAACTGGCCTTAAATAATTTGCTTTTCCAGTTAAGGAGAAAGTGGTCTCTTCTGATAAGCACCATCATTTTCTGGTAAACATGAACCAATGGGCAATGAGGTTCCCATTATACAGACGCTGTATTATAGGGTCTAATGAAAATATTAATCTTAGTTTTTTCACATAATTGGTCGCTAATCCAGTGATTGGTGTTGGCATTTGCTCTGCAGCAGTTCTGGAAGGGTGAATGCGTGTGCTCACAGTGTTCGGTGGCATTTTTCATCTGTTGTGGTGGACTGACGCCTCCTGTGGTCTTTATTTACTAAACTTGCATGTTAATACTCTGGGCAGCCAACCCTTGTAGTGGCAACTTTGTCTTTCTGTGACCAGAATTGCTATAACAAAAGAAGCACAAATAGTGCTTCTGTTTCACTCTTGTGATGGTATTGGAATTTACCATGAGCCAGGAGCGTCCTTCACCCCTGATGTGCAGCGAGCAGCAATGACTCACCTATGGGAGGGCTGGCGGGTAGGACTGTCTGGTATGCAAGAGGACTGAAGGGACACCACAAACATTTGCCTTTCTCAGCAAGCAAAAAAATGCATGCTATTCCCTGGCAAGTCCAGTTTGCCCCATTCGTGGAATTTGGGATGGGTGTATTGCTCTCTCCCCATCTCTGCAATGTGTGACAAATATCTATTCTATGATAATAGATATTGCCAAAAGAAACATTTACAAAGGCTCCATGAGTGCCTTTCCCTACTGGCGTTGTGTTCCCTACTTGTTCCCTTTATCTGTTTATGTACTGTTTCTACCTTGAAACTAAATAACACATATTTTTAGCACAATTGCCATTGTTATAATTGTTATGCCCAATGTCAAGAACATATGAAATGCAATGATAAGGAGCATAAATTGCAGCATAAAATAATACAAGGCAGGGACAGTTTCATTGAGCTGTTTTCCATGTTGAGATTTTGCAGATAGAAATAATTTTACTTGGCTTCAAAAGCACAATCTGCAAACATGTAAAGGGCAGTGTGATTTGAGAGCACAGAAAACAACCACAGCCCAATTCCACAAGGATTTCATGAGCATGTGCATCATAATTGCAGTGAAGAAGACTAATAGCAAGTGGAACCTTACTAAGATAAGCTACCCAGTGTGCAATTTTGCTTGTAAGTTAATGATTTTGTATGATGGCTTTGAAACTTCTTAGGTAAAAAAAAAAATAAAATCTCGGGAACAGAATTTAACCCAAAAAGCGTTCATTTTCATGTCTTCCTCTTTTACAGGTTTACTGAACCCTCCCTAATCCATTAATAAGACTAGAATTTGGCTATTAAATATTGCAGTCCCTGATATAAATGAAGTGGCATTACCACTTGGTTTAAATTACACAAAAATATCTTAAAAATTCTGTTCTAGAATAGCTGACAGCATGAGCTTCAAATATTAAAGGAAAAAGAGATACCACAAACCCCTGTTTTGACTTGTTTACTGATGCCTACACGGGCTGAATACTATATTCTATACTAGCAGCACTTGTCGTGGACTGAGAAGACATGGATTTTTATTGCCTTTTTCCCTCCCAACACATCTGAGATTAGCCACTATATCAGGATGTCACAACACTTAAATTGAGAGGGAACAAAAGGAAATGTAGATACTCTTGTTAGATAAATCTATTTAATAAATCTAAAGAGCGAGGAGAGAGGAATGGACCTGTTTGCATGATAAATGTCACCGTTCGAGTTCTGCATTGTCACCGAATATGACTTATGTAACTGTGTGAATAACATATAATTGTAGGTGTAACTGGGTGAACAATTATAAAACCCCTAACTCAGCCCTTTTAGCACCGTGAGAAATCTCATTAATTGATGGGACTGTGGTAATACCCTTCTCCAGGAGGGTTTTTTGGTACTTCTGAGTGTTGCGTGCTCTGAATAGACCCTGTGAACTGTGAGCAGGTTGTCGCCTGAGCCACCAAACTCTCGGTCTCATTTTCAACATAATGGGCTGGAGAGTTCAAAGTGACTTTAGCGGATGTCTTGTAAATCTTGACAGCAGCTCATTCCTACTAATACTATGTCACATTAAAAAATATTAGAAAAATAATACATGGAGAATTTTCTGCCATGGGATGAAACATCAGTTGCTATTAAATGTTTGCTTTTTTATTGTTTACTATGCTAAATAAATAAGATTTATTTTTATTAATTATAGCATTCAGGGCTATTGATATTCATTGCATTTGGCAGTCACAGAATAGCAACCTTACCCAGCTACAATGAATATTGCCATTAAGTTAGAGAAATGCCACATGGACTTAATAAAACAATCTCTTTGCTCTCATTGTACAAGGGAACATTAATTTTCCCTTCCTTTTCAGCTGAGATACCCTTGTATCAGGGCGTTTCTGATGCATTTCCTCAGACCTTTCCTTGCATTTCCTTAGACCTCATTCCTTAACCTGACACTGACACAAATCTGTAACTCCATCTAATGACCAGCACAGCCCTGCTGGTGGTCAGGCACCAGAAGCCAGAGTTTAGTCCTACAGCTAAGTCATGGAGTCCCGCCTACACCTTGAACTACACACCACAGCCTCTGGCTCTTAAATTAGTGTCCAGCTCTTCAAAGCTCAGACAGGATCAGGACAGTAATCAACCCCCATCCTTCCACTGCATATTTATAAGGAATTCACTTCTGATTTGAGCTCCCCGTGCCGACTCCCCCATGCTGCTGGAAGTGCATTTTAATGTGTGCATTTCTACTACCCATCAGGTTACTAAGACACCCTTTCATTATGTTTTTCCACCTCAGAGCTACAGCTGAAGAAAGGCTTAAGCAGGTAGTTGTATTTGGAGACTCCCATCAGTCCTACCAGTGCACATTTTTTTCGTTTCAAAAATGAAACCCAACTTGGAAAGTTTTCATATGGACAGCAGGAACCTTTATTCTGATATTAAAACAGCAATCAGAAAAGCAAAACCTTTGATTTTAAAAGAGGCTGTTAACTACACACAGTTTTAATTCTTTTTAATGTTGCTCCATGTGTGTCACATCGCAGTTTGTATTCCTGTCAATCAAAGCTGTCAAAGTGGCCAGTTGCTATGGTCCAGGCAGGGTGAAAAAGCCTGGAAATGCTGCTATCTGCCTGTGTCTACTCTGTGGATATTCAGAATGAACTCTGGGAGCCTGGTTCAAGTGGCTTATTTCCAAGGCAATTAAGTCTTTCTAAAGCAAATGTGTGTAAAAAAATGCTCCTTCAGCCTGGTGGCACCTGACACTGCTGACTTCTTAATACGTATTAGCTCTCACTGGCTGGAATTGGGAAGAATATCACTGACAACACGGCAGAAAATAGCTGGGTTTGTGTAGGTATGTGTTGGAATAGCTTCTGACTGCACATTTCATACCTTCCTCAGGGCAGGACTCACACGCTGGCTCCTGACACCCTGCACACCCTGCTGCAGATGTCCTTCAAAAGACATGCTAAAAGAAACTTGTTATTGATTTCCTCTCCATAGTATCACATGTGCCTTGTTAAATTGGCTTGGGGAAGTTTGTAATCATTTCAGAGGAAAAAATGATTCCTAAGCAAATGGGGAAGCAACTTTCCTAAACCACAGTGCCCTAAGCCACTGCCTGAAACTGGAGACTGCTCTCACCACCCTTCAGGCTCTTTTTCTTTTTTTTTTTTTTTTTTTTGTCATATCGTTTGAGAAATGCAACTGTTGCATGGAAACCTTGAATAATCACTTGGTATCGATACCCAGGGAGCTTGGCAGCTGCATTGAATTACTTCTTGGTCACAGTGCCTAGTGCAATTGCGGCTGGAAATGTGGCTGCAATCATGCCAGCTACTCGGATTGCAGGGCTGAGATGCTGGGCTGGCAGCTGCCACCGCCCGCTCCTCCTGCGGGGCTTAACCCTTTGGGCACTCCCTCCTCTCTTTTCAAGCTTCTGCCTGTGAAAGCACCTGTGCCACTTTATCAGGAATGCTGACATAGAATCGTAGAACATCCTGAGCTGGAAGGAACCCACAAGGATCATCAAAGTCCAACTCCTGGCCCTGTACAGGTCAACCTCAAATTCTTACCATGTGCCTGAGAACGTTGAACTCTTTGACTTGACTACAACTTCTTGAGTTCTGGCAGGCTTGGGGCTGTGACCATTGCCCTGCGGAGCCTGTTCGAGGGCCTGACCATCCTCTGGGTGAAGAACCTGTTCCAAATATCCCACCAAAACCTCTCCTGACACAGCTCCATGCTGTTCCCTTGGGCCCTATTGCTGGACATCCCAGAATCACTATGACACTAGTTTGAGCAGCCTTTCCCACAGTAGATGTTATGTGTTCTCAGTCTCCAGGTTGTAAATAAGACAGACGGGGAAATTCAGTGGATTAGGGAGGATCTTCAGTGCTGCTGCTTGGGTGAAGTTGTCTGGGGCACAAGGCATCGCCCTCAGACTAACAAAAATGCTGGCAGCATCCAAGATGTTTCTGTCTTGATGTTTTTTCCTTTATAGTCATGAAGTAATAGAAAGAGTTATTTGAAGGGCTGCTTATGGGTTGTTATGGCAGAATTGTCAAAGCATCTTTGAAAAGCTGTAAAAGTGTGAATTTGAACCTTGACTCCACCATAGCAGTTAATGGGTGCTGATGTGTTTGATCCAGGGGAGGAACGACACCAGTCATGTTTCCTGCCTGCAAGACCTTGATCACGCAAACAAGGCAGCTGTATCAGCTGGCTGTGGACAAATTGTTCACCTTGCTGTTATTCTGACATAGCAGAGAGCTTACTGAATCTGCCTTCCACCTCTCCCACCCTCAACTTGCTCATCAAAGAGTGATGAGAATTTGTTGTGCAGCTCAGCAAGTTAATATTAGAGAATTACAAATGTGAAATGCAGATGATGGTGGGGTAGAAATGCTGAAAAGCCTGATTAGGAGCTGCCTTCCCCCAACATCCAAGACTTCACAGGGATCAGAGAGAAAATGACAGATTTCACACACCAGTTCTGATAAATTTTACAGATCGCCCTGGGCTGCTGGGAACCCATTTCAAAGCATGAAAGTCATTGAGAATTTTTCCTTTCTTGTGCAGTGATGAGAACAATTTTTGAAATGTTGTACTTTGCTGTCACTGGGCTGTTTTTTCTTGGCAATGAATTCACCAGGCTGCAAAAGGAGAAGAGCAGAGTGTGGTTCCTTTGGCCATGGCCTACTGAAGGTGTGTCACTGATCAGTTTGGGCTGATCAGTTTGAGCTTCTCTGCCTTTCAGGTCCCTCTGGAGGGAAAAAGGACATGTCTGGGCTAGTGCCACCTCTCTTGGGTCTTCTACTGTGATAGTCTTGGGTTCAGTTGGCTTCAGTCCCAGAGCAGCTGAGTTCTCTAACAATGCTCTAGTTATTAGCCCAGGTAATGGCAGTTTAAAAAATTATAAGTTTAAAATTAGCAGGTCAAAAGTTCTTGTGCTTTTGGTTGGTTTTTTTTTTTTTGGTTTTTTTTTGTTTTTTTGTTTGTTTGGTTGGTTTTTTTCATAATCTCTCTCTAGATGGTTCGTTACATTTTTCTATGTAAAAAGACTTCTGTAAGACACATGGGACTACCACAGAGTCCAGTTCTTATAGCCAGACCTGGCTGGCCAAGGTGAGAGGAGGAAAACTCAGGTCACCAGCTGGTAGATCCTCTCACTGCATCCAACATTACTCAAGGAGACAGGGCAGAGCCTAGTGTCCTTTCCTAGGAAGATGATTGTCCTAATCCATTTGTATCCATGTACATTTTAAGCATCCCCAGTGTCCTGTGGCAGGAAGCTTCACAGCTCACCCACCTCTTACATGAAGACTTTCCAGTTGATCATTTTCAGTGTGTCCCCAGGAAATCCTGCTGTGCACAGTGCAAAGCCAGCATCACTGAGGCAACTGGCAGTGGGGTTTACTTCTAATTGGGACAGAGAAATAGGATGTGACATGCCACCTTGGGAAGGCAGCTGTCTGCCCTGGCGGAGGGGAGCAGGCTGGCTGATTGGCTCCTAGAGCACTGGGACAGGCACACTTTGCCTTTTGGATGTGGCATGGAAAGGTTGGAGTACTCTGACGTTGCTGCGTTTGATCAGACATCTGTAAAGGCACCATGACCCAGATGACTTTATTAAAATGGAGAGGAGGTGGATGTAAATGAACTGAGTGGAATAATGCACCCCATGGTATCATGGGATGTAAGACCATCTCTACCTTTCAGCAGCTGTGACAATTACAGGGTTTGGGCTGTGAAGAGACATGTCCCCAGCTAATACTTTTAGCCTCTATTGCTCGTCTTGATCTGTCAGAGCAAGGAGGCTGCAGATATGAGAGAACAAGCTTTGTGCTAAGATACTGCTGCTTTGTTTCAAGCTTCTTAACTTTGTTTCTGTATTTCTCATAAAGTAAAGGGACTTCTTGAAGGAATTTCTATGTAATTGGCCAGAAACAATTGATAACAAGGTCCAGTTGTCTAATGTTAATCACCCCTAACAATGCAGCTGGATCCATGCAACAACAAATCCCTTTTTTCAGTCCTCTCGTGATGGCAAGGGATGGAGCTGCCTGTGATTGCCTTGCACTAGGTACACATATCCCTGCTAAGAATCCCTCAGACCCCATCCAGAACCCCTTAATCAAGAGAAAACCTTCTTGACATTCAGACTGGACTCTTGAAGCAACATTTCATCCATCCAAAGCTGTGGGAGAGGTTACACTCCAGGAGCAATTTTTGTTTTCCTTCTTTTTTGCTAAATTAGAGTGGTAGTTGGCTTTATAAATTAAATGTTCAGGGTAGATGTCTGGTCCTGCAGCACTCTTGCAGGAATTCAGATGATTAGGACTTCACCAATTTTTAGGAGATGCTGGCAGCTGCTGTGGCCATGCCAAGTGCCACTGCATAATGGCACATGGGGGATCGCTGGTCAGATACTGCCCATCAGGGATGGCTGCTTTATCCCATAATGCCTTGTTAATCCACCTGATAATTAAATAAAACTAATTATGATCTAAGTTCTACATGCTGCATTCACTGAGGTCCAAATTCAGCTAAGTTAATTTGTGATCTAATGGAAATCAAGGATTTGCTGGTGGTCTGCAGGAGACTTTTTAATCGGCCTGTAAAAGGGTAACCAAAAAACCAAATCTCAGTGCACTTCCACTGGTTCCATAATCAAAGGAGGTGGGAGACCACAGTAGAAGCAAGTGTCCAAATTTTAACATGTGAAAAGCTGAAAACCCACTGAAAACCCACTGAAACCAGTGAAGCTGCTCGGATGCTTAAAGGTGCATCCCCTTTGGGTCCAGGCTTCCTGCTACATCAGCACAGATAAGAAATCATACGAATAAAGATTATAAGATCAGGCTCTGAGAGTTTTAAGTTTCTCTTTGAAATACAGCTTGTGTTATTCCTGTGGTTTCACCCCTCTTAAAAATCTAAGGACACTCAGTGTGTTTTCCTTCAGATGCATGTGGAGTCTCAGCTGACACATAGATGCTTTCTGCATAGCTTATTAAGATAAAAGTGCCGGTGGAAAAAATCCTGTTTAAGTCAAACTTAGCATTGCAGCAGCAATACCTTTTGCTGTTTCACACCATGTCTCCTTTGCAGTACAACTGAGCTGGAAAATCACAATGCCTACGGGAGGTTTTTAGAAGCACGAGGCTGAGCAAGAGATGCAGAAAGACCTTAAGAACTGGCACAAAGGCCAGGTACTAACCTGCACAGCTGTATCCCAGCCTTTCTCATGCTGTTCCCAGCAGTTTCCAGAGCATATAACAAAACCAGCCTAACCCCAGGCTGCTTTTGGCTGACTTGAGCTCCTGTTTTCATTCTGATGTCAGGTTGACTGACCCTACAGTGCCAAGTGAGACCTCCCTGTGCAGTTTGTAAGGAATGTTTTATCTTCATTCATTAAAAAATAAATGGATGTTTGTTCCATTGCCTTTTCCATCCAAACCCCACCTTCCCAGGAATACAAATGCCAAAGCTTCTTCAGTCTACAGTTTTCTGGGTGAAATAAATGTTTCTTCTCTGGGTGTTTTCCTTTCACCTATAATAAAATGTGTTCTATTGCATCTGACTGCATTAATTGATGCCTTGGTTATGCACAGTGCACAGGCCACATAATCAATATATTTTACCATTTAAAACCAGTAGGATTTGTGATCAATTCAGAGTCTGTCTTCTAATCTCAGGTATTCAGAGTATGTTTGTTTGTTTGTTCTGTTTCTCCCTGTGGCTGATGTGAATAACAATAATGTTGTTAATACAAGGTTTTAAACATTCCTAGCACTTTGAGGACTAATCCTCCTTCCTTAGGATATAGTCAGGCAATGTTCTTCCTGAGTAATATGGTAAAGCTTTTATGATTTCAGCTGCCATCTCCTTCTCACCCCACTGCAATAAGCAGTGGGCCGTGCTTACTTAAAAGGAAAGTGAAGCTGGTCACTGATGGTGGGAAGTCACACCCTGATTTGGTGGCAGAAACGAAATCCTGACTGCTTCAGAGGAACAGCCAGAGGTGACAGAACAAATTGTCATGCAGACATTGGAGGCACCGGAGATTGCAAAGACACCACCCAGTCATGAGATGAGGCTCTCCTAAAGCTTCTTATCCTGTTGTGTTGAGCTTAGCAACAAGTCTGTCCCAATCACAATGTGTGGTGTGTGACCTGCTCCTCGGGCCAGCCAGGAATCTGTGTGGCAGGGAGGGCTGGCATGATCCATGTCTTCTGGATCCTGCTTCTCCTTCAGGAGGGGAGACAATGGGAAGGACTCAGGCGTGTGGTGGTTGTGTGATTGTGGATGTGCTCTACTGTTTCCAATTAGACTGATTTGCTTTCCTGGAGATGCAGGGTACAGCGGCTGGTGCATAGATGAGGCTGAGGCAGAAGCTCTTAGAAGTGGAGAGATGCTCTCCTGCTACTTGTGAGTTGGGATTCATTCCCAAGCTCGGTGTATACTTTAAAAGCATTTTGAAGAATTCCCTGTCTTATCCCCCTTTCTAAGTTTGTCTTCCACGTGCACTCTCGCTGACTAATTTCATGGGAAGAACCGTTGTATTTTAGGTTAATTCTGGTCATCATGTTCAGGGTGAACACGCCACCACCTGCGCGGGGAGGAAGGTCATGTGCAGATGTAGAAAGAGGAGAGGAGCTCTATAGAGCGTGTATCCTGCGCACACACCTTCCGTGGCCAGCGCAGCGGACCGGCCGGAGGGAAAACGAGGGGCTGTCCTGTGCGGGGAACAGGAGCTGCTCCCGCCTCCCGGGGGAGGGACGGGGACGGGGACAGGGACAGGCTCGGGGCCGGGGCCGGAGCATCCCAGCGCGCCTGCGGGGGCGCGGGGGGCGCATCCCGGCGGCGGCGGCAGCGCCCGCCCCGCCAGCCCGCCCAGCCTGCGGGACGGCAGCGCCGCCGGAGCGTTGCCCTTTTAAGCTGTGGCCCCACTCGCCTCCACCCCGGCTCCCGGAGGGGCTCCGGCAGCCGACACCGACCGACCGACAGAGCGGCAGAGCGACAGACAGACCTCCGTGCCCGCCTGGGCTGCGCCCCGGGCAGCGGAGAGCGCCAGGGCGGCTGCGGGGCTGCCCCTGCCCTGCCCCCGCGCTCGGGG
>VWZG01009478.1:871795-911120 GCA_013396735.1 Grallaria varia
GCACCCTCATCTTCCTCTGCACTTTGCAGCTGGTGAGTGGGGGCGCTCGGGGTTGGAGGGGTCGCGGCGGAGAAGGAAGGGATCGGCTCCTCGGGACGGAGCCGCGAACAAAAGCCCCGTGCAGCGCCCCGGTGCTGCCCCGGGCAGGGCTGCGCTCCCCCCGCAACTTCGGAGGGATGTCGGGGGCGCTCCGGGGGCGCTTTGCTGCTCCGGGGTGGTTCACTGGTGCCTAAAACTCTAAAAGAAAAAAAAAAAAAAAGAGAGAAAAAGAAAAAAAAAAAGAGTAGTTTTCAATTATTAAGTTTGTGGTTTTAACAAACAACTGGAAAAAAAAAAAAAAGTCACTCTGTGAAAGGAGTCCCGGCGGCTCGGTGGCGATGTTGCAAACCAAAGCAAACTTCATACGTGCCAAAATCCACCGGTACCTTCAGCCTCTTTCGTGTCCAGCCACAAGAAAAGATGCACCCGTATCCCACCCTGGTGGGGTTTGTGCTGACTTGGGAGAAATTATTTCAAACCTCCCCAGGATGAAGTGCTTGGATAAAATGTGTTTATTAATGTGGTTATTAATATACGTGTATTTTTGTATATTAACAAACTTCCCGGTGTGCAGAGAGTGCGGTCCCTGGTGGGCACGGGTCGGTCCCTGGTGGGCACGGGTCGGTCCCTGGTGGGCACGGGTCCATCCCTGGTGGGCACAGGTTCCTGCTCCTCATGACATCTGCATAGATGATAAACAAAGGTCTGGTTGTTCCCTGAGTGTCTGCTCGTCCAGCCTGAATCTGGAGGGTCCCCTTCTTGTCAATAGCTAATGGGCTCCAGGGCTGCTCCAGCCTTAAAAAGGAAATGACAGCAGCTAGGTATTTAATTTCATTTAATTCTGCCAGATTTGTTTTATTTTGGAACGTTAGCAGCGTGCAGGAAAGGGCAGATTTCCTGTGAAGTTCTGTTGAATAGTTTGCTGCTGCCAAGGGGTGAGCCTGGTTAAAACTCTTTGTTTTGGAGTTGGGTGCTTTGACAGCACAGTGTTTTCTGCACAGCAACGCAGAGTGGGCACTGGGCTGAAGGTGGGACAGGAAAACTGGGAACCTGCTAGTTTTGGAATGATCACAATTAGCCTGAAATTGAAGGGGAAGAGGGTGAGAGTGCACCCCAGTGAACTTTGACTCACACGATCAGAAGATGCGGTGGAAGATTTGACTCGTAGTTAAACAAAATGCAGAATAGAACTGGCGGGATTTTCTTGCACAAAGCGTCTTGCTCAGCATATTTATGAGCTAGTTGAATGGCTGGGGAGTGTATTTAATCTCCTGGATTATTTCTTTTGATTTTTCACCCGTGATCACTGAAGAAAGAAGCTGTACCCTGTATTACATTAGCAATTGGCATCTCAACACTCACTGTCTCTTAAACCCATCACTATGTCATCCTGCTTTAAGGCACTCATACACATTGGGAAAAGAAAAGAGAAAGAGAAAAAGCCGTGAGCTACTGGTGCTGTTCTGATTTCTGACAAGCGTGGGAGTTTTCTTGTATCCAAGATACAGGGACAAAGAACCCCCAGCATTTTATTTTCCTTAAGACCCTCCTCCTTGAAGAAAAGAATCAGTTTGGCTCATTCTTAAGCAAGTTTGGATGCCTCAGCCCTAGCGATTTCTCATGGCACTTGCTGGGTGAATTGGTAGAGCTGGAAAAATGTGAACTATGGTGAGGGAATTTCTGGAGCTGTGCTCTGGTGGGGGTGAGGTCAGGAGATCCTGGCCAGTTCCCAGCAAGTGCTTGGGTGAGGGCGAGATCCAGTGCGGTGCTTTTCTATTTACTTTATTATTTTATTAAGCAAACTTTGTCTGAAAATCATCATCACATCACTTCCACATCCGTGCAGCCAAGTGACATGCGGGACTCACTGCTGCTCGGGGCGGGCTCTGCTGAGACAAAACACTGAAGTGATCAGGCCAAGATCATCAATAAATTATAATGACATGAACTTCCCTTATTCCTCTCATGTCTCTGCTTGGGTTCATTTGATACTTCGAACCCTTTCCAGTCTTCCCTGTTTGTTGCTAAGCTCCGTGTCTCCCACTGCTGAAGGCTCAGAGGTGAAATCCTGGCTCTTCTGTGGACTTTTTGCCTCTGACTTAAATAGGGAGAGGATTTCAGTGCTGGGGTCTCCCACTTCAGTTCTGCAGCACACCTCTGAGTTCCATTGCATGTTCTCATATCTTTTCCTCACAACTTCTCTGAGGCTTTTTATAATTGCTGAATGGAAACACGGAACAACCCCTCCAAAAGCTCAGATTAGAGTCTTGAGTTGCAATTCTTCATAGAGATTGTTTTATTATTAGCTGCAAGTAGTTGAGGGAGTGTGTGGGGAAGTGTTTGCACACTGCAGTCTAAATGTTTCCCTGGGAAAAAAAAAATGGCAGAAAACAAACAAATTCATCATTGCAGTGTGTGTTCCCAAAGAAAAAGTTTGTGATCCAGCCAGAGAGCAGAACAACGTGTGAATTCAAGTTGCTGCTACACAATGAGAATACCAACGAGATCCTCAGTCCCCCACGGGCTGAGCCTCGTGGCGCGGAGAGAGGAGGCGAGCGGAGAGAGGAGGAGAGCGTGTGCGTCTGTCTGAAGAAAATCAGGGCTGACTCCCCAGCGGTTTGCTAATCAAGGGGGGAGGGAAGGCTGGAGTTTGAATAAATAATCTGCCATGTTCCAATTTTAGATGATTGTTTCCTTCAAGTGTCCACGTTAGGCTCGTGCTTTGGCGATCGGTGCTGCAGGAAAACTGCAAGAAGGTTCTGGCTCTCCCTCGTGCTGCTCCTGATGTGTATTGCTGTCCCCAATCCTTCCCTTTTTCCCAATCCAGCCCTACCTCCTACAGAAGTTTGGGTGAAAGTTGGCCCAGGTCAGGGCCACCCTGGAAATGGGATTATCCTCAGCTGTGGATAGCATGGAGTCAGCAAGGTGATGGGCTGTTTTCCTGGAGTTTGTGAATCCCAAAGGAGTTGTAACATCCCCATTCTCACTTTGCCTGAATATTTCTGCCATCCAGGTGCTGGTGTTAGCTACAGCAGGTCACCAGCCATTTCTCATCCTTCCCAGCCTTTGGGCAGATGCATATCAAGAGCAAAGCTTAAATGAGCCATAGGCCTCCCCAGGAAAAAATCCTGACTCTCTCAGGGAGCCTCTGTGGTGGGTTAAGAAATGTCCCTTGTAGAAATTAAGGTTGAAAAAGGTTTGCCAAGGGCAGGATTTCCGAACCTGAGTGGTGTGACAGACTGTCGCACTCAGCAGGACTGTGGACGGAGTGGGTCGTGGTGAGAAGCCACAAACCAGGGCAGGGAGATATTAAATAATCATTGATTTGCTTCTTTCCTCTCTGGCAGCGTGAGATTGCACCCAAATAGTGTATTTTCTGGAGCAGTAAGTGATTGTGCACCGGAGGCACCATGTGAATTTATTTCCACTGAGCATGGAAAAATGCCCTCCCTCGCCATGTCCTGTCTCAATAAATCAAACAACTGTAGTTTCTTTACATTCTGTCCATGGATTGAGAGCTCAGATGCCAAGCAAAGCCTGGAGACAATTTTACAGATACATTATAAATCCCCCTAGAATAACAGCTTCTAATGGAAAAAGTGACTAATACTTCAAATGAGCACAGAACAAGGCGCCCTGGGACGGGACTGCACATTGAGACTAACCAAAAGTAACTATATACCTTTATTTATTTATTTTCTCATGTTCTCTTTCTGCCTCGCTCCTTTCTCGGTGGTTCCTTTTTAATCTCTTAGAGAAAGGGGGGGGACCAGTTCTGGAAGCTATTTGAAACTAGCACAGATCCTTCTCTAGCTACCTTCTTGTAGTTAAAGTGATTGTGTGGGTCTGATCAAGACATAAAGGATGCAGAGCACGTGGGGGTGAGGGCAGAAGGAAGGATCTTGGCAAAACCAGCATGAGTTAAAATAGGTGGCTAGTTAAAATGGGTGGAATAGAGAGATGTTTGTGACAAAAGCATGTAATGATAGGACAAGAGGGAATGGCTTTAATTTGAGAGTAGGTTTATTGGATACTGGTAAGAAATTCTTCTCTGTGAGCCTGGTGAGGCCCTGGCACAGATTGCCCAGAGAAGCTGTGGCTGCCCCATCCCTGGAAGTGTCCAAGGCCAGGCTGGACAGGACTGGAGCAACCTGGTCTGGTGGAAGGTGTCCCTGTTCATGGCAGAGGGTGGAACGGAATGGGCTTTAAGGTCCCTTCCGACCCAAACCATTCTCTGGTTCTGTGACTCAACTGATCAGCACACGTGGGCTGCAAGAGGGAGGGTGGCAGAGCATCTTCCTCCCCAAGTGAGGAGTGAGCAGGACTGTGCTGTCTGGGGGCTGTGGTGTCTTGCTTGGTTTGGCTTGACTCTCTCCTCTCCACCCCAGGGTTGTTTTGAACCTAAGGCTGGCTGAGGAGAGCAGGGCCTGTCTGTCCCCTCCTCTGCAGCTGCCCCTGGAGCTGGGGCAGACTCTGCCTCTCCGGAGGGAGCTGTGAGCCCGCACAGCTGCGGTCTGGCTGAGCACAAAGCCTTGGAGGGAAGAGCAGGTGCAGGGGGAAGCACAGCATCCCTGTGCTCATCACACTGCTCGAGACCCCTCCAAAATTACCTTGTGCTCTCCCCAGCTGTTTATCTTCTCCAGGGTTTGTGCTTAAATTATAATCCCTCTAGGGAAGGGGCTATCTTTCATGGATACACACACAGCACCCAGCACTGGGATGGCTCAAACCTTTCCTGAAGTCCTTGAACAATACTCCAGGCTAAATAATAACGTAAGTCTGAAGACTACGTTTGACAGATGCTGTCTTCTCCGTGTCTGTTCCAGACAAAGGAAAATTAAAGCAGTGCCAATAATAGAGCTCGTCAGCGTTTTCCACTGAAGCTGACTTTCAGTAGAAACCTGGGGATTTGACTAAATGAATATTTTCATGAGAAGTATCTGCTTTCCATAGACAATCCTGAGTTTTTCTCCCAAGTTTTGGCCAGAATATTTTGGCAAAAAATCAAAAATGTGCTGGCAAGTGTTTGCTCTGCTGGCAAACATTTTTAATTTTAGAGTGGTGGAGATTTTCTTACAAAAAGATGAATTTTTGCCTGAGATTTTTCTTTTTTTCCACCTTTTTCCTGAGCAGCTGGAGTCAGTACACAGCAGCCCAAGGGAGGAGCAGCCTGGGGTCTGTGTTTCAGACATGTTTCGACTGTGCCCCATTGCAGATCCCCTGGCTTCCCACATCCGCGCTTCCCATCGCGGTGGTGCAGATTGCAGATGACTCACAGGAACTGTCCTCTAACCAAACCCATTCAGAACAGGAATGAAATTTGGCCAAAGCCAAGCCAAAAAGCAGCTGAGGGCAGGGTGGTGTTGAAGTCAACCCTCCTTGGAGAACTGGGGCTTTTATTTGGACTGACACAGGATGTTTGTTGACCGCTCTCTGATTTCTCCCAGCCACTCTCGGCTCCTTTGTTTTCCCCTTTTTCCTCTCTGCAAGCACCAGGGCCATACAAGAAGAAAAGGAACTGGTTTTCCCCGATGGGGACCCTCTCCCCCTGGCTGGTGTGGGGTTAAGGGAGCTGACGTTGCTCCATTGTGTGCTAATAATATATGGGAGCTCAGATCATTTTGGCTGGGGTGCAAAATGGAGCTCTTCCAAGAATCTGCACCGGGGCCCAAAAATATGAACTCTTGGAGAACAAAGTGGATAACAAAGGCCAGATTGTGATCACTTTTCCTCCAGGAAAACCCTGGACTAGCCCATTGCTTTTTGAGCACTTACAGAAATGCATATGATCTAGTGAGCAGCAAGCGCTCCAGCCATAGCATTCCCTTTCCCACTTACCGGACGCTGGGTCTGAGGTCAGTAGAACCGAACTTTTCTTTCTCATTAACAAAAACACCAAAACCAGGGATAATTTGTGATTTAATGTCCTTATGCCTGTGGGGTTCATTTTGTCCCTTCTTCTCCTGGGCTGCAGTAGATGTGATGAGCACCCACAACTCGCACAGGTTGTGTCTCTGTGTTTGAGTTTTGTAGAAGGAGAGTTTTCAACCAAGTGGAAACTTTTGTCTCAAAAGCAGAACAGCGTTCTTCTGTTCCCCATGTGCAGAACACAAGGAAGGGAAAAATTACATTTCTGGATGACAAAAGTAGAAAATACTCTGGCATTTGGCAATGTTTGTTGAAAATGATGGGAGTGTTTATTGTGCCAAACCCCAAATATTGTGGACTTTCACAGAAGCTTGAAAACACTTCTGAAAACAGTTGAAAAGTCTCCCTAAAATGAAGTTGGTTTGTTGTTGTTTTTTTCATTGGAGTTGTGCACACTCGATGTTCTTGTCTTCCAGACATCTCTGACATCATGATGTCTCCCCCAAAGCCAGCTCATGGTGAGGTTTAAGGGGAGAAGTCCTCAGAAAGAAAGCACAGGTTTGGGTGTTGCTGCAGGGTGGTGCTGTGTTGTGGTGACTCATCTGCTCCTGGGCCAGTGGCTTTGAGTATTTTTGTTGTACAAGGAAACCCAGTGAATAAATGCCCTGTGGAGATGTGAATCTGAGATATTTCATAATTGTTCCAGAGTCATAATATTACCTTAAAGTTCATGAGATTTCAGAATAGTAATAAACAACTTCTGCTTCTCTTCTTTATTGATAAGTATCAGAATCTTATATAATTTTCTTGCCAGGGATAAGAGAAGGGATGGCAAGAGTAAGGATTAATAGCATTAAAAAGTAGTAGTAAAGTAATGATAGGAAACTGAACTGATTGGAATATCTGGCAGAAATCTTTGAGATGGTGTTTCAGCAGAAGTGCTGCTTCTCACCAGCAGGTTGGGACTGTGTCTCACCTTGAACACAGAAAAGTCAATGCTGGTGTGGCTCTGGCTCCTCCTGGCTTAGCCATGCCTTGGGCTCACATCTGAGAGTCTTTGTGAAGAACAGAAGTTTTATTTAGCTCTGTGTTCTGAGGCTTCACAGTCTGGAGAAGAGCGAGCAGCAGTTTTCTGCTGGGGCAAGATCAATATCTCCTCCCTTGACTTTGCTGTAGCTCATTAACATCAACTGTCTTTTCCAAAGGATGCTTTTTGGTCTATTTTTCCACAAGGACTTAATTGCCACTTTCCTGGTGTCTGTGGCTCATTCTCAGCACAGCTGCTTCTGTGTCAGGACGTTAGACACAAATACGGTGTTTATCAGGGAAACTCACGTCCCAGATTTTCTCTCAAAGGTGAGGATTCATGGAAATGAGGAGAGCAGCTTTTCTGATCCCCTTTCCCCCATCATCCTGGGTGTCATTTGGGCCAATCTAGGTTTAGTAATTGAGATGTCAGATTCCCTGACACCTCTCAGCTGAAAGGATGATGGTGTGGAAGCGATGACCTCCGCTGCCATCTGCCTGGGCATAATGAAAATATACTGTGGGAATCGAGACAACAGCTTGTCTTCATCCCCTGCTCGAGGAAGGCAGACATCAGGAGTTGCTGTGCCAGCTTCCTTTGCCACCTTTCAGTGACTGGCCAGCCCTGCAGGCAGCTTCCCACCTGCTCCCTGAGCTCTCTCAGACCAGGAAAATACCTGCTTGCTTCCCTCTCTTATTTCTTTAGCTACACTTTTTTTTTCCTCCAGTGCTCAAAACTCAAGAAAACTGGGATCATCGTCATATTTTTTCTGCATCAATGGAGCAGGATGTCCACCCTGGCCCTGACATTCAGAAATGTGGGAGCACAAGTTGCCCTCCCTGTTTCAGCTTCAGACCATCTCACTGCGCAGTGATGGGTCAGGGCTGAGTGTGTGTGTTGTGACCAGCCTTCATGCCCTTTCTGCACTTTGGGGCACCCCCTTAAGCAGACTTGCTCCCCAGTTTGCCGCCCTCAGAGCAGACAAGAACACAGCTGAGGGTCCCACTGATGAGGTCCCTGGAGATGGAATGCTTGGAGCATCCTCCTCCCAGCTCTCTCCACCTCGCACCCTGCAGAGCTGCCCATGAGCTCAGTCTCCAGGTCTAGGAGAACAATGCTCTGTGACACGATCTATTTCCTCTGCACAGTTCTCCAAGTCTCTTTCCATGTCATTGTGCCATCCCTGAGTGACCTGGGACATCGCTGACCTGAGGTCAGAATGCTGTAGGACATGCTTTGTCAGTGAGCACTTGGGCAATCAGACACCTCGTCAAAGAAAGAAAAAGAATTGAACAGTTCTGAGGATATTTGGGCTTCACTTACACTGAAGTCCAAAATACACTAAATAAAAAATGAATCCAGGTGCTCAGATGAATACACAGCAAATATACAAAGCCTCCTGTGACATCTCTCTGGGGAGCAAGGACCTGTCTTGTGTCTGTGGTGACCCTGACAACAGTTTTGGACCCATTAAAGCAGTTGGTGGTGATTTATGTTTTACAAAAACTGTTCTCTGGGGATAGTTCATCTGTGAGGATCATCTGAACAGGGAAGGTGAGATGGAGGACACTGAAGAAGGGGATGGAGCATTTTACTATCCACACACAGCTTATAAAATATTGAGTGTAGCCTTGCATAGAGTGCTCTGTGTAGTGTGGTTATCCGTCATGGATTAACAGCCTCACCCCAATTAACAGTTTGTCACTGTCCATCTTCAGCTCCACGTGAAAATTACCTCTGTAGTAACCAGCGCTCAATCTCAGTACCAGCGTGGTTGAACTACGTGGAGCTCAGGAGAAATCTAAATCCTGGACCTGCTGAGGTTTGTTCATATTTAGGAGGTTTGGACATTATTCTACAGTAATACAATAAGAACATTGCCCTGCACATTTGAAATGGCTTCAAGCTGGGAGTATATTGGGTTCTGCTCTAAAGTCTAAAAGCAAAACTTCTTCCCTACTTGAAGCTCAGCAGATGGATGGTCTTTTTGTGGAGGGAATGTGGTAGGGTCTTTGGTTCTTATTATTGCTATGGTCCAAATACTCAGGAATTCGTAACTCCATGCTGGGGGACTTGGAAGCATCCTTTCCTCTTTTCAGAGGTGCTGGACCCTTGATACTCCATTAAGATGGAAATAACCCCACTTTGATGGAGCACCACACCCAAATGCTCCAAGAACCAGTGCATGCTCACTGGCACTTAAAAAAGACTTTTCTGCTTCCCTAAGAAGGAATTACTGAGTGAAGCAGGATGTAGAAAAACCTCCTCTTGAACCAAGGACCCACCGGAGCAGGACAAGAAAGAGCTGTCCTGGCCTGGCTGGTTTGGACCTTCATTTAGAGACCCTGAAAACAGAATAGACCACAGGTATGTGCTTCCCAGCCCACAGGTTCACAAAGATAACATCTAGGCCCATGGACTGATTAATCTTGTGGAGGATGAGCAAGATCTGAGTCCCAGAAACTCCCCAGAACCCAAACCACCTTTGAGGTTCTGGGCCAAACACCTCCTGTTCAGCTGCAGTGCAGAGAAACTCCTCCCGCAGCTCTTCCCTGGAGGATGGCAAAGAGAACATCCGGATCTGTGGTTTGAAGACTGTGCATTCAGATAACTTGCATGAATATGTGAACCACTGGCTACTTTGCCAAATCAGACCCAGCTCCTAACTCCTCATGGCTACTGGCAATCCGTTAGCAGCAGGTTTCCACGTGGGAGATGGGGATGGGCTCTGGCAGGCGGCTGGCGTCCCTGGCTCCGGAGACAGCACGCTTCCCGCGATATCATTGTGGGAAAGGCAATACACCTGCTTAGATTGTATATGTATGGAATTAGGGGAGAAATCTGATTATCCTAATTACTCAGAAATGCTAAATATGTGCAGAATACCGTTTGGCTAATTAGCCTGGGAGATTGCTGGCTGTTCAGCGGGGAGTAGAGCGGGTGTTGGGAAGAGTGTGATGGGAGTTCACAGGCTGTTATGTGCCCTTTGCTGTCTGAGCATGTGGAGAGAGGGGAGCATGAGCGCTTGGAGATGTGATTGCCAGCCTTAAAACAAATTAAAAAGCTGGGAAAGGGCAATTCTTTTTCAAATGTCTGACACTTTTTAGGATTCTGGGTCTTCAAATTTCCATCTCATTATTTTGAGCAGAGGCATCCAAGGGAAGGAGAGGTCTGCCTCTCTGCAAACAGCTGGTGAGACCCCCTGCACAGCACCTTCTCAGAGGGATCTGTTCTGCTCCTTACACTGCCTTGTGCTGACACAGGCAGAGTCTCAAAAGCTCTTGAAGCCTGAGGAGACCATGATGTAGCTGGTTCGGTGATTGGTGCTGCTTCGTTTTCATTTAATAGGCTGATTTGTGCCACAGAAGAGGTATTCTGGCCCAAAATCTAACCTGCTCTTCCCAGAGGTACAGAGGAAGTCAGGCAGATGCTAAGGAGGATGGAGTGTGGTTTGTGCTGAGTACGTCTCAAGTTATTACTCTCCAGATGTCTAGATCCAGAGAGCCAGGCCGATTTCTCCAGATCCATGCTGGACATAAATCCACTGAGCAAATCCTGGTGCTGTTTGGGAGGGGTTCAGGGAGGCTGGGACAGAGCGAGGGTGTGCACAGCCCAGTGTCTCCTTGGGTCCTTCAGTTTGCACAGCTCTGCCATCAGACCAGAGCCAAACCGCAAGTTTTCTGGATACAGTCAGTGCCCAAAGCACACTTTCATCCATTGCTCCTTGTGGCTAGGCTTCCTTGTGCCTTCAAATAACCCTGCATGGCTTTTATTCCTGACCTAGACAGAGACTAGTGTCTACCTCAAGCTTTCCTGGGAAGGTTAACCTTCCTGCTCCTGTGAGCTCAGGAACAGCCCTGCTGTCGGTTCAACACAACATTAGCTGGGCAGTTAGCTGGGAGAAGCTACAAAGCATTTGGGCTTCCAGTGCTGCCACTGAAACAGCTTAAAGCTGAGTTGTGTGACAGCGTGAAAGAACAGATAGCGTGATATAAAAACTCTGCCATGGCTTCAGACAATAAAGACTGTGTCTCCCTTCTGATGAATAATGGCTCTTTGTTTTATTCCTTAGATGACAGGGCTCTTAGAACTGCTGAGAACTATCCAAGTGCTAAATATATGGCTGTGTAATAAAGGCTCTGCAATCTATGAACTGGGACTGAATGGATACTTGAGTGAATCATTTAAAGTACGATGAATTTCTGAAGCAGCTCATAGTGACAGGAGGTGGAGGGGCAGTAAACCCCTTCACAGATCACTCAGCCAAAGGATGTTTTCCTTGCATGAGACGTATCCCAGGTTTCATGGCTGCCAAGTTTTCCTTGTGGAGACTCCCTTGGCCATGTAAAGTTTCTTGCTCACAGTTGGAACGTTAGCCTCCAAACAAATGTCAATCTGCATTTCAGGTGGAGCTCCAGGGTTTGGTGGTGAGACACTGTGAATTTTTTTAGCAGAAATTGTGGAAACTCTATCCTGGAAGACTCAAAAGAATGGAGCAGTAAACCCCATGTTCTTCTGTAAGCCGGGGCTGAGAGCTCAGTGGGGTTTTGCTGGACCCCATCAGAAACAGGAATGGAGCCTGCTACAATAAGGAGGAAAATGCTGCTTCTTCCTGCAGCAGTGAGGTGATGCACAGATACTGTTTTCGCTGTCTGGAGTCACCTCGGAGTCTTGCCTGATCAAACTTCCTTGAAATTACTTAATGTAATGGCAAGGATTTGTATTTCCATAATGTGGATTAGCACTTTTCTATTTTAGCTAATCCTTGCAGTCAGACCCACAAGGAAGGAGATCAAAAGACTTGAAAAAAACCTGGTCAGAAAGTTTGGAATAGGAACAAACCAAAGCTGCCCGTCGTTCCAGGGATGAGAAATCATCTCACACCTCCAAGGGGTGATAGCAGTAAAGAGGCAGTGTTGTGTGCATGAAGCTGTGGGGACATAAGCCACTAGAGAGCAAGCTTTTGTCTCCTTCCGTGCTGGAGGAGATGCAGGAATCTGAGTTCCCAGTGGGTGAGCTGCTCCCTATGGGTCGGGGTTCAGTCCCTGCAGGGTCACCAAACTCTTGCCCTGGGAAGGCACAAGCGCCAAAGATTTGCTGCGAGTGAACTTTGTTCTCCAGAGCTGCCAAAGTGGCACCTATTGACCAGCCTCTCTTTTAAAAGGGGGAGATGGAAAAGAGAAATTCAGCTTTGCTGTTGAATAAACCATGAGCCATTGAGGGGCTGCGAGTCAGCAGGGGAGGGGCAGGGGCAGCGCAGAAATAAGGGGACACAAATGTCATGTGAAAAATGAAGCGCAGGAGGGGCCTGGCCATTGTGTGACACTCCTGGAAACTTACTTGGAGAGTTGGTTGGTGGGAGGCCAAAAGATGTATACAATGAAAGGGAGACACTCAACTGGACTGAAACTGCAAACAAATTGGGTAGCACAACAGAGGAGATAAATTATGCTCATAAAATAAACAATGGCTGAGTGATGCTGGATAAACAGTTACATATAATAACACCACTGTTTGTCCCAGCCACCCTAATTGGGAGGCTGGGCAGCTTCCGATGAAAACTCTGCATTGCACATTTTCCCCTTCTAATGAGGAAGATTTTCCCTCCCCCCCTGGAAGGCTTCCCCCAGTCCCATTTAGCCGGAGACTGAAAGGCCTGGTTTCATTCCACTTTCCCACAGCAAACTCATCCTGGCAGGAGCTGCATTAAGGAGGACAAGTAGAAAATGATAATAAATTGAGGACTTGCTCTTATTTCACCTTGTGACAAATCTATCCAGTGGGTGACTCAGGGAGGGTGATAAGAGCATGGACTGGGCTGCTGTTTTCCTTTTGGTGCTTGGTCATGTGGAAAATAACCCCATTCTAACCCTCACTCAAAAGGGCTTTCCTTTAAAAATAATGCTTTTTAAAAGGCACTGAATCCTTTCTTACCCTGCTGGAGCGCCAGAAGCTCGCCTCCATCAAAGTCAACGTCATGGGTCTCATTTCATCATCTACTTGGACTGTAGAGCAAAACCAAAGGTTTTTGCACCAAAAGTGAGATGGTCAATGCCATCAGTATGGGTGGGAGAACTTGTTAAACCTTAGCATTTTTTAAGCATGATTCTGTATTGCTGATAAGTCCCCAATGAGAATCTCTGGTTTCACCGAACTCCTCTCAAGTACAGCAGAAAACACAGGGGTGCCAGGGGATGGTGAGCATGAGAAAACGACGGGCTTAGTGACTGTGAGTCCCAAATTCTCCCCCCAGTGCCCCGATTTCCTGCACTCAGACTAGTTTGTAGCCGAGCTGTGCTCTTACCTTCCAGGGACTACCCAGAGCAGTTCCCGAGCTATTTTGTCGCCCCGTGAAAGAGAGAGGTTGATCTTCAGCCTCAAGTTGTGTCTAAGCTTTTGGCCACCTCCACCCCTAGATATTCACTTGATCGATCTGTTTGAGCACTTTGTGTGTCTCTGTTTTCTTGCTTTCGTTGACTTAAGGAAAGATAGAGCTGGCTTTCTGCTCTGCAGCCTTTGGGGAGGTTGGAGCTGAGGAAGAAGCCCGAGAGGTGGTCAGCCTTCCTCACCCCTGCAAGCAGCAGGGACTGCACTGCTGGGGCTGTGCCGAGCTTGCTGGTGACTCCTGAGATGTGGGTGACAGCTCAGAAATCATCTTTGATCATATAAAATTGATTTTGCCTCCTAAAATGGCTGGAAGACTGGAATATCCCTAGCTTACGTGTCTTGAGGGATACAAGGGAAGCCAGTTTTTTTCACCTGTAATTACGGAGGTAATTATTCAATTACTTAAGTAGGACTGATTTTCTGCCAGAGAAGCAATCAGAAGATGAAAATCAATAGTGATTGATTTATTTTCTACCCACTTCATAGAGCAACTTTGTTTGTGGGGATTGTGGTTATTGAAAAATTCCTGCAATGGCCCAAAAGCTTCCGACAGACCCTGTTTTGAACAAAATAGTTGTTTTCCTGTTTGTTCCAATTTAAAACTTCTCCTGTCAAAAACATTTCACTGGAACCAGAAGCTGAACTGCTAACTGTTTTTCTTGTCCAAAATACTATTTTCTTCATGGTTCTTTTTCACTTCATGCTCTGATGACAGGCCTGGCAGTTTGCTGGTACATTCATTAAGGGAGAGTTGGGCAGTATTTCTTCACTGATATTTGTTTTGCAGCTGAAAAAATCGCTGCATGTTTTTTCAACTGTAGCTTTCAGGGGAAGTTTTTCTTTTGTCTTTTTTTTTTTTTTTAACTGAAATAAGCACATTTTCATGTTTTGGTTTGTTTGTTGTTTTGTTGGTTTTTGTTGGTTTTTTTTTTTTGCAAAGCACAAATGTCAGTGTTACTAGTGGTGATTAAAACTCAGCTGTCACAGGATGGGGCACTTTGTACAATGACAGCATGGATGAAATGCCAACAAACCACTTGGCCTATTTGCAGCCCAACTACTAAAATACCTCCAGCTTCTCATTTGCCTGAAAACTTTCTGCATATTGCCGTTACTTGCAAAAGTCTCCTGGGGTGGTTTTGATATATTGAGTGTTCACAATATTCATCTGCTCTGTCCTGAATTCCCAGCTGCTTATCAGACCAAAGTTATGTCCTCTGGCTGTGGAGGGTGAGATGGGATTGGCAGTGGAGATGGGCAGCAGTTGGGGTCTGGCTCAGCATCCATTGCTGGGCATTGCAGGGAGTTGTTCAGAGCATCACTAGGGATGAATTTGGGGGGATTCAGGCACAGGAGCTGGCTGAGTTCTCCTCTCTGTGTTTAGAGTGTGATAGTCATGGGAAAGGTGAGATGTTAGGGAAAATGCCACCTCTTTTTGCCACCACAGGGCAGGTGGGAATCCAGAAAAACACTGTTCCAATGAAAATGTGGTTTGTGCCAATGCACGATTGTTAGTGTGAAATATTACAGAAGCTTTTTGCAAATATGACCCAAGTCTCCAGCTATCCTCTGTAAAATGAGGGGGTTATTCCTAATTTCACTATATAGATGGGAAGGCAGACAGTTAACTGTGCTGAAGGGCTTCAGTCAAAGGAGTGGGAGCAGAGTCAACCCCGGGAGACTCATCCACGTTTGGGATAACACTGGGTTGTGCTGCCTTGTGTGAGAGCAGGCTGGGTGTCAGTGCCTCAGTTCCCAGATCGTTGTTCCCATGGGATCTTTTCTCCTGCTCTGTCAGACCCAGGTTTTGCAGAGCCCTTCAGCACATTCCTGCAGCTGGACTGACGCTGTGCCTCAAGCCAGCAGATGCTCCAGAGCTTGAGTCAGTGGGGGCTTCTGACTCTCCCGGGGAACTGCTGCTTGTGGCATTACAGGGGGGGGAAAACATCCTATGGAGCTGCTGGCAAGTGGAAAGGAAAAGCTGGAAAATAATGGGAAATGCATCGCTTAGGCTTCACATGTCTCTTCCTCACCCTCCCCAACTTCACAGCTAGGTATTAGGAAGCAGAAGTGCTAAGAGCATTTATCTCTGTCCTGGTGGGGGTGAGAAAGCCTTGCTTTATGAAAAAGGGTCCATTTTTACAGTAATTACCAGTGGATTTTTCTGGGTGGCTGTGCTCTGTACCCTCCTGCTTCAGAGTGATTACAGTGGGCTTTCCTTCAAGGAGCAAAGTTGCAGCAAGACCATGGCAGATCCCAATTTCCGAGATTATTAATAATAACAATATCATTTTCTCTCTGCCTTATTTCTCACACACCCTGAGCTTCCCTTTTAATGAATTCTGCTCTCTTGCTGTAGACTCTGCAGTGACACCAGCCTGATTTGTAATGTAAATAGGCAGCCCAGTGTAAAGACGACCTGCAAGAGCACCGCAGAGCTCTAATTATAATTTTCATTAAACTCCTTCTGTTTACGAATATTCAAGCAATCTGGCATTGCAGCAGAAGCAAGAGGAGATTAAAGCAACGCTACCACTGAGCTCCAGTGTCAGGGAGCAGGGACCCAGCTGTCAGGCAGAAACTGAACCAGAGTTCCTACAGACAAAGTTTTGAAGAGTTATTTCAGCTTTGGCATCCTTCCTCTCCCGAGCCTTTAGCCCAGTTGCAGGGCTTGCATGTTTTTCCTTCCGAGGATCTGGCTGGTGCAAGTGTTCTACACGTAGTCTGTTTGTGACCTAATTAAGGGGATCAGCTGCTGGAGCTCCCAGTGCCATGTGCAGGAAGGAGCTGGGGGAGAGCGGGCGCTGAGCTGGGAGCGGCACGGGGAGAGCGGGAGGTGTGGGGTGGAGGGAGAGGGACCATCAAGCAAAGGGGAGAGCAGGCAGCTTTGGCTGGCAAAGTTTCCATGAAGGTCCAGCAGCACAGAGACCATTTGTCCCATGTGCTGGGAGCATCCTGTGGAGCAAGGGCTGCTCTGACACAGGCCTGTGCAGAGAGGGGGGCTTTGCTGGCCAAGCTACATGGCCACCAAGGAGCTCTCATCCTCGTCCTCTGCTGGATGAGAAAAACAGCTTCAGGTGGGTTTCTGCAGGTGTTTTGCCTTCAGAGAGTCATTTTTGTAACTCAGGCCACAGCTGACCCTTCCTGAGAGAAAGTGCTGCTGGTGCCAGCCATGAATTAGACTGGCAGGGGATACCAACAAATTTGTTCATAAAGGCAAAAGCCGGGCATGTTCTCAGTGTCACTGGGACACAGCAAGTCCTTCTTGCACAGGACAGAGGAATAACTGAGCTTTGCTCTTTGAGTCTGAGGCAAGAGTTACTGCTCCCTTTGGAAAAGTACCAATGGTATATTTAAGGCCCCAATTCAACTTTGGGGTAACCTGCAGCAAAATAAAATTGCAGTTTGCAGTAAGTGCCTATAAAATAGTAAAGATAGCCAGAATTTTGTCGAAACTGGGTGAGTCCAGCTGGTATCTCAATGGGCTTTACATACACTGTGAGTTTTGGTCTAACCCCTGAATAATTTTAAGTCTTTCTAGTACACTTGAGAGTTCATAGAAGTCTCTGGGCTGTTCCGATACTGCTGCTCCCACATCCAGGAGACTCCAGAGAGCTGCATCAGGAGAAAACAGGCTGGGCAGCCCTGGCCCAAGCAGTGCTTCAGTGCAGCCTTGTGCCTTCTGTGCCAGAAGCAGAGCTGGCTCTGTGAGCTAAGCAGATGATGCTTAGGATAGCAGGTCTAGAGGGTATAGGGTATATTCCATAAACCAAACAACTCCTTGATTAATTTTCAAGTATTTTCACTTTGTTTCCCTGCATCTCTGTCATGTGAATGAGCCCAAACTTCGGATAGGCTTCATGGCTGAGCAGAGGCAGGGATCACAGAATATAATGCCCCCTTGGTAGGGAATAAATCTCTCTATTAGAAAATTAAATTCCTGCTGATCTCCAACACTGCTCTGCCTCACAGCCTTTACAGTGTTTGGATGGGTTCATAACTGGTAGCAGATCTCCGGAGGGAAATGGCTGGTGAGTTAATGGCATGTCTTTAATATGTATTACTTCACTCAATGAGGAAACTTGTGCTGCTGGGGGGAGAAGTTCTCTCCCCCCGGCCAGTGCTGAAGCTGTCTGCCACAGCAGGATGCTGTTTGGGGGAGAAGCAAGGATGTTTGCCCGTGATTATTGGTATGAGATGAGCTAAGACAGGATGGCAAGTCCTTCAGCAGGTGAGGGAAGGCCAGGACTGCCATGGGTGTGGAGCCTGAGCCTGGGACAGGGCTGTGCCTTAGGACCATCTGGGTGACAAAAATGTCAGGCACTTGTTGAAGAGACTCAGTATTTTTTATATCTGTTACAAAGACATCCCTTTCATCCGACTGCCCCCTCTCTCCATCACAAAGCCAAAGCCCCAAAGCTGAGCCATGAAAACTAAGGGAGGAGAAAAACTCTGGTGGGGTGATGGGGAACACTGTGGGCACAACAGATTAATTTAATTACGCTTGGGGAACTTAGGTTTGAATGTTGACGTAGGTTACAAATGAAACAAATTTGTCATTCTTGTGAAAGTCCTTTTTTGCCTGGATCACAAAGGCGCCTGCTTATTAACGTAGCCTGATTGCTACATCTCAGCAATCAGCAATCACAGCAGCGTGTGGAGCTGAGGGGCCATCGGGAGACACGGGCACCTGCCTGCATCCCTGAGATCTGAGCCCCAAGGGCACACGGGATCCAGAACACCAAATGGGCCAGAGGCTCTGGGCGGTGTACAGAGCACAAGCCTCACCAGGCACATGACTGACCCTGATTCGGGAGAAGTTTAGGAAATGCAGGGCAATCATTTTACTGAAACATTCCTCCTAGGAAGCAGTCTTTTTCCTGGGAGCTGTATTCTGAGCACCATTCAGAACATCAGTGCTGGGCAACCTTTTCTCCCCTCTGCAACGTTATGCGCAAGCAACTAATTCTTTGTCCTGCTGACCACCCTACTGAGAAGGTTATGGAGCAGGAGAGAGCACCTGTGGCTGTGCCATCTGGCAGGGACTGTAGTGTTTTGTTGGAAAAAGTACTGCCAGCTCCTGCTGTTTTGCCAGTTCTGTGACACAACCCAACACTTGGAGTAAAAAGGCTTAAGAGGTTTGTCTGAATGTGTGCCTCAAGTTGTTCTAGGGGAGGACGTTTCAATTGGATGTGAGGAACAATTTCTTCACCAAAAGGGTTGTCAAGTGTTGGAACAGGCTGCCCAGGGCAGTGGTGGGGTCCCCATTGCTGGGGGGATTTAAAAGATGTGTATCTATGACACTTGGGGACATGGTTTAGAGGTGGGCTTGGCAGTGCTGGGGGAGCAGTTGGACTTGATGATCTTGGAGACCTTTTCCAACATGATTCTATGAATGTTTGTGCGTGGCCCATGTCTTGAGCTGAGCAGGGCTGGTGGCTTTATGCGATGTACTCAGGAAACCTCAGTCCTTCTGAAGCCAGAGCCTCAACTCCAGACATAAACAGGCTTCTGCAGTGCTCAGTGCCAGTCTCATCCCTTATGTTTAGCAGGACTGTGCCTTTCCTGGAATGCTAAGCAGCATTTGGGCATGTGGGACTGAATAATGACATATCTTTGCAGCTAGGATGTTTCTGAAAGGCTTTGGCAGCAGAAAGCTCAGGGATCAAGGTCACAGAAGTGGAACTCCTGAGAGCATCATTGCCAAGACACAAAATGATGTTGGAAGGAGAGAATGCAGAGCTCAGAGGTGCCAGACCAGGGGAAATGGGGAGGTGAAGGCTCAGCACTGGGATATTTGACAGCAGGATGCTCTGGGCATCAGCAGGGAAGTTGTGCTGAACCACTTCAAAGAGTTACTCCTTCCCAGGCTCTACACAGGGTGGTACTGGGCTGGGAGAAGAGGTGTCCTGGCCCTGATCCTTAGCTATGGCAAGGGGCAGTCTGAAAGCTGTGTTTCCTGGAGTGTGATGCCCCAGGAACAGCCAGGGAGTGGACCTGGTGTGGGGTCATGCCAGCAATGGGGACCTTTCCTGCTGCCCCATGGGTCTCTTTGCAAGGATAAGTCCTCCAGGCCAGCACAGTGACCAGTTTTCTTCTGAAAGATAAATGATTTAAAGGTATCAGCTCTGCTGCTGGAGGCCTCTCTAATGTCTGTGTGAATAGAAGGAGTTTCAGCAGCTTTTGGGGAGAAAACAGACCAAAGCAGCAGAGAATGGGACGTATTGTATCCAGTGGCCAGAGTGACCAAAGAAGCCTGAGAGACAAAGTGACAAACAGAGACCGCCTGTGCAATTAGTCTCTTGACCTCTGTGGCTGGGCGAGGGATGCTGGGAAAGGAGCTGTGGATCACAAGGCCCCAAGGAATGTTTCCTTGACAACACTTACTGAAGAAAAATGAGATTTTGTGAATGCAGCGGGTGTTGACACGTGAGGGGCTGACTTTGGGAGAGACAAGGACGTGGCACCTTGCAGATTTTGGGGGATGTGAAGTAGTGGCTCAGTGATCTGCTTTTTCAGAAAAACTTAATTAAAGAGCTATTACAACCATTCATATTTATTTAGAAATGCAGCCACCATGGTAAAAGCAGACTTATTGTTTAATTATTTTTCTATCAACAAAATCTTCACCTTGAATAAGCACCAGCATAGAAGGAAATGTTCTGCTCACTGCTGATAGTTTCAGGACACTGCAGCTTGAGTTTAGGATTCTTCAGGACTAGCATCATTCCACCATTTGCAAAGGCAAAGCAATTGTATAGAAAGATGTATTTGTACGATACATCATCATAATACCAATACATTGCTAATAATAAGCAGACAGGTGTTTAGTATTGCCAAATTAAATTGTGTGGAAGGACCAAAAATATTTGTGTTCCAAACCTAAATTTTTCAAATTATCCAATTAGAGACTTTTAAATTTCTGCCTGCTGTTTCAGCTAGAAGGACTTAAATTTTCACCCTTGTATGATATCTCACAGAAATAGCAGTACTGGGGCTTTGTGCTGAACTCAAGCCATCCCACTGCATGGCCAGAAGACCTCAGGAAATCACTGCAAGTTTTTCCTGAAGAAAAGCCCCGTGACCTTTTTCATTGGAAGTCTTGGCCTCTCCGACGGTGTTTGCACAGCAGACAAAGAAAAAGCATCTTCTTAAAAAGCAAAGCTGGTTGGCAGGAATTCAAAGGCTGAATCAAGGCATCAGAGGCAGCCAGGAGCCTGGAACATCCCAGCAGTGTGGTGGGCACTGAGGGCTGCAGCTGAGCCTCCTGCTCGGTTCAGGCTGGGGAGAAAGAAAATACAGGGGGTTAAGGTGCAAATTTCATCCGAGTTGAAGCTGTATTTAAGCACACAGGGGTCCAAGGCTGCTGCATACGCCCCTGCACTACAGCTGGGTAGGGTCTGGAACAGTCTGTGAGGCTGTGTCCTTACAGTGGGGAGAGAAGGAGAAAAAGAAGCATTTTCAGGTTGGTTTTTCATACACCAAGTGGAAAATTGACTGGGTTTCTGGCTAAAACATTTTCCTTTCTTTTGTGCTGGTTTCTTTTTTCCTTATTTTTTTTCAAGAGTATCTCCCTTAAGCCCTGGCTGCCTCAGTAGGATCAGCCTTTCCCATTTGTTCCCTTTATTGCATGCTTGTGTAATGTTTCATTTAAAAAATACATCCCTTATTAAGGCTGAACTTGGAAAGGTTAAAAGCAGGTTTTCTTGCGGGAACAAATGCATATAAATGTGTGTGTGCATAGGGAGGACTGTACCTGTCACTGGGTTCTCTCAGTGTCTTCCCTGCATCTGTACAAGTCGTCAACATCTTGAAAGTGATATTTTTTTCTTTTGTGTCCCAATTGATTTCAGAAATGCAGTGAAAGACACAGATCCAAACTAAATAAGATTAAAGGCTTTAAAAAGCTTAATAAATTATGAGGAGCAAATCTAGCTGATAACATGGCTTTGATAGTAGGCTCTAAAGGACAGGGAGTTAAGGAATTACAGGTAAGTGACTGTTTGGCAGCATCGCTTCCTCCTCAGCAGTGTGGGGGCACGAGGGAACAGGTTGGACTCTGCAGCTTCTCAGCAGGACAGGAGCAACAGAAGACAAAGCTGAGGGGATAGAAAAGATTTGAGGCACTAGAATTTAAACAAGCACCCCCAGCCCGTGTTGAATCAGTTCAGAGTGTCCCGCTGGCATCGACACCTGCCAGTGACAGTGTCCTGACGGAGCCATTGAAATGCAAGTGGAATGGTTTGAACCCCCCAAGAAGAAACTGTTCCACATTTTGAGATGTGTTCTGAGGCCATTTTCCTGTTCTTAGTGGGCTTCATCAGGCAGTATTCCACTCCAGCTCAGGTCTAGCTTTCCCCTCTGGTGAAGTTTTAGTACTGTAATGACCCTGAGCATGTCCAAACCTCTCTTTGTTCCCTGTGTGTGAGCTGTGTGATAGAGTTCTGTAAACTGAAGAGCATCCTCTCTGCCTTTCTTATCTTTCCCAGCTGTATCAATGAACGATGGCCCAACAGAGAGCTTTGGCTTGTGGTGTTTGCCTGGCTAACAATTGCTTCACATGGTTATTTGCTATTCCAGTTTCACTCAGATCAGCAGAATTGGGGTTTATTTCAGGAGAAAAAAATTCTGCCACAACTCTTCTGATTTAATACCACAATAAATCATTTCATTTAAAGAATGAAAGCTAAAAATTGTTCTGTGGGCTAGAAAAGCAAATGGAGAAGAAGGAATCCTGGTTTTAATAAGAATAGTCATAAAGAAGAAAAATTTGTCCTCCCTGATGGAAAGGTCCTGTCAGCTTTGAATAGCTTGAAACCTGTGCCACAATCTGTGAAATTTCTCTTTACAACCAATATCTCTGAAATGTAATAGGCTTTCTCAATAGAACAGTGTGAATCATTGTAAGGAATGCCACAGCAAGGCTATTACTCTGCAGTAACTTGGCAGCACAGAGAAAGATGGCATTTCCCTGCTCAGCAAGAGGGAACCGAGAGGTTCAATGTGTGGGGGAAGATAAACCAGGGCAAACTCTGACCTTGCCATGTCTGAGCAGGACTAGCAGGACCAGGACTGAAGGATATCCTGACATTCTTTACATCCCAACCCCGAATCAAGGCCAGCTTAGCCCAAACATCAGCCCTGTTTGCCTGCAAACCTCAGCAGCATTTATTGGGTAAGCTCTGCACACAGCCCTGTAGTGTAATGAGTGAAATGGTTGTTTATCAGTTTGTTTTTAGCAAATATTTCCTTAATTGTGCTAAGTTCCTGAGGGAACAGGGCCAAACCCAGGGTGACTTCAGGCTGCATTTCTGACAGCTGGATCGCAGCAGAGGCTCACTGCCTGCCTGACACAGATAGTGTTGGAGTTTCATCAGCAGCATTTGCTGGAAATCAACACATTTTACAGAAAATTGCTTTCATTTTTATAAATGGGGAAACAGCTTGTGTGAGTTCACACATCCCACAAAGGCTCCCCTCTCCTTTGCTGAACCAGCAGATGGGCACAGCCCAGCTCTGGAGCAGCTGAGTCACGCCTGCAGCTCCCAGGTACAAAAAATCATTTTTAAAATGCAGAGAAAGTGGCAAAATAATGTAAATCAGGATGGAAAGAACCTGGAGGCAGGGGCAGTTGCAGGAACGGGGAAGACAGTATGGCATGAAGATAATTTCCTGTATCATGGGGAAAAATCCAGAGCTGGGAGACCTCTCAAAGAGCTGTGCCCCAATCTGAAGTTGTGTAGAATATCAGATCCATCTCCGGGCCAGTTGGATACCTCTCACTTCACAGCCTGGTGGTCCAAAGAAACCAGGAAACATCATGAGGCTATGGAAGAACAAGCTTTTCCCCTTTTTATACAGCCCTAATGGCAAATGTTTGTTTTGTGAGAAGAAAACCCTTCTCCAGACATGGATGCCCACATTCCAGAGTGGGAAAACTCATGGCAGAAGGCATGGGTAAGAGGGATCTGTCTTTATCCTGACTTTCAGAGCCTGAGGGCAAGAGGCAGAGCAGAGCAGGGTGTTATCTCAGTGGAACACCCCCATTGTGTCCCCTGGGCTGAGTGGTGGCCACAGCACTGGCTCTTGTGGCACATCCTCCCACGTTCCTGTAATGCACAAAGCCAATTAAATGCCTGATTGGATGAAGTGGTCACAGTCAAATGGCCCATTGCCAGCCAGTCAGGATTCAAAACTTACAAATATCGTTAAGGTGCGTGCATTAATCCCCTCCTGAAGGATTAAGGGTTGAACCTATCGCTGGTGGTTCTGATGAGATGCAGCAGACCTGCTGTGCTGAGGGAGAGCAGTGCTTGCCCCACTCCAGCCCTGCAGCCCCGTGCGTGGCCACAGCCTCTTCCACGTGGTTCACATGGATCAGAGCAGAGTGTGTGGCTTCAAAGGGAAAACTGTTTGGCAGAAGAGAGAGATTTGGCCACTGTCTCCATTCCCTCCCCATTCTCTGTCCCTGTTGCTTGTGAAGGTGTTGGCGGGGCAAAGCTGCTTGCCCTGCCCTGATTGATCACCCTTAACCAGCCTGCCAGAGATTTCTGTGAAATACAGATTTTTATTGAACTTTCAAGCCAGCACTGAGAATTGCAATACCTTCCTAGCCCAAGAGAGATGTGATTTCCCCACTGATCCAGGAAGAAATAGGAATAATGGCCATTTAATAGATGTGCCTTCTCTCATCATGGGGCTTGAGTGGCACCTGCAACCACTCTCATCTTTATATGCTTTAAGCCATCACAGAAGCTCTGGTGCTTAGTTCCCAGCCAGGAAAAGGTGTCACATAGCTGATTACACACAGCAGACTAGGATTACCCATGGTTAATGTCTACTTAGTAGTTAAATTAATATTGACTAACAATAGTAAATTGTAATGATTTATTTAGATGGAGATAAATATGAACTGTACTAGTATGATGATTAAACACGCTTTGAAATCTTATCCTGACAAGGAAATCTGCTGTGCCTTGGCAGTAGCAAAGACACAGGTCCCTGGAGGGGGTTAGACTGTGTTGGTGAAGACAAGCAAAGAGAAGATCTCTCTGTGTAAGGCTCAGCACTGGGGAAAAACCTGCAGGAACAGTGTTGCCCCCTCCACTCATTGTTTCTCCTGTAGATATGGAGTTTAAAGGCTGGGGAGGGGGGTAAAGGCCAGCATGTAATTGTGTGTCCTTTGTGCTCTTTCAGCTGCATGTGCAGCACAGCAGCTCAGAGACAGGGACCAGATGCTGCCTGATACACAGATGATGGCTACAGGTAAAAGTGCGTCTTTATGCAAATATGGTTTGAAAATCAGCCTCAGCACTTCAACAGTAATGGAGTTTTATTTCTAGAACATAGTATTAGCCTTGAACCATGCTAATAGTGCTGGAGAGGAACACAGCCTGTCCTGGAAAACTGATGTGTTTGCAGAATTTCTTTACTGGTGGCAGCATTTTCTGAGGGGTGAAGGTGGAGGAGAGAGCTTCCTCCTCTCTCTTACTTTGATGGATGTGTGCTGGAAAGCAGAAACATGAGAGGTGTCACGAATGATAGACTGATGCTGAAGGCTCTGACAAACAAGCTCTTGAAAGTTATTTTCATGGTTTTTTGAATGTGGATATTTCACATTTAAGATGTTACCATCCTGCTTCTCAGCTCTGTCCTTTGCCAGAGGAACCTCCCCAAAGTGCAAACAACACAGGAATGCCCCACACAGTGGTGGAGCTCACTGGTCTTCATTGGTTTGGCCACCAGAGGAGTTGGGATGAGTACAAAGGGGAAGGGGCATGTGTGGACAAGTGTTGTCCTACTGACATGGTTCATAGGCAGTAAATTGCTTTGGGAACAGTCCCACCTTCAGCTGCTGCAGGGATTTACTCAGGGAGCATGTCAGAACCTTGTGAATAAACACAGTGGGTCCAGAAACTGTAACTCTCCCTTTCCTTCTCCCTTCCAGCTTGCTGCATTAGAGAGGCAAGTGTTCGACTTCCTGGGGTACCAGTGGGCCCCTATCCTGGCCAACTTCCTCCACATCATCATCGTTATCCTGGGCCTGTTTGGCACCATTCAGTACAGACCTCGCTACATAGTGGTGGTAAGTAACACCCTTTTGTTCTGAGCCTTTCACAGCCTTTGCTCTGGTGGGACAAGGCACGTGATGAGGAACTGGGTAAAGCCCTTGGGAAATCAGGCACAAGACCCGCAAACTATTTTAGCAGGAGGTGCCTGGCTGTGCTTAGGAACATGCTGTTCAGCGTGCTGGGCTTGTGCCAGACTTGGAAGATTTCAGATAATCATTACTGGGCCTAGAGTAACACCCAGACACTGCACAGCAGAGAGGGAGAGTGAGGGGCTGGACAAATGCATGTCAGAAGCTCTTCCGTGCCCCCAAACTCCTGCCTCAGTGTCTCTCATCAGGCAAGAGACCATCCTGCATATGGGAAACAAACAGAGGAAGAGAAAATTCCTGCAGTGCTGACTTAGGGCATTCAACTGCCCCCAGCCAGAGCACATACATACACACTAATTCCAGTGACTTCCTAATGTTTATTGCTTCTCTCTCCCCAACCCTGCTCCCTTCCAGTATGCCATCTGGACTGCAATTTGGGTCACCTGGAACATCTTCATCATCTGTTTCTACTTAGAAGTGGGAGGGCTCTCAAAGGTGAGTAGGAGCTAGATCGGTGAGTTCCCAGGTTTTGCAGTGAAGGGGAGGGGCAGGGAATGTCTGGGAGCAGGTCTTAACCATGCCCTTTGGCCTGGGGAGGGGGCTGCTTTACCAGGGGGTGGAGGAGTACTGCTTGTTGTATGGAAAAATGAGGAGCCAGCACTGATTTCTGAAACTCTTTGCTGGTTAGTGCTGGAATAAACCCTGCCCTCATAGCAGGTGGAGTGTATTTCCTTTCCAAAGGTGAGAGCCAGCCTGGCAGCAGAGCCATCCTGATGGAAGAGGGGGTTTGAGGGCTAATTCCCAGTCATAATGCAGAAGTGGCTGAGAAGGCCTATGAGCTAACTAGATTGTAGCTGATCCTCTTGTGATCTGAGACCAGCTTGGGAAGAAGGTGCCTGATGGAGGGGAAGGCTCTTGTGCAGCATCGAGTGTGCTGTCTCTGCCAGCCTGTCCCAGGGAAGAGCTGGGCTCACCTGGACCAAGGATTTTGCTGGAACTCTGTACCTGACCTGCTTTTGATATTTTTATGCCACCCAGACCTGCTGAAGACTTAGTGCACTTCAGCTGCAGGGGTAAGTACCTGGTTGTTGCCACAGCACGTGAAGTATTTCCTCTCGTACCTTTTGGGAGAGGTTCTTCTCTCTGCTGAACAGAGAACATTCCTTCCCAGAAGAGTGCTGGGGAGGCTGGCACATCTCCTTGGCATGTGGCTTCCCTGCCTGAATTCTTCCTTCTTAAATACTGTGGTAGTTATTCATGGCTGTTGGCCAGGGTGTTGTGAGTTAATATGCAAAGCTCTTTGAAGACTAGATTAGCTGAGTATTGCTGTCTGCTTAATGAGGGGTGAGTCAGAAGTAATAAAAATGGGAGGTAGGTCCTAGTTAAGCCTGGGCTGTGAGCAATGAATGAAGAAGTGTTGCTGTAGCACAGCAGACTCAGAGTGATTGTAGGATACGGGTTCATTTTGGAGCACTCTACATCTGGCCTGAATTCCCAGGCTGTACATTGTGAAGTTGCAGTCTAATTGGAACTGCCCTGTAGTTTTTATCAGACCTACAGCAAGTCAGGAGTGACAGCACAAATCTTTTGCAGATAGGAAAATGTAGCTCCTAATTTCTCAATTCATCTTCATTTCCTCTCTCCATTATCCCCAGAAACTTTGAGGGACTTCTTGCCCAAAGCAATGATTACTCATGGTCTGAAATCTCAGCCTGAGATGATCTTGATGTTGGCTGCAACCAACTGAAAAATAGAATTGCGTGTAACTATTTAAACACTGCCTTCTGTGGAGGAAATATTGGCTTGATAAACTGCTCTGGGAGCTTCTCTGACAGCCAGTGTTTGCTTCCAGCCAGCTGGTTACCTGTGTTTGCTAATCCCAACCTGCCCTGCAACATGTTGGGCTGCTGTTCTGCAATTCAAACAGCACCACAAACTCCTCTTTCTCCCCTACTGAGGAGCTTCACCTGGTAACCTTGCTCTGTTCTGGGGCTTGTTTTAGCCAAGCCAGCACATAGAGAGGCTTTATTTAGTCTGCAGGGTGACACTTGTGATTGGGGACTTTTTTTATACATTTGGGCTGCAGTGCGAGTTGTTACTGACTTGCTGGATTTCCCTCTAGGGCTGCACTGAGAAATTAGTTAATTTAATGGAAACTGGCAAAACCAACAGAGTATTGTGCTTGTTTGGCAGTAAAATACTTGACAGCCTTGCCTCTGTTCTTAATGAGTTCCTTTCACTTAAAAAAGCTGTTTTGCAAGAAAAACTCATGATGCTGCTTTCTGTCCTCCTTCTCCCCTTTAATGGAAGTAATTTGGGTCTTTGTAGTGGCAAAACAAGTCCTTGCTTCCACAGGAGACCAAAAGATGCACCTGAAGCAGGAGCTGAAGTTTCTGTAGGACAGTGGTGCTTCATAGTCTGAGGAGTGGTGTTGCTCTCTTGCTGTATCTCTGGAAACCTGATCCAAAGCCAGCTGGCATCTTACTGATCTCAGTCTTGGGATCAGACCCCAGATCAGGGCTTGGATGTAAAAGTGTGGGACACTTGCAAGGGCAGGGCAGGATCAGGCAGGATCCCTGCAGTGCTGCAAGGAGCAGGTTCCTCTGTGTGCCCTCGGGAGGAAGCTGCCCTTTAGTTTCTGATAAGAAGCCAAAGTCAAAGCTCATGATTAGCCTGGCAGTAAGCAGGGAAATTGCAAATATTGGAAAAAGAGCTTTGGTGGAGTGAGGCTGATGGAGCTGGTCTGATAAACACTAACTCATTAACTACTAGACTAAGCATGAATACACTGGGGAGTGTTTCAGATGGGGTTATGCTCCTGTGCAAGTGCCTTGAGGGACTGATAGCTCTGAGGAAGATCTTCAGGGTGCTGTTTCCTCTGTGATTCCTGGTGAGCCTGGGGGAGTGGGAGCAGCAGCCCTGTGCTCACCCTGCTGTGCTCCTGACAAGGGCAGCCTGCCAGGGCGGGCTCTGTCAGAAGCTCATTTATAATAGAATGCCAAGGGGGCAGGGAGATGGAAAGGATGGAGTATGTTGAGGTGGTGGCTGGTAATGACACCTCAGTGCAACTGAGACAGTGATAACTCAGGTGGGGTGAGAGAAGGGAGAAAGGATACGAGTGTTTCTGATGTAAAAAGCTTAGAAAAAGCCCAGAGAACTGAAAAGATGAGGAAACAGTTGTGTGCACTTATTGCAAATTAAAATCTCTAGTTACACTATCCTGATTTTTAATGGAAAAGGAAAATAGTTTTTCCTGCTCTGTGAATCTATTCCCTACTTCTTGGAAGAGCTAACCTGGCCTGATTGCTTTCTTTCTAGTCTGTCTTTTTTCTTTTTTGTTTTTTTTTTCCCCCCAGATCTTTTCTTAGCAGGAATAAGAGTAGGAAATATGGCACAGCAGAATTTCAATAGGTAGCCAGACACAAGTGGGTCAGCACAGGTGTCTAAGGCAGCACTTCCCTTGATGCTGCGAGGGCCTCCCTAAGCACATGGCCTGTGCCAGCTTTCATGTAAGTGCTTTGTCAATGGGCAGGCGAGTGATAGAGCAGTCTGGGTTTGAAGGGATGCTTCTCAGCACTGGCAGTGAGGTGGTGATGTGTCTCGAAGCTGCTTTTGGCAGCGCTGACTTGCTCTGCTCATACCTCTGAGCACACCTGCAGCATGTGGAGGCAATGCAGCACCTCAGAGTGCTGTGCCTCTGCTCTGTGGTGGGGCTCACAGCTGAGCTTCCAGATTGCTGTCCCTCCTCCTGTGGTCTGCTCCTGTTCTGTCCCCTTCTCTTCTCTTTGTCCATCTGGCCATTTGATTTGGTGAATTGCTGGGAGATAGCTCTGAAGTTTCTAGGCTGTGCTTGAAATAATACTTTAAGCTTCTCCCTGTCTACCCAAGCATGAAACGCATCCCTCCTGCAACCCCTCAGTTGGAGTTAATTATTAAAATCCTGCTGTTAAGACATATGAGCATCTGTCTGTCCAGCTGCCATGCTGACTGACTCCTCATCATGTACTTGAGAAACATTCAGAGAGCTTTGAGGAATTGGTGTTGTGTATTTCAGTGTATTCCTTTGTCTTTTCCCTCTGGAATTACTCATCTTGAATGGTGATTTTGAATTTATTTTTTTATCCTTCCTTTATATTCTCTGTAGTCTATGCAGTGCTTTGATCTGAATCCAGAGCCATGGTGGTCTAAATCTCTCTTGAAATGGAAGCAGGCCTTATTAGTCAAATGGGAGTTACTTGTATTCCAGAGAATCTGAACAGCATCTTGGGATGGCTTTGTACCTGGGGAAAATACTGTGAGGAGGATGGATAAATGCATGTGTACTTACAGCTGTCCCTCAACTCCTAAACATAGAACCTTAAATCCTGGGATTTGGCCTTTAAATGCTGTGGCATTGTCAACAGACCTCCTGAGAGACACTGGAAGTGCTTCTCTGTGTCTCAGGGTGATACAGCTACTTGGCATGCAGGACTGAAAGATGAGCATTACGTTTCCTATTTTAATAAGAAATGTTTCCCTCTAAAAAGATTTGAAATGATTCTGCTGTCAAGCTCTGGGGCTCCCAAATGAGGTTCAGTTTGTTCCAGTGCTGTTATAGTGCTGTCTTGCCTGATAATTAAGGAAATTTGGGGGAGGTGTTTCAGAAGGCTGTTAAAAACAAGAAATAAAACCATCTCTGATAGTGTCCCTTAGAAAATAATTTCAGAACAGCTTTCAGGAAGCTATTTTAGCAAAGAAATGCAGCTGGCTCTGTGGGTGTTAGAGGTAGGTGTGAGTTTCCCATGGGACACAGCGGGGTGAGGCTGGGAGTGGAAAATAGGCTCTGTAAAATGTAGGTACTACATTTTCAGTGCTGTTTTAGTGCTGTTGTCTTCCTTCTCACGCTGATGGCAAACAGATGGCAGCCAGGTGCTACAGCAGTTCAGAGTGAGATGTGATTTTTTGGCTGGCCTTCAACAGGCTCCCAAGAAGGAGCTTGTATCACTCTTGGCTCATATTTCTCATTGGGCTGAAGGTTAAAGAGGCAGTGATAGCCCTGGAAAGGAAGGAGGGGGAGTGCAGTCACACACAGATCCCTCTCTGTAGCAGGGCTTGCTCACTGCTGGGACTGATTAACCTCTTCCAACCCACATACACTTCTGGGACTATTTCAGGGTTTTTAGATTTCAAGTGGGTTGCAGAAAGGTTTTAGGAAACAACTGTTCCCTGGACTTCCTTACAACCGGTTCTTTCCTCCTGGTTTTAGTGCACTGTTCTATTCCATAGTTTTCACTTCTCTCCAACCATCTCCTCACAAACAAAGCTGGCAAACCACAAGCGACATCCTGGGATTGTTTTCTGAGTCTTCCAGCAAGCACTGAGCGACTGAGGTCAATAAAGGGTTTTTCCTGATTGCTTTTCTGTTGTGCCCCATCACGCAGGTACCCTCCCAGGGCATCCAGCCAGGGACACAGCCAGAGGAACGGCACTGCTTTGTATGTTGAGACCCTCCTGTTCATGCTGCCCTCGTGCCCTGCTGTGCTCCAGACAGATGCTGGTTCAGAAAGGTGTCTCTGAACACAAAGACATCCGTGATCCCAGGGTGCAATCAGTATTCATTTTACATCTGTGAGATGGATGGCTCATGAGTGCGAGTCATTGTGGTGTTTTTAGAATCCAAATGTGCTCAGTTTTTCCAATCTGGTCTTCAGTGATGTGTAATTTTTAAATTTTTTTTTTTTTTTTTGCACAGAGCTGGAGTGTGGAGGCAAAAAGCAGTGAGTGCTGGCTAGGACCTCCTGTTCCTCCACCTGCCCACCTCCAGCTACACCTGCTCTGCTTTTTCAGGCTTAGTTCACAAACAGGTTCAGCTTCTGCAGCAAAGTTAAGCCAGAGCCAAATCTGTGAGGGCTGACAAAAGGGAGATTCTAGAAGGAAAGCAGCCTGTTTCTTGCTTTGCCAAACACACGTTGACGCCTCTGTAAGGAGCAGAGAAGGCACCGAGAGGTCTGTCTGCATCAGCAAGGCAGAAGGCTTGGGAAGACACCATCTGTGAGCTGGCAGAGGGAAGCCCTGGAGCCTGAGGTTGAGAGTAGATCCTGCAGTGCCCTGGGGAACAGCTTTGATTCTGTGCTAATTGGGGGAAGCCCTGGGCAAAGGAACAGGAATTTGTTTTTTGGGGTTTTTTTTGTATGTGTTTTTGTTTTGGTTCTTTTTTGTTTGTTGGGAGGTGTTTTTTTTGAAAGGTGACTCTTTCCTCCCCCATCCAAAGGAGTGAGTGACTTGTGAGAGGGAGAAGAGCCCAGCAGCTTGGAGGACTGGCTGTCTCGAGGAGGGAAAAGCCTTTTCTGGGGAAGATCCATGTGCCTCAGAGCATGCAGACTTGGGAGAAAAAGAACAAGCTTTGCAGAAAAGATGTGATTTGGTGGAAATGAGATATCTGTGGGCCACTGAAGAGTGAAGCCCAGCAGAGGGAGCAAGCCAAAGATATCTGCCAAAATTGTGAGAAGCTGGAAGAGAAAACTGTCTCTAGAAAGGGAGCTAACACAGCACCTTGCACTGTGTGCATTACCCTGTAACTGCCAATCCAAGAATTATTCCCCATAGCCTTTAAAATGCAGACAGTTCCCTCTGAAGTCCCAACTGTTAATGAAGTTTTTGCCATTGTCTCTGCTATTCAGGCTGCTTTTGCACTGGTGCCACGCTCCATGTCTGTGCCCTCCTCCATCTCCTCTGAAGCACATGCCATCTGCTGTGGTGATTATGTCGGGAGCTTTTAGCAGCTGTCTTCTTACTTAATTGTCCACATTTCTTAACATGTGCTTCCTGCAGCATATTTTAATAATGGCTCTGCAACCTGGTTTTGAGTCTCTGTGCTGGATGGAGGGTACCCACCCAACGTGCAGAGTGGGGCACATGGTTGAGTTCACAGGTTATCTGGCTGGAATTCAGATTTATGCCCTTGCAACTCGAGTTTGTCCCTGGGTATGCTTTTCTGTGTCTGTGCTTGTATCTCCAGGACTGCCTGGCTGGGCTCCTGTGCTGGCCGAGGAGACAAGCCCTCTCTCAGGAGGGTCATTTGGAGCAGGAGCTTGAATAAGATGCTGTTAATCTCTTTTTTTCCTCTTGGCTCTGTGGGGAGCTGACACAAAGGAGCTGCCACAACAGGTTTTCCATGCTGGGAAGTGTGACTACCCCAAGCTCCGACTGCTGCTGCTCTGGGAGCTGCTGCTTTGCTCCAGGGACTGTGTAGGAGCCTGGCATGACCAGTGTGAAGTAGTTTATGACTAAAATTTTCAGTGATGGGTAGGCGGGGTGTGTGTATCCAGTACTTATCTCTACTCTGCAGAGGCACACATTCTCTGCATTACGGTTTTAAACTCTGTCCTTCAGAATAAAACTTCCGACCTCTTGCCTTGTTTTGTGGTCGAAAGGTGTGTTGATTCTGTATCAAACTGACCTGAGAGCACTGCTGGAGCACCCAGCACTTGGCACTCATCTGTGAAGGGATGCAGCTGCTCTGCTCAGCCAGTCCTGAGTTTGCCGAGCTTAAAAGATAATGTCCTGCAAGCTCAAAATCCCAAAGCTCTTCTGGGTATTCTGAAAATTGCTACTCTAAGAGTGTGGAAAGTGTGGTCATTTCTAAATGAGCATCAAACCCCTGCACTGTGTATGTGGCATTTCACTCTGTAACCCCCTCAGTGGCCTGGTTTAAAGTATTGAACTAGCAAAGACAAGAAGAACAAAATAAAAAGCCTCTCAGGGTAGGGATGATAAGGACTCGCTGGGAAGGTATTTACAAGAAGCTGCAATCACCACCTCGAGGTCAGCTTGGCTGGGTAGTCTGACCTGGGGGTCACAGGAGATGCAGAAGCATCAGAGGTGAAGAATGTGGAAGGAAATCAGACTAAAATGGTATAGGAGCTTGTCTGATGTGTTAAAAGCTAAGAACAGAGGAAAGCGTTGGGTTTTGAAACACACTTTGGGGGTTATGGAGTTCATATTTTCGGTTCCCTGTGTTGACTCCTGTGCTGGGAAGAGCATGTCCATAGCATGTGGCTCTGTGGCAGAACCCATAGTGCTGCCTTGTTTACCTTTTTCTTCTGGATTTGTAAGGTTGATCTCTTGAACCCAAAGCTTGACGGGTGCAGCAATCGCTAGCAAAGTGTTCTTGGGTCTGCAGTCTAGAAAGTGTCATTCTAATTTGGAAGCTGCTCAGACCTACTTATAGACTGTGCTACAGGATGGTCAAATAGGTTTGTTGGAAAGCTGAAAGGCTGCCTCAGAAATGGCAGAAGAAACCTGCCTGTGAAATATGTTTAGATTAGATAATAGGATGAAATTCTTCCCTTTGAGGATGTGAGGCCCTGCCACACGTTGCCCAGAGAAGCTGTGGATGCCGCATCCCTGGAAGTGTTCAATGCCAGGTTGGATGGGGCTTGGAGCAACCTGGGCTAGTGGAAGGTGTTCCTGCTCATGGCAGGAGGTTGGAATGAGATGATCTTTAAGGTCCCTTCCAACACAAATCATTCCATAATTCTGCGAAGGAATATAAAGTCCATGTACTTTGATCTGTGCTAGCATTTCTTGAGCATGGGGATCTCAGAAACTTTAGGTTTTCTGTGGATTTAATATGACCTCCATCTGACAACATGTCTCAGACTCTTAGAGTAAATGGAGCTCTCTTTCTGATTTTTCTCTTTAGGACAGCGAACTCTTGACGTTCAACATCTCCCGGCACCAATCATGGTGGAGTGAAAATGGTCCTGGCTGTGTAAGGAAAGAGGCTTCAATGCCTGGCATCAAGGGGCTGGATAACCATTCCTACATCTCTGTCATAGGCTGTGCCCTGGAGTACCGGTACATCGAGGTCATGCACAGCTCCTTCCAGATCCTGATCGCGGTGAGTACATCCCTGAAGGGGAGCATTTGTTGAGGAGATGCTGTTTGGTTTTGGTTTTTTCCATGCATACATGTTGGCCCATATTTTCCACCATGTTTTGTATCATCTGATTGAAAATGCCTCTGTAAATGTGCTTTGTTTGATTGTTCTTTTCTCTCTTATGAAAAATATTGCTTGAAGGAATTGGAAATGGGTACCAGCAACTTAATGCCTGAAGTAGTGTAGCCATCCAACCATACAAATCATCCTGTATCCCTGTTGGGGTGTGGAAATTCATGTTTTGACAAGGACATAGACCTTGACAAGGACAAGACATGATGATGATGAGACCTTTCTGGAGAAGGGCAAAGAGCACAAAAGTTTTGATAGGATGAGAGGAAATGGCCTCAAGTTGTGTCCAGGAAGGTTTGGTTTAGATTTTGGGGACAATTTCTTCACAGAAAGGGTTGTGAAGCACTGGAACAGTCTGCTCAGGGAAGTGATGGAGTTCACCATCCCTGGAAGTGTTCAAAAAATGTGTGTTTATGGCACCAAAGGACATGATTTAGTGATGGACATGGTGGTGGTGCTGAGTTGATGATTGGACTAGATCTTAAAGTTCTCTTCCACCCTTAACAATTCCATGATTCTATGAAGGATTGCTCTTACTCCCCATGGTTTAGTGGTGGGTGGCAGAGCACATACATGGACATTTGTTGTGACGAAATACAAGGAAAAAGATCCTTATCTTCAGAAAATCAATGAAACTTCTAAGGAAGCAATTAGCAGTGTATTTTCCTTCTGCTTATCCCCAGGATACATGCACTAAGTGTTTTCATTGACACTTTCCTCATCAGTCTTTAAAGTACTCTGCAGCAATGCAGTGTCCTTAATGTTCACTGTTAATTGTTCCTCACTTGTCTGTGAAATTACCTGGAACAAAATGTCTAGTCCCCCTTGCTTTGTGGGTGCTCCTGCCTTTTGTAGCTGCATTAGAGTCAGCAGCCCACACCTCTAACCTGCTTTGGGTTGTCACTTTGGGGTTAATGGCTCTAAGTACAAACGTGGGCTGGTGACATGTTCACATTTGGGCTTCTAGTTTGGGCTTAAAAAACTAACTTGCTCTGTTTAAGTATTGAAGGATAACAAATAGAGTTGTTCTTTGTTTCTGGAGTGCCAAGTACTTCCCTGCACGTTTTTAGTACTACTTTCCATTGTCCTGATCCTGCATTTCCTATTAGCTGGGATGATCCGTGTGACCCAGTGAACTGCAGGGAGGGGGGAAGGCTCGGAGCCCTCTCTTGCCATGTCACAGAAAAGAGGCAGATGGAGAAGCTCCTGTTTCCTGAGTTGGATGGACTCCCTGGCGTGTGCTGGCTGTTAATATTCCATCAGTTCTCCTTCAGGGAAAACGATCTGCATGAAACTGTCTTGAGTTGCTTCCATGCACGTGTGTGAGAAGGGCAGAGCTGTGCATCCAGGAGAACAGAGCCTGTTGTCTTTTAGAAAGGGCCGTTGGCTGGAACAGGATTGATGGTGCTGAGCCTGTCTGTGGTGAAACAATTGACAGCCTTTGAAGTCAGAACATCCCTTTTTAAAGCACAGAAGTTTGTCACCGTTTGCATCCTTCCTGAGCTGGCACAGCGCCTGTGCCCTGGGCTAGAGGTTGAGCCAACAAATGGTCCTGAGATTGTTTGGAGTAGATTTTTTAATTTTTTTTTCCCTTTCTTTTTGGCAGCTTACTGACTAAGGCACATGGCCCTGGGCTAAGTGATCACACTGATATGTAGAACTCTCTCACTGGCAGTGGTTTTTCCTTTGCTTCTTCCCAAAGGCACATGACAATATTCTCTGTGCATCTGCAAAACACCACTAAGGGCCATATGGGACACAGGAGGGAAATACAAGATAAAATAGGATTTAGGCAAATATTTTCCCTCTACTTCTCCCTGAGATTTAAGGTGAAATGGATTTTTGAATCCTAAACCCTGGAAATGAGGCTAAAATACTTGTAGGCAAGAAACCCATATGGGCTGGGCTATGCAGTGAACTAAATTTCTAATTGTCCTGTAATAAAAGTAGAGTATTGAAGCCCCAGGCCTGCAACTGCAGCTGGCTCTGAAATGCTCTTATAATTTTGTCATGTAGTGGGAGAAATGGAGCTTTTCCCCTCTGCTTTGAGGTCAGGCAGGAAGCAAATCTTCTCCCTTTCTGCTTCAGACCTTGCCTGAAAGCAGTCAGCTAGTTCTCTCCCTTTTTACTCTCTGAGGGTCAAACTCCTTGATCCCTGCCAGTATCTTTTTCTGTTCTTTTTATCTCGCTTTAAGGCAGGTTTTATTACAGGCAGCTGTCCCCAGAGCTCTGGCAGGTACGGTGCTGCAGACAGGCAGGGACACCAGATCGATAGTACAAAAATATGACCAGGAACTTGAAGGCTCAGGGGATGCAGCAAGAGACATGACCTAGTTCCTTCTTTGTCTGAGACCAGAATAGCCAGTTCCCTGTTAAGAAGGACAAGGGACAGACAAAATTGTGCTTTCTCTAGTTTATTTTTTGCTTCGCTTAATGGTTTTCAGAAGTTGTCAGGTGTGGTTGTGTGTTCAGCGTTGCTTGTTTTGTATCCCAGATGCAGCACTGTGAAATCCATGCTCTTTAACTCTGCAGCACCCAGCTGTGGGTATTTTGGTTGTTTTCTGGAAGTACCAATTCCTTGAGACCACTGAGGAACCACACAGGGTTGTGTATTAAGGGGAAGGCTCACTGAGTTCAATTGTTCATGGCAAAGGAGAGGGGAGGGAAAGCAAACCTGAACCCATATGGTGAGCACAGTGTTGGGCTGTCCTGACTCCTGCTGACTGTATCATCCTGCTCCTGGGCATACATTTGAGGATACATAAGGTCTCAGTCTGCTTTTGCACAGAGCTTGTCTGTACTCCTCGAAGGCAAAAGCAGTTCCTTTAATCTGGAATGCAATCAGACTTTGGGCATATTAGTCACCACACATGATACAAATAGCTGTAGGGCCCAATATGAAAATCTTTCTCAATGCTTTAGCACAAAACACATTGGAGGAGAAAGGAGGAGAAAGCTTATTGTAACAACATCTAAAAGTCTGTGCTAGTATAGAAATACCTCTGTAAAACTAATCCTACCAACCCAGTTAGGGAATGGAACAGCAGCTACTTTGTCAAGGAAAGAAATCTGCTTTATTTTTTGTCTTAGCAAGGATTCATCTTGCCTCTCCCCGGCTTGCCAGCCAGCAGGGAGAGGAGTGATTCCCAGTTCTAAAATACCTGGCATAGCTCTGGGCTATCCATATGGTAGTTCTGGGAGTGGGGAGGGTTAGACTTTTCTTGAGGCTTCATTGAATTGAGTAGAAATTGGAAATGTCTCACTGCCTGCCTGTCTGCTGTTTTCAGTCAGACTGACAAGTTGGAAGGTTCCCAGAAAGGCAGAAATGCAAGCCTTGACAGCAGATGTTATGTGAGAACCAAGGCACAAGAGATGCTTTGCTCTTGGCAGAAGGTAGATTTTCAGTGGTCATATTGCATCTGAAGAGTAAAGAAGGTCAAGGAATCAAAGGATTTTGATTGCCTCTCTTTGGCTATCTGATCACAATAGTCCTTTCACAAGCTGGATTTTTGCTTTCTCATAGCAGGGATCCCTTCATTTCCCCCCTCTTGCACTGATAAGAGTGCATGCACTTCATTAGCTCTGATTAGAAGTGAAACCTAGAATGCAATCTGCCCTGAAGGAGGAGACTCGGCACCTACTCTCTGTGGTTAAAAAAGCAATGGCAAGTTTGTCCATTGAGAGGAGAGTTGGGGAGTCCAGACTCTTCACTAGGACAGAGATAGACTAAAGCTAAGATCTTACACAAGCCACAGTAACACCTCCTAAAGTTTGCCTTCCCATCCTTTGTGTGTTTTGCACACTTGCATCCAGCTGGCCCCTTTCTGTAGTTCTTGCTCTGTTTCAGTCTTTCTGGCTCCAGCACCTTAGTTAATGCTGCTGTTTTGTGAACACTTTTCAACTCACTATTAAAAAGTTAACTTCAGAGGGCTGAGGGGCGGAGGGGGGTGTTCAACCACGTGTTTTCCTCATTCCCTTTGGGCACACTTGTCTCTTCCTGTCTTCCCTGCTCTGTTTGTTTGCCTGCAGAATGCTTGGGACACCCCAGCTCCATCCTTGTTTTTTGGCAGCACGCACATTCCCAGGCTGTCTGACAGGCTGACGGAACACACCTGCCTCCAACATGTGTTCCTAATAAAAACCTTAATCGGATCCTTCTGCAGCTTGCAGAAAGCTGGTACTGAACATGCAGAACAAGCAGAGAAACAGCAGCAGAGGCTAAAGCCCTATAACATTCTTTGGGGAATTAGAGCAGTAGCTTAGTGTCATTTTACATTGCTGATGTTTTCCCTCCTTTTCCACCTCCCCTATGTAATTTTCAAGGATCTAAGAATTATTGCTATTTCTTTGGCATATCAGAGATTAAACCCCTCTTCTGCATTGAAATCAGCAAGATGGCATTTTGAGCAAGGGTGGAATTACTTCCAAATTCTTGCCCTCTGTGAAGATTTGTGTTCTGTGTTATTTCCCCATAAGCTGGGTGATGTCTGGGGGCTTGGCACGTGTTCATCAAGGATGCAGTCAGAAGAGAACTCTTGGTGTCTCTTGGAGTCTGCTCATCCCAAGGTCTAGCAGAGTATTCCAGTGGAAAGGACTGGACAGTGTGAGTGGCATTTCTCCTCTGTAGCTATATTTCATTCATAATTCTTTCTGAAGGACATAGGGATTCCTGTGAGTTCAGTTAATCCCCGAGATAGTAGTTTAGTTACAGTTTAGGTCAGCCCATATAAAAATGCAATTCATGTTTTTCTGTACTTCTCTTCTCCCCCTTGCCACTGAAACTCTCCTGTTCTGGCCAGATCACAAGAGTAGCAAAACTTCTTTGAATAAAAAGTACCATTAAATAAGCGGG
>VWZG01009479.1:0-21853 GCA_013396735.1 Grallaria varia
CAGTCACTATAACTAGGACAGCCTTTTATGAAAAATGGTTCTGTTTCTAAAAGAACTCTGCATGAGTTCTTGTTTAGTAGCTCAGGACACAAATTTAGGTGGAACAAGACTTGGATTTTGCGAATTATTATGCATTTGATCATCTGTTGTTAACCCTGACAATCAGAGCTGTATTGTTAGGTTAGTGAAGACTCCTCTGAAAAGTTTGGCCTGTATGTTTTTCTTGATGCTTACAAAAAAGGCACACCTGAATCTCTCTGGAGGGAAGGGATGGAAGTGTCTGCCTCAAACAACAAGGCCAATCAATAGTGTGGTGGGGAGGTATTTGCTATTCCAAAAGTGTCCAAGAAGTATTTGCTATTCCAAGAAGTATCAGCACTGCAGCTAATGTTCCCCTGCCAATGACAACAGAGAAAATCTTTCATGAGTCAAAATCTGACAGTAGTTTTACGGAAGGCTATATGAGCAGGTCTCAGTTTCAGCTCTCTTCGCAAATTATCTCTGCTGTGCAAGGTAGCTGTGGATTCTGCTGTAGATTTAACTGGCAGAAAAAAGGATAATGGGATAGCAAAGTACAAGTCAATCTCTCCAGGACAAGTCCCAGACCTTCTTTAGTGGGGATTTATCTTAGAGATTCAGAACTGTTATTTTCTTCCCTGGTTTGCTGTGCAATATTAAGAAAAGGTACATGCTAATGCTGTTTGGCTGTTCTTACAGTACAAAAAAATACATGAAAAATGATTGTAAGTCCAAAATGCTCCCTACGGTACTGTCCACACAAAGGTCATAAAACAATCATTGGACTATTATGATGTGGCAACTCTAGTGTGATTATTTCATCTGAAGCAAAGGTCTACAAAAATGGCAGAATTAGTTCAAAATTAAACAAGATTCAGTTCAGGTGAATTCAGTCATACTTTTACATACTGATAATAAATGGATATAATATTCTGCCTACTGTTAGGATAGAATGACTATTTAGTAGATCAAAATAATCATCTAGACAGTTACTATCCATTGTTACCAGCTTACCTGGCCTCTTCCTAAAGATACTGGATGTTATTTACAAGTAGCTAAGTTTTCAAATACTGTATTTCTGTGCATTTCATTACATAAATATTTAATTTGAAGAAAACGGGTACATGAAACAAGCTAGTTCTAACATTTTTTCCTGAGTGTAAGTCAGAGCAAATGAATAGAAAGGAAACGTAAGAACAAAGTCAGGTCAATCCCTATTAAGTGGTAGATTATTGCCCTATAATTGCTACATTTGGTAAATAGTGCATTTCATTAATAAGCCTAATGTAAGACTGGAAAACTCTTATACAAGTACAGATTTATTTTATTCTGTTTGAATTCTGAAAATCCTTTTATTAGTAAGATTCTGACCTTTAGCATCAAATCAGAGCTCACTGATGGAGGATTTGCTTTTATAAAAACACTGTTCTGACCTTTATGCATTAAAAATAGAGAAGGATGCAAAAGACTAGGGGACTGCAATGTTCCTAATCCCAAGTTTTGAAGTAATGTGTCAATGAATTAAGAGTTATTTCTATCTAGACCTACTATATTTTCTACTCATTCTGCCTCCTTCTGTCTGCTCACAATAAACCGTTCTTTCTGCCTGGCCAGAATGGTCCCTTTGGTTCTTTGGTCCATATCTGTCTTGTGTACACTGCCTGTTTGTTGGAGGGAAGAAAATAACATGGAAAATCAACCCTCCACTCATTCCCATTTGGCGTCCAAAGAGTCTGTGCAGCCATCAGCCTTAAGGCTTCTCATTGAAACCATGGTTACTAGAAAGACACCAGGCAGCTTTGTACTCATCTTCACTTTCAGGCCCCTCTCCTGCAGATGGAGGTTATCTGATCCTCCCACTGTTATTATAAGGTACCAGCTGTACAACTTTGTCTCTGTATGTAACCCTGCAGTATAAAATAGCAGGAATATCAGTTTCTACCAGAAAAAAATGCTTTAAATTCAGTAAGTGTTCATTGACACGCATTCTTTCAATTAATTGTGTCAAACTTCGTTCTGAAACTTAAAAGAGACTGAGGCCAAGTTAATTTACATTTAAACAATTTATATTATCTTCTGACTTATTGCTTAATACTTTTTTTCAGAAAGAATGAGTTAGCAAAATACTGTTTCTGTTTCATATGTTGTACACTCTACATTGCTAGTAAAGACTTTAATTCTAGCACGCTAATTGTCACACTTGAAAGACAACAGTGCTGTATGTGAGCTAGTATTTAGGCTTACTTACTTATTTCTGTTTTTTGAGAAAATGAGTGGCATACGAATACAGGAAAACATAACTTACAGGTTTTTAAATATTTCAGTAGGGGCATTTTACATAGGTTCAAGTATTGTCCACTGAGATTTTCCAGCACAGTTTGACAGTAAAACGTGCAGTATTTGTCAGAAAATATACCTTTTCTTCCTGTTGTGGTAAGTTAACTTTTCAAGGAAAGTGAAGCTGGTAGCATCTCTGACCATAAAGCATGGTTGTTTTTTGATCTTTAAGTACATATAGTGCAGCTGCTCTCAGGAAAAACAGTTTTCTTCCATTAGAATGATGGTAAATTTCCTATACAGATGTTTTTTCCAAAAAATGATAGTGGAGTGGGGCTCATTTAGAGTTGTTTGCATTTCCTTATTATCATACACCTTCAGTTTTAAAATAGGCAAGATACTTTATTTTCTTCCTCCTGGAATCAATATCCCATACTGCCATCAAAGAGAGGATCAGCTTATTTTAGGGCACACAATTACAGCAGAGACAATTTTCTTACTCTCAAAACTGAGAAGTTCAAGAGGCAAGTTTGCTCTCTGTGCAAGCTCGAGACAAGAAGTATGTCAGCAGCTATGCAGACACCACTGGAACAGCAATATGTGCTGACCAGCACTCCTGACATTGTCATCCTTCTCTTCCAAGAATTCTTGCTGTATTTTTCACTGTCCCATGGCCTGCTTCCTCAGGCACTGTCCTGCAGTCTGCAGAGTTATCAAAGAATATTCGGTAATGCATTCTACTAACATTCCTTGTCTTTCAAAGAGGAGATGGTGATGGTTGTAACCACTGTATTTGGAACAGTATTTGTGGCAGTAAGAATGTACAAAAACACTTCCAAGATCCCTTGTTTCCTGACATGTTTTAGAAATAGCCATGAAAGAGATACTGCAGTTTCATCTATTTCCAGAGGTGCAACAGCATTAGGGATTGTTCCAGTATTTCAAGGATTGACTACAAAGAAAATGGAGACTCTCTTTTACACAAGGAGATGCACAGAAAAGTCAAGGGGTAATGGATACAAGTTAATCCTTGAGAGATTCCAGCTAAACACAAGAGGAAAAATTTTTGCAATGAGGTCAGCCATTGACATAAACTCCCCAGGGAAGCACTGGATACCCCAACATTGTACACTTTGAATATTCAGCTGGACAAAGTGCTGGACTATGTTGTATAGACTGTGCATTTGCCAAAAGCTGGACCTTGAGGTCCCCTCCAAACCTAGTATTCTATGACAGCATGATCTAATTAGGTAAACTCCATTTGCCTACACACCTTAATTCTTCTCATAACCTTCTCAGCCTTTCACTTGCATCCAAAAAAGCATTTACATGTGGCTTGCTAAGGAACAATTTTATTGATGTTTACCATTAAATAAAAGGTGCTGTGCTACAAATTAGTTCTGTTATGTGGTGCCCGCCCTGCACAGTAACCAGGAATGAATCAAAGTTTGGAAACACTGGCTCTAAAAACTGGCCCGATTGATTAATGTGTGTTTGCTAGCAGCTCTTGTCTGCCTGTAGCAAGGTCGTATTTTGAAGTCACACCTTGGTAACGTGTGGGAGAAGGAGTGCATTCACTTTGTTAATGTTGACATAAACTGCTGACTCCAGAAAAAAACTCCAACAAAAAGAAGTAGCAAGTAAGAATAATCTTTTCTTAAAAACTCAAAAGGATTAAATAATTTTTTAACACCTCAGACCTCCCAGCCTTTTTTTTCCTGGAAGGCCAGGAAGCCAAAATTGCAAAGAGACCAACCCAGAATACAGCCCAGTAAAAAAAGTTTGTTCATGTATCAGGGAGTTGGGGAGCGCCACAGAGAAGCCACAACCTGCTTCCATCTCCCTGAGCCATGGGAAAGGCAGTGCAGAGATCTGAGCATATGGTCTACAAATCAGGCTGGACATCCAGTTTCCCATGTGCCATGCTGGAAACATTGTCACACAAACCAGTTTTTGCAGTGCGCATCACAAGCCTGTTAAAAGTCCTCATCTGAGTGGATGTCCTTGCACGGGTCTCTGCTAGCACAAGAAACCCTCACTCTGTCTCCACTTACCCAGCTCAAAAAGCAGGGGTTAAGCTTTACCTGAGTAATTAAAGCCTGGTTTGTGTCTTTTCATCCTGGAAGACTAGTTGAGATCTGCTCTTGTTTTTTAATCCTGTCTTTGGTTTAGAGGCTGTTGAACACTGGCAGGAGTTACTGCAAACTGCTGTAGGAACCATTTAGCTTTTAAGAGCACAGAATTGCACCCAAAACAATGACAGAAGGTGAACCACATTGTCAACCATCACGTGGCCCTTTCAAGGATGGTGGTTCTTCTGGCCTAATGATATCAACACTAGCAACAGACCTTATGGAAACACATCATTTCACGAGATGGGAGACACAGGGCAGAAACCAAGGTAGCAGAAGCTTCTGGATGGCAACATCCCAAAAGCTGCAGCTGTTCTCTGGCCAACATGACACAGCATGCCTGAAGATAAGAAAGCCAAGAAAAAGTTTGCCATGAGACTTGAACAGAAACCATGGCAACACTAACTGTGGCTGTGTCTTACCAACCTATGACTTTGTATTCTGGCCCAGTTTTAGCTTTTCCAAGTCTAGACCACTTGGCTCAGGCACATATTTGTCCATCTTTTGGCTAGGTATTTTAGCCTGATTGTTAAAAAAAATTATTTATGGAGGTACAGGCTCCCTTTTTACCTAGATATTTCTTTGTACTATTCTACAAGAGGTTTTCTTCCTCTTATAATTGCAACCACTCTTATTGTAATTCATTGTTTACTGGACAGATGTAAGATGTTCATTGGGTTAGGCATTTCTCCCTTAAGACCTACCAGTCTCATACTAGCAGATGGAAAAAAACCCAGCATTGTGTATATTTTGTCTTCAAGAGATATTATCACAAAAACTAAATTCTTTGTACACATCAATACAAAATATTATCATGGCAGATCTGCTATGGAAAAACCCTGCTGGACAGAAAACAATTCAGATGAGTAAGGTAATGTTAATTCAAGAAAGGTTTGAAGTTATAGAGAGATGAAAGCCATACAAACAATTTGCTTTCATCACAAGTGCTTCTGCTCTACATGGTACAAACTGCTGGTTTGTCTCAAAATGTAGCTTGAACACAAATCCAGACAGATTAAAGGACATAGCTTGACTTTCTACTTGTACTATTCTATTATTGCATTTCAGAGATACTTCCTCATGAAATAGTTATGATTTTACAGTGTTCATCATCTCTTCTCCTGATTTGGGTCACAGCAATGGGAAGAAAGTTAAATAAGACCTCATGAAAGGAAAATCCATTCAAGATCTACTTCCTTGCTGACAAGAAACCTTGCTGCTAAGCCACATAACTTGCACAAATACTTGTGAAAACCAGCATCTATCTATCTATCTATCTATCTATCTATCTATCTAAGCTAGCTAGCTAGCTAGCCCTAGTGACATATGGTGTATCTTCCCAAACTAAGGCTTTGTTCTCAGCTACCCCACCCTTTACCCAATGTCCTCCTTTGCCCTAAACCATGATTCCAATATAAAGTATGTTCCCCTTTCTCCATTTTCTGTATTTCCTGATCCATTTTATGTACTTCCAAAACTGGACCCATCATACATTCTGTCTTCACTTCCAGGACCCTGCCTTTTTTGCTTTTCAGATTCTCGCTACCCTACGCAAATACCATCTAATTTCTTGAAAGCTGCAGATAGATAGAAATATTTGCAGCATAGCCCAGAGCTATCCCAGTACTTGCAGGGCCACATTATTTTTTCCTGTTCTGTGGATGCTGTCAAATGCAGTAGATATCAATAGGGCAGCCTGGCTACCTAGGGCAATAGAGAACTACAACACACTACCTTGCAGTTGTGGAAAGTCTACCAGGTGCTGTGCTCACCAGGCACCAAGAGAAAGTGCTGGACCAGGACTGTTATATAGCTTTTCCTTTCAAGGCACGTGGCACATCTCGTGAGAGAGGATCCAGATACCAGAGGAATGTATGTTAAAAAGAGAAAGCAGGGGAGAAACTAGTAAAGAGTAGTATTTTAAGATTCCTGAGCTTCTACTAGACAAGTCCTAGCAAAGACAGAAAACAGATCAGCAACAGACCAAAATTAGGGAATATCTTGTTTTAACTGCATGAATAGTTTCATTAATAACTGATACAGGACTGCTGTTACCACTGTATCAACACTAATTTTGATCTTGGGTTCCCTTTCTCAGTGTTTTACTGGGCCCATTCAGCATAATCCTTGCAATGGGACTCTGGAGCAGACCCTAAAAGCATTGAAAAATGCCTTGAACTTCTTTAATGAAACAAATATTCATATGCCAGCTTCACTGTGGAAAACAATGGCTCTTCTAAATATAATGGAATACACCAGGTGCTATGGTATATTATTGAAATTTATATTGCCAGAAGTTTCTAGTGTGTTGGTCAGAGTGACATAACAAAAGCTGCTATTTATACTTTCAAGCCCTTCTTTCATCAGTAGCTTAATCACCTCCTACTTTTAATCAGGGAATTTATTTTACAGATGAGGAGTACATACAGGATATTATGTGAAGGGAAAATATGATAGAAACCTGTAGGTTTCTGACAGCTTAGCCAGAAATGCAAGGGAAGCATGGAGAGCAGTGCCAATGAAGGAAGTCCACCGCGAATGCTGAAGAGCCATTTTTATGGCTCCATAGCTTCATGGTGGAGACTTTTTTATTTCCTGCAAAGATGTGCTCTGTTTCTCGGCAGTTATCCCAGTGTCTGAGTTAATGCCTGAGACCAAATCAACTCCTGTCCATTCCTGAATCTTGCTGAGATCTCTCCTCTCAGCACCAACATCAACAAAAAGTCTTTTTCTGAGTATTTAGATTGTCTGAGAGCATCTGTTTGGTCAGTAACACAGATGAAAATCAAGAAAGGATAGTCATATTGTAAATAACTCCTTGAGAAAAGACCACATGAAAGCTATGCATCTGGGTAAAAATATTGCCAGATGTTCCTTGCAGCACATCAGAAAAAAAACCTTACGAAAATGTGATGAGTAATGAATTCATAAGGGTTTCTTTGTTTGCCTAATTCAGAAAAACGTGCTTGAAAAGTCAGTACAATGTAGTCACATCCTAGGCCTCTAGATGATTTGATTATAAGTGTTTCATCACTGGTGGATGTAGTTTTCCTAGACTGTAGATAGTAAAGCTATAGATACTGTCCTGCACAAAGTGCTACTGGATAAGTTGTCCAGCTGGGAGATGAGCAGGGACACAGAGTGTGGGATGAAGAATTGGTTGAACATCAGTGCTCCAGGGATTGAAGTGCATGGGGCTACATTTGGCTGGTGAGCAGTCACCAGTGGCGTTCGTTGGGGCTCAGTTTTTGGGCCAGTTGTGTTCAGCATATTTATCCATGATCTGGACGCAAGACTTGAATGGACCCTTAGCAAGCGTGGTGACAATACCAAACTGAGAGGTTTTGTTGTCTCTCTCAAGGGAAAAGAACTTTGCAGAAGGATAATCATCAGTGCAATCATGAAAAATGATCAGTGGCAGGAAACTTAACAAGAACAAATACCAGATTCTGCCCCTGGGATGGGGTACTGCTGGACACAAGTATGAACTGGGAGAGTGTCTGGAGAGCATCCCTGCAGAGGGGTCAGGGGGTGTGGGTCGGCAGCAGCTCAGTGTGAGCCAGCAGTGTGCCCGGGCAGCCAGGAGGGCAAACCCCATCCTGGGCTGCGACAGACACGGCACCACCAGCCACCAAAAAAGGGGATCGTCCCACTGTACTCAGCCATGGAGCGGCCTCACCCTGAGTCCTGTGTGCAGAGCTGGGCCCCACAGTTTGGGAAGGACGTGAAGGTCCTTGGATGGTCCACAGGAGGGCAACACCACTGGCGGAAGGGCTGGAAGGTGTGTCCTGTGAGGAGTGGCTGAGGATCCTGAGTCTGTCTCATTCTGAGAGAAAGGCCTGAGGGGTGACCTCATTGCTCTGTACAGCTTCCTGAGCAGGGACATGGAGAGGGAGGTGCTGATCTTCTCTTCCTGGGTTCCGGCAAAATCAGATGGGAATGGTTCAAAGCTCCAGCACTGGAGGTTCAGACTGGACATTAGGAAACATTGTTTACCATGAGGGCGGTCAAACACAGGAACAGACTTCCTTGGAAAGTGGTTAATATCCCAAACTTGTCAGTGTTTAGGATGCCTTTGCCCTTCATAATTTGCTTAACTTTTGGTCAGCCCTGAATTGGTCAGGCAGTGGGACTAGATCATTTTAGGTCCATTCCAGTGAAAGATTCCTTTCCTTTCCTTTCCTTTCCTTTCCTTTCCTTTCCTTTCCTTTCCTTTCCTTTCCTTTCCTTTCCTTTCCTTTCCTTTCCTTTCCTTTCCTTTCCTTTCCTTTCCTTTCCTTTCCTTTCCTTTCCTTTCCTTTCCTTTCCTTTCCTTTCCTTTCCTTTCCTTTCCTTTCCTTTCCTTTCCTTTCCTTTCCTTTCCTTTCCTTTCCTTTCCTTTCCTTTCCTTTCCTTTCCTTTCCTTTCCTTTCCTTTCCTTTCCTTTCCTTTCCTTTCCTTTCCTTTCCTTTCCTTTCCTTTCCTTTCCTTTCCTTTCCTTTCCTTTCCTTTCCTTTCCTTTCCTTTCCTTTCCTTTCCTTTCCTTTCCTTTCCTTTCCTTTCCTTTCCTTTCCTTTCCTTTCCTTTCCTTTCCTTTCCTTTCCTTTCCTTTCCTTTCCTTTCCTTTCCTTTCCTTTCCTTTCCTTTCCTTTCCTTTCCTTTCCTTTCCTTTCCTTTCCTTTCCTTTCCTTTCCTTTCCTTTCCTTTCCTTTCCTTTCCTTTCCNCTGGAATTTAGTACCCAGGACCTCATATACCTATGAGTTTTTTAAAGAGGGAAAGTTATCCACTCTTGCTCTTTAAAGCCAAATAGTTCCTACCCTGGGGAAATATTTTGAAAAGCTTTTGTTGCCAGTTTTGTGACATTCATTCTGACAATAAAGGTTAGAAACTGAAAGATTAATATGAGCTGCTCCTTCTTAGACTTAGTCTTCTGGTTTACATTTAAAAAAAAAAAAAAAAGGAACTATTTATTATATTCACTATCTATACTACATACTATATTCACATGTGGAGTGAGACCTGAGTGAAAAAGCTGCCCCAAACTGAGTATACAGAACACGGTTGGGCAGGTGTGTCTGGATATTGGCCTGACCTGTGTGCCACCAGCTAAGTCCTCTCCAAAGCATTTTGACATGCCTTGGGATAACCACAGGACATTAACTGCTCTAAAGAGGACACACAGATGAACCTAAGCTACCTGTGAGGATAAAAGAGCTTAGTTATATGAATTTAAGCCAAGCCATGCCTGTTGTCCTCTAGGCCAGTTTTATGTGCTACTTTAAATGTAAACAAGGCTTGGTTTGACAAAGTAAAACCCAACTCAGGTCTGAAACAGCTACCAAAATAGCTGACTGCTCCTCCAGAGTTGCCCTGCTGCCCAGGTCCAAGTAACAACTTTCTGCCAGTCCATCAACAGAATCTCTCCAGTGGACTTAAGGCTCAGACACTTCTACAAGCGACAAATCTATTGAATCTGTTCTCTGTGTCACATAGCAGTTGTTTTCAATATTCCGCATTGGCTAGTTTACAGTCCTGGAGAAACTTACTGCAAATTGCCTGAAACATAAAATAGAGACACTTTTGTTTATCCTCTGCGCTTCACAAGACAGTGTACAGGGAAGATTAAAAGAAGAGCTGTATGTGCCAATCGTAAGGCTTACAATTGAAGGTGAAGAGCATTTTAGACTATTTATATCTGATATTTTTCCCCTTTTAGAAACAGAGGTCTTTTTTTCAATTTACAAAATACAGGTTAAAATGCTTGTCAGCTGAGAAAGATAATGAAATACACACAAGAATGCTGTAGGAATTCTGGGGGCCACATATTGGCTTCCATAACACAGAATCAGAGCAAATCATAGGCAGCTTTCCACACTCATTTGGTGCATTACATGCAAAATTTCTTAAGTTCATGATATATAATGTGTAGAAATCTTGTATGAGCATCTCTAGCCTTGATAAATTGGATATACAACAATTGGATATACTGCAAACTGGAGACAAAAGGCCTCAGCTATTAATTAAAATGTTTTGCTCAGATTCTACGCATTCTGGAATAGCAAATTATACAAGTGGTGACTTGCCTCTAAAATAAGACATACGGTTCAATCAAAAAATATTTGTGCAACATTTGCAAAGTGTAGTGTGCTATTATATGGTCCAAAGATTGCTTTTGTTTCATTTTCTATTGGTGGCTCTTTAAGTGGCCAAAAGGCAATAAGATAATGAAAAAGGACAACTGAAATATCATGGCAACATATCTTCGCCATTGGCAATAGCAGCTGATGACATGGAAATAATTTTTAAGCCACAAGGATACTAGAGAAGCATATTTCTATTGTGTCAGTCTTTTCAATGGGCCTGCACTCCTCAATAAACATGTATTTTGAGATAGTACTGTTATTTTCTCTGGCTTCATGTTATAGTCTTTCTTTCCTTCTTTGTTTCATTGTAAGATATACTAATTGTGCTGTTAAGAGTGTGAAAGAGAGTGGCATAAAATTCTTTAGCTGAACCACAAATCAGACCATGTAGGTTTTCAACAAGTAAGTTGTGCCTCCCTCCTCACAGGACTTTGAGGAATCTTTTATGAAGTGGAACACCAAAGGTCAAATTCCCACTACATTAATTGTGACTTTTTTGAAGTGAAAAATATGGGAATTCTGGTAAGTAAGATCCAGGTTACTGGATTAGTTAGCAAACTTGAGAATTCTTGGTTTTGAAATACAAATTTTGCTGCATATCTGTAAAACTGCATCCTTTTCCTGGATATGAGTCAGCCATAGTGCATTTGATTTATTAGTCAGAGTGACAATGAGACTTGTGCCCAAGCAAGAATATCAAAGTATGCTTTTTAAACTGTCCCCTTTTTTTTGTCATTAGTATGCATTACTATGTTCAGAATCTCCCACAGCAATTCTGCTCTCAGAGTTGAGTCATTCCATCTCAAACTATGGGCAACTGACAAGGTCATATAATCTGGAGTCTTCCTTCAGATAATTAATATAATAAAGATGTGATGTGCCACATACACATTTTTTTTTTTTGCTATCTCTAGGGTTTTAATAATCTTCTTTCTTACTATTTTGTTCACTCCTTTCTGATCTATAATTTTTGTTTATCTCAAACCAAGGAAAACTGTTCCCTATTTCATGGTGATTCCTCAGAAGAATTTCAGAGAAATTAGAAATTCCTGTTACAATTTGACCTAAATATATAGCAAAGATACTTGCATGGCACAGCTGCCTTCCAAGAATACCTGTCTATTTTTCCCCCAATGCTCTCTGTAAGTGGATCTCTCAAAGCATGGGCTACTGGAAAGGTACATGTTCTGGCACAGGAAGTTAAAAAAACAGTATCCTTCATTAATACCTTCTGAAACAACCTTGAGAAGCGAATCTTGGGTAAAAGTCACTTTTCATTACTAAAATTGTTTTATTAGGCCACGTTTTTATGGTGACAAATGGAATTTCTGTAGCATTTTCCACTTGCACCTAGACAGTCTTGCTTTGAGAGCTGCACTTTGGGTACTTCAATTGACTACAGGGATAGTGTAAGGCGAAGTTACTGTTCTTTGTGCACTTTTCTGCACAGAAGAGCACAGGACAATGTCAGTGCTCCACCCTACAGAAGGGTAGCTCTGTTCCTTTCTTAAGTGCTGATTTTCCTTCAAAACAGAATAGACTCCTCAGTTAATTGATCTTATTTTCCACTCCCTTAAAAAACATTTTAGATTGCTACATGCGTCCAGTTCAGTCTTTCAATGGAACTTCTTCCTCACTGCAACAATAGCACCCTGCCAGGTACCACGTTTCAGGATAAAGAATACTAGGAAGAACAACTAAAAAGTCTTTAACGAAGACAAGGAAAGAGAAAGACAAATTATGACTCAAGGTAATATTTTCCATGGAACTCGGGAGGTGAAGGAAGTCAGCTACCTGTGGTAGAGATATGGAACAAACTGTCATATTTTAAGGTATGAAGTCAGAACAGTTTAGGTTTTTGGGTTTTTTTAAACAATGAAAAACCTATATTTCCACTAAAAATATTCCTGTTGCAGATAAATAGATAAGAGTGTGTAAAAAATAGCATTTCCAGTGTTTAATGCAAAAATTGAATTTATTTCAGGGAAATCAGTGGTTAATTTAGTATCTAATGCTCCAGTGACAGAAATTATCTGTGAAAACCTTTAATCTACTCTGCCCAGTGCAAAAAATCAAGGCTTGCTACATAGTCTCGTCTTCACACTATGCTGAATACAATAACTCATCAGAAGCCTAAACAATAGCTCATAATATTTTTCTGCCTTAGATTCCCAGAAAACCTACTATTATGTCTGTTCCTTTGTCACATTAAGCAGGTAAGACATGGAAATAAGAAAATTATTTTAAAATCACAAGGTATCTTTTAAAAAAATTTACTTAAAAATAAGGCGGCCAATCTAGAATAATGATGAAATAACCTGGATTCTCAGTGCAAAGTACCATTTTCTCTGAATCCCAAACACACAGAAACATTTAAAAATCGTGTTTCATGTGAGACTTTCTGTCTTAGCCTGAGCTCATCCATACTTCGTCAGTGCTACTTGATTCCTGCCCTGTGATGTGCTGCTCTGCCACCCACCGGCCTCTTTATTCCTGACAGAGAGAGCATAGTGCAAAAACAAAATGATTTTCCTACATATATCAATCTGATTATTTGAAGCAGGCCCACATGAAGCATTTTACAGCAAATGAAGCATTATTTCAACGTGGCACCTGTACTTTTCCAAAATTAATAAGTTTGTCTAAACTAAGTGTGTCTCAAGGAGTGGTTCAGAGGCCATCCACCACTCAGCCTATCCTGGGTACTGCAGGGCTGCTGAATTTCCCATGCATTTTGACTCGTATTTAAGAGAGATGGGTATTTTCCACTGGCATTAAAAGGGAGCTATGTATGACCTGTGCCTCAGAAGGTTAAGACCAGTAAGGATTAATCTGTGGATTGACCACATAGCTATCTAAAGTGAGGGGGCATATTCTAAAATCAAAACTTAAACCTGAGAGGCCTTGGGTACTATGTACCTGCCTGTATGAGTTAATACCAAATGTGAGAAAAGGAATTTCCACAAACTGGAAAGGTCTCTCTTGCCTTTCCAATTTCTGTGTTAATGTTTTGTGGCCATGCTTTTCATGGTACAGACCATGTTGTCTTGTGCATGGGAGCACCAACATTAAGCAACAAAGCTTATTTTTGCACTTCCATCTCCTCACAAGTAATTTTTTTGTTTTGAAAATAAAAATGGTACTACTCATACAGATCTATTATGCACTTTAAATGTTTTGAAAAGCTTCTATAGTTTTACAGAAGAATGTAGAAACTTTTTCCCCATCTTAAAAGCAATTAACAGAATCACAGTTTATGTTTTAACCTGGGAAAGAACATAATAATAATTGATTTTTATTTAATGTAAGGCATTAATATGCTATCCCATATTTCCATGTGGAAATCTTGGCTTTTTATAAAGAACATCTAATATCCTACTAGGATTAATTACAGCCCATTCTGTATCACACATCCAGATAACTCATGGACATCAGTTGCTCATACTGTCTTACTACCTAAGCAGGAATGCTCATTCCTGAATTCATGTTCTGATCACCATATGAACAGTACTCTAAACAGCACTGAAAGTACTGCTGTTCTTACCTTATTAGATAGCACATCCTTTGAGGAAGCTCCTTCAAAGTGCATCCCCCTACATATGGCTTATGCTTCTGTTCTGCTTTCATAAGTCTTATCATGCCAACTTGACAGCCTGGTACATCCCTTTTATTAGAGGGCAGAATAGTGACAGGTTCCATAGCCACCAAGTTGACGCTTTTTTAAAGTGGTTTAAATTCTTCAGGGCTAAAAGATATCTCTGTGTTTTCCTCTTGTAATAATGAAGAACATGTTCCTTCTAAAGATGGTGATAGTGGACATTCTCTCATTCATTGTTGCTTGGAAGCAATTACATAAAATCTGTTTCCAAGAAATTGGGGGAAAAAGAAGGCAAAGATCAAGATATTGCCTCACTCTGATGCTATGAACAAGTTGAGAAACACAGAAAAATGAGGTGGGAAAAAAAGGTAAATGATTCTCAGCTAAAATCACAGAATCACAGAATATGCTGAATTGGAAGGGACCCACAAGGATCGTCAAGTCCAACCCTTAGCCCTGCACAGAACCATTCCCAAGAGTTACACCATGTGCCTGAGAGTATCATCTAAACCACTCTTTAACCATTCCAAACCATTCTGCCAGGCTTGATGTTGTGACCACTTCCCTGAGGAACCTGTTCCAGTGCCCCACTACTTTCTGGGTGAAGAAACTTTGCCTAATATCCAGCCTAGACCTTCCCTAACACAATTTCAGGCCATGCCTTTGGGTCCTGTCACTGATCACCACAGACAAGAGATCAGTGCCTGCCCCTCCTCTTCCCCTAATGAGGAAGTTGGAGACTGCAGGGAGACCTCCCCTCAGCCTCCTCTTCCCCAGGCTGAACAGACCAAGTGCCCTCAGCTGCTCCTCATACGGCTTCCGCTTAGGGCCCTTCACCATCTTTGTTGACCTCTGCTGGACAACAAAGAGCTCTAAGAGCTGAATATCTTTCCTATATTGCAGAGCCCAAAACTGCACACAATATTCAAGGTGAGGCTGCTCCAGTGCAGAGCAGAGCGGGACAATCCCCGCCCCTGACTGGCTGGTGATGCTTTGCCTGATGCCTCTCAGGACACAGTTGGCTCTCCTGGCTGCCAGAGCACTGCTGACTCACATATAACTTTCCATCAACCAGGATCCCCAGGTCCCTTTCCATGGCACTGCTGTCCAGTATCTCATTCCCCAGTGTGTACAAACATTCAGAGTTGCTCCACCCCGGGCGCAGAATCCGGCACTTTCCCTTGCTGAACTTCACATGGCTGGTGATTGCCCAGTCCTCTGATTTGTCTTTCTGCAAGGCCTCCCTACCTCTGAGGGACTCAACAGCTCCTCCCAGTTCTGTGTCATCTGCAAACTTGCTCAGTGTCTCTTCTAGTCCCATGTCCAAGTCATTGATGAAGATGGCACAGGGCCCAAGATGGAGCTCTGTGGAACCCACTAGTGACTGGTCACCAGTCTGATGTCACCCCATTCACTGTTACCTGCTTTGCTCGACTCGTGAGCCAATTGCTCACCCACCACATTATGTGTTTATCCAGCTATGGGCTGGACATTTTGTCCAGAAGGATCCTGTGAGAGACGGTATCAAAAACTTTACTGAAATCCATAAAGATTACATTAACTGACTTCCCTAGATCATCTAGGTGGATTATGTATTAGCCGTGATGGGATGCCAGGAACAACTCCAAGTACCACCAGTTGACTGACCTTGGTAAACTGAGAACCCTTGCATACTCCCAACAGAGGGCTGTGTTGTCAGGACCCATTGTCAGGACCTGCAGCTGTGAATTGTTGCACCAGGAGAGAGAAGAGGAGACCTGTACACTGTCCTATCATCCAGTGTCTTTAATTAAAGCACAAAGCATTTCAGAAATAAGATCATCTTAGTTTCTGAAGTAGTATTCAGTATGGAAGCCGTACAGCTAATGTCTATCAAAACATGATACATATACTAGGGCACAACAGATTTTCAGTATGATGGGCAGATTTCTGCTCACACATCTGAGGTACAGATAAGACACTAAAATACTTAAAAGCTCAGGGATTTTACCACAACAAATCTAAACCAGTGAGAAAATGTATCATGACATTAAGAGAAATGGATCGGTAGAGATTTGTGAAGTTTATCTTCACTGACATCTGATCCCAAGCACCACCATTATTAGCTCACTTGCATTCAGTGATTGTCTTACCGTTCCTTAACTAGACTGAAAAGTTATGTAAATCAGCATAGAGAAGATATAAAATTTCATCAGGTGCTAATTAAGTTTACTTACTGGGAATTTTGCCTTCAGTACAGAAGGAAGAGAATCAGACAGTAATTTCGTTGGTGATCACCTGTTCTGAACTGCTTGCACTACAGACCCACACTGAGGTACAATACATAGTATTCTATCGACCTTTTCGAAGAAAATGTTCATCAGAATAAAATATTGAATTATGTTCCATTATTATATACTTAATTAAGGATAGTATACTATGCTAGCTAATACTTTTGTTTTATACAATGTTCTAGTTGTCACAAAACTGTGAGAAGTCTAGCCTCAACTAGGGCTCCTGATCCCTACTTTGCCCTGCCTGGCCCCTCAGACAGGTCAAGAACTGGTGCTGGCTGACTGGGCTCGCACGCAGTTACCCACAAAGAATTGCTCTTTGGGTCTCAAGTAAAAGCATCCTTCTGCCCAGTGTTAACAAGGACCTGTGTCAGCTTATAATCACAGATGGAGTTACAACATATGTTAAGCATTCATATTTCCAATTCAGCACAAAGAACAATTATGGGACTTTACACAGTGACAGTGACAAAGCTAAAACAATAGGACCACCATCCAAGGCAACAACAGACAGAAGGGCTTTCTCATAATGCAGGCATTAGAGGATTATTTAGCAAGTTTTGTGTGTGCAGTAAAAAAATTGTAGGGAAGAGGCCAGCAGGCTGAAGGAAACAGTAAGGTCCAAGAAGAGCGAGAGAGTAAGTGAGCTCTCCAGGGTGCCAGATCATGTGGGTGCAGTGAACCACATACTGATGTTTGTTCTCCTGTGTTGGAAGGAAGCAGGATTTCTGTTTGAACTCAGCACTGGACTTTCAGCTGTTCCCTCATCTCTGCCTATACGGATCACACTTGTGTAGATGCTGAACTCCCAAATGTCTATAAAAGAGAAAAGGAAATAAAAATTTCAGTGTTTCTGTTCTCTCCAGACTGAATCCACTCTTGCCTTCACTTGCCTATCTTCAACTGCATAAACAATTTGTCTTTTTAGTCTAGATTAACCTCATCTTGGGAAGAGAGCTGTCGGAGGAATTTTTTTTAACAAGCACCATGCCTGCCCATATCACCTTGCCAGTAACTGTAGATCTGGATTGCTTTCTGTGGATTGTGTGTCTCAGGATAAAGTGAAAAGAAATAAAGTAGAGGTATTATAGCAGCCGGGATCACAGACTTTGAATGAAGCTGTTCAGTGCAGTAATTTAGATTCACATTTGTTAAAAATAGCTGTCAAAGTTTTATGCCAGTCTGTTAGCACAATATTCAGTTTATTTTTCTCCTCGGTAAGGTTGCCTGGAAACAGGGAAATAGTCAGAGAAATCCTTTTGTGAAAGTGTGGTAACACTTGAGAAATCAATACACCCACTTTGGTTTTATTCAAAAGATTTAGAACCTCTAGATAAAAAAAATCCAACCAAACTAACAACAAAACAAACAAACCAACTTGTAGTAATTTTAAACACACCTGGTGCAACTAGCAACTTGGAGGTAGGAATTGTTAAGTACACAGTGATCTGTCACTTTCACAGTTGTAGTGTACCTCTCCTGGTGCAAGTAATAATCACATTCAAGGCAGAGTTTCCTTTGCAACATGCAGACTTAGGACTGAAGTCTGATTGGCTTCACAAAGAGAAATTGAAGCAAATTATTTTTAGAAACAGACCATGAAATTGCAGCATGAGGTGCAGTAAGAGCATGGAAGTATCTGTCCCTGGAAGACAAATAGAAGACTCTTGGCCAGAGCAGTTCATTTAAATGATGCTACTGAAGACACATTCATCTAGGTTTCTTGTCAGTTCATATACTGCTTCATGTCATGTATGGCTGAAAAGGGTAAAGGAGGCAAGGACAGGCAGCAACAGAGAGATGACTGGGTTGGTTATATTAACTGGTCAAAGGAAAAAATGATCATGCAAGGTTTTTCAGAAATACAGTTCCAAACCGTTAGTCTCTCACTTGACTGTGCTGAACTCTGTGCTGATGAATAATGGCCTTTAGGGAACACTTACAAAACATGAGCATCAGTCACTGCAAAGAGCTTTTTGCGACAAACAGCTAGGTTGCAGGATTTCTTCTAATGCAGGGGATTTAGCAAAGCTTTTAATTTTTTTTTCTTTATTGGATTTTACAGAGGTTTAAGAACCAAATACACCCTTAATTATGTGAAAAAATGTAATCACAGAGGCTATCCTCCCAAAGTTCTTGGGACAACTGTATAGATTTGAATGGACTGCTTAATCAGGCTCCATGGCTCTTTGCCAGCTGCATCTTGCCACAGATGACCCTGCTCCACATTGCCCTCCACTTACCGCAGTTGTACTCCTCAATTTTCCACATTTCTTAGCACCTTGACTTCATAGACACCAGACAAGTTAAAAAAAAAAAAAAAGCTTAACTGAGTATGCTGAATATTAAACCATGAATGCAACAAGCAGAGGTGGCTGGAAAATGTTTCAGTGGGGTCCGTTGCACTATTGTCCAATCAGGACTTCAGGCAGATGGAGGCAGAGCAAAAAAGAGTAGGAGTAGGAGAAGACAGTGCCTGCTGGAAGAGCAGGTGAACAGTTTATATTGAATAATTAATATGTCATACTTCACTATTCTCATTCTTCACAGATTGTTTGTCAGCAGGCTTATTATTTTCCTGTTAATTTTCTGAGGGAAAAAAAGATCCAGGTTTATTTCTGCCAGTGATGTTATTTGCCATTAGTGGGGACAGAGTGAGCATTCAGTATGCAGACTGATCAGTTGCACTGGTTGCTTTTGACCATAAAAACATGCCTGTCTTATGTCACCTTACACAGAGAGTGACATTCTTCAAAGCCTGGTCCGGTTGCAATTGAATTTCCTCCAGGATCCCCATTGACTTGAATGATATGGAACAATATCCTGCAGTCATATGCTCAAATCAAATCAGTGCAGCATGGATATTCACACTGAAAATAAAAACAAAGCCCCAGAGGAGTTTATACTCCACATGCATGAGTTTTCCTATCCAAAAGGTTATGTATACATGGAGGACATGACAATAAAATGTATAGGTTAATTCCTTTTCTTTGTTAAATCTGAGCATGAGAAGTATAATTCATTTGTTGCCAAAAGTTGTTTTACATTTATATATTTAACAGCAAAATTTGACACAAGGTAGGAAGGTCAAGAGCCAGTATCAAACAATCTTTTGAGTTTTGCAGCCTTCAGCTAAGCTAAGATGACTCAAATAATATACCATGCAATTTCAATAACCCTACAGGGATGCTGTTCATGAGCAAATGCAAATTATGGTGAACTTATGCATCCCTGGAGATTTACTCAAAGAGAATACAGAGATGATTGCCTTTGGGATGAATGAAAGCTGCAGTACTCACTGTGCTATATCCACATTAGCTTCTGTGAGCAAGACATGAAGAATGATGGCAACAGAAAGAAGAGAATTGTTCTCAGGAGGGTTCCAAAACAGCTGCTCCACGGGTGAATGCTCGTCAGAGAAGCCGGGATATCTCCAGGGCAACTTGTTTCTATGACGCTCATGCCACAAGCATAAAGTATTGACCCATACAACCCTGTAGATGTAGGCCTTGGATTTTGGAAATCTTTCAGTATAGACTCTGACTGTACACTGCTGTAGCACCATTCTCAAGAACAGTTAAATCATGGAGAAACTTCAGCAGCTCTATTATGGACACCAGCATATACAGTAGCTGGATGTACCTTCTTCACCAGTGATGCAACTATTCGCGTGCTAAGGTGTATAGGGGTGCAGGGGAAATTTTAAGCATAGGCAGAACAAGAAACAGTCATCAAGAAAGTATTATCAGTTAAAAAAAATCCCACATGGATTAGAACGTGTGTTTTTTTCAGGCAAAATAACCTTAATTATTTTTAATTTATTATTTACCAATGTGGGGATCATTCTGGGCCTCTCTTTTAATACAATAGAAATGCTAGTACTTCAGGAGGTTGTGTGTGTGTATGTGTGATTATAGTCCCAGTCACCTGAGTTCCACCTCACCCCTAATCAGCTATCACCTCTTATGACCACTCTTTATAGTCTGCTTTGTTGCTCAAGGCTGGTGGGAGGGTGTGCTGTAGCTTTACTCCCTGAAAGGTTCCATTCACCTCACCAGAGCGTTATTACACTTGGAAACAGAGGAGTGGTAATTAATTTGAGACAGAGAAGTGGCTACAAAGTAAAATAGTTTCTTTTCTTCACTGCCTTGTCTTTGTTGTGATCCCCAAGATGGTCAGCCACAAAAGGGGCCTTTCAGAGAGGCACTCTTAACTGTTCAAGCAGAAGGCTTCATTCAGAGGGATCTTTAATTAGCAGCAGTGAAGAAATGATGGTGTGAAAAGTTACACAGAATACACTTGGGGTTATGATACCAAAAGCAAACGAGGAACTTGAACAGTAAGGCAAGATAACAGAAGAGAGATATGAGTAGGAAATTACAGATGAGTTTTCAAGATGACTTGGTTGAGCCATTCACTGAAAACAATCTTTATACAGCCTGCTTGAGATTTCTAGCCCAGGCATTGTAAGTCTTATGGTTATAGAAAATTGTTTTCTAGTCTGCTTTGCATTTGCAGGTATTTGTTAAGCACAACAGGAGTTTTGCTAGTGGCTTAGAGCTGCTAAACTGTAATAGCTGTTCAGAACTCATAATTTTTTAAGTTTGTGACTCAGATATGCATACAGACATGTTGTACAGAGGGAGTTTTAAACTCCCTGGGAAAAAAATCTTAGACAAATTTCACTGACTTATTAGTCCTCCTTCCTTAGATACCAAAGAGCAACTAGCCACTGCATTTAGAGTACTTGCAGTTGGCCAGGTTAATGAAAAATTGCTTGTCAACATGAAGAAGCCCCATTAAAAAAACCCATTTACCTCAGGAGTCTGGGGAGGCCTTCTCCCTCACGGTGCTTCACAGATCCCTCCACATATAACTCTACACATTGCAGTATCAGAATAAGTCTGCAGAAACACAGCTCTTCAGTTTTGAGTTGTCTGTGTCATGGAAGGAGGAAAAGGGAAATATCTCCTTGCTACATTTGTGTGTTTGTTTCTATTTTAAACCTGAACAGCAATCGATCTTGTTCTGATCTGGAACCAGGAGGTCAGAGGAGATCTAGAAAATAACTTGGAGAGACACTTACACGGGGGAACTTAGAAAGCCGGTATCTCCCTGTGCACTTCCCCTTGGTGCCCTTTTTATTAAGGAACTGCGAAAACCGAAGGGAAGGACAGAGGCGACAGCAGCGCTCGGGAAGGGCGTGCTGCCCTCCGCGGGCACCCTGCCGCGAGGAGCTCACCGCTTCCCTGAGACCAGCCACTGACCCGGCCCAGGCTCCACAGCATGAAATGGCACCGCTTAACTACAGCGGCCCGACCGGGGGACGCAAGGCCGGCCGGGCACGGGCGGCGCCCAGCAGGTGGCGCTGCCGGCGCCCTCACGGCCGCTGCAATGGCGGCCGGCGGGGCGGGGGCGGCCGCGCGCGGGGT